>OZ014524.1:449614203-450131703 GCA_963966055.1 Lathyrus aphaca
TTCCAAGAAGGCACCCTTGTTCCCACAATTCCTTTTTGTCGATGAATTCTCTAATTATCCCTCTTAGCGCCAGGGCCGACCAAGGAATAGTTCCATCTTTACTTATAACAACACCTCTAATATATTCTTCAAAACTAAAATAAAATTTGTACTATACATACGGTCCATTGTTTTCATCTTACTCTTAATAGTTCCTCCATGCACTCCGTAGATATAACATTCAACCTTTTCACAATCATCCATCTCGAATTCATTTCCTACTCACTAAGGAGTAACCTTTAGTAATATTTATTCCACATTATCAATTCTTAATTTCATCTCTTTTTCGAGTACCGGAATTCACATCTTCCCTTTTTAAACTACTAATAACTCCAATTCTATTACACTCGGTCTACCCAGCATACTATCTTGGCTGAAAAATATGTCCTCTGTATCCAACACGATTCCGTCTATTATCAACAAGGGATTAAGGGTGATCAGTTCCTCAATTTGTCAATAATAGCCGACAATCATGATGGTCATAAACCATATTTCCCAACTTTAATAGCGTTACTTGCATTTTGTGAACTAAGTTGCTTCACCAGCGGATCCTTAGTTAACGCCAACCTTAACAACCACTACCACACTGCAACTCCAACACATCACAAGCCAACTCTTCGGAGAAGTAATAGCTTATCCCCCACTTATTTTCAAAAAACATCTACAAACAAACTGCTAGCAAACAAGCAACTACCGATAGTGTTTCACACACATATCGTATACTGTGGGACAAACGACACACGACAACCTGGCCGGACGGACCGACCTGCTATGATACCAATTGTAACACCCACTTTTCCCATTTTCTAAAATAACATAAGTTTTCAGATAAATCAGAGTTTAATTAACAAGTAAGTAGTTACATTTTCAAAAATCAACCAAAAGTATAATCATTTATTAAAAACAGCGGAAATATCTTTTTATTCAACAATCGACAATTCTCCAAATATCCACAAAATTCATCAATTCACTTAATTTATAATTTTCAACAAAATATGATACGTAACTATTACAACAAGAATAATTAAATAACAAATATCCCCATTTCCCGTGTTACGTATCAGAGCGACTCATAGGACTCGACCAAACAACTTATACTCCGAGCATACTTAAGTACCTGAATCATCTGTACTTACGAAGAAGCACAGACGCAACCAAACAACAAAGGGGTGAGAAAACAATTCAATAAATTAACGGTGCAAATAACATCTTACAGGGTAGTCTCACCTCTATTCATCAAATACAGATCATACATCATACTATTAATTGATATCTCAAATAGTTCATCAACACATATCATACATTATTAATTCAATCAATGCAAAGTGACTCAATGACACAATGCAAATGCTGTACCGACTCACAATAATGGTTCATCAAATAGAACCCCGAATGCATCGTTAACGTCTCCAACAAGACACGATCATCCCTGCAACCACGATTCTCAACGAATCCCGAATGATCACTTACGCTCCACCGAGAAATGATCATTCCACCAAATGTGTATGCATATGCAGACTCAAACACATACACCATAATAGAAATACACATGACAACAGTCATGCCTTCACGATCCTCATGATCTTCATCAATTATCACACATCCCATCACATGGGTCAAATAAACAATCAGACAATATTCACACATATTATCAACACAATTCATATGGTTCATCATTAGGAGTCATATAAATCAATATAAGCACATATATTCCTACACACTAATTACCAATTATCATATCCTATGAATTCCTCATTAATTCCACCCTCAATGATTTTCCATACATTTTCCAATATAACATGATCCTTCCGATCCTCACCTCTACCAACCTTACCTCATGGGGTCTACGCAAATCATACAATCAACAATATTACCAATCAACATGATCCTCGTGATCTTCATCGGTTATTAACCAGTCCATCATATAGTTTGTACAAGAATTATAATAACATCACCATACTCAACACATTTTAAGTAACCAATTAATAAAGTTATACTTTCCACAATAATCATATAAAACTCACACACTAATTATCGGTTGTCAGGTCCTATAGTTACTCATGGATGTTATTCTCAAAGCCTTAGACTAATGGTAAGAAAGTAGACCAAGGGAACAGGACGAAACCGGATTAAAATATCATGAATTTCCAAAATACAAAGGCCTGACACTGCCACCGTGTCCCCTGACACGGCCCATGTCACACGGCCTGACGAACCATCCTGAAAACATCATTTTCCAAAGTACAGAACTGTGACACGGCCACCCGTGTCGTGTGACATGGCCCGTGTCACACCCTCTGATCTCCAATCTTCTAAAAAATCCTCCCCATCTTGTTCCCGTAGCCTGACACGGCCACCTGTGTCGTGTGACACGGCCCGTGTCAGGAGCCCTGCGCCCAAATTCAACTTTTTCCCAAAAATCACTTTTCATTCCCCATCTCATACCAGTTCGGGTTCTATTGATTATATCTCACTTTTATCACTCAAAACAGTCCCAATGTCATTCTTATACTTATTTTAAGACCTTTAATAGCACATATCTTTCAACCCTAATATTACTAATCAAATTAGGGATTTTAAGTTTCTCTTCCTCTTCTCAATTCACATCATCAACAACAACATTCATATAACAGTTTTCATATTAATCCAATTATATCAATTCAAACAATGATTATTCCAAATACAACAATCAATCATGCAATTCCATATTCATACCACAATTCATCAAATTATACCAAATCACATAATCCCTAGGAGAGTAAGGACCTCTCAACTACCCTTTCATGTTAGATCCCCAATAAAGAACCCTTTCTCCCCCCTTACCTTAGATTCAATCGATTCCTTGAACAATCTTGATCTTGGAGCTTTAGGTCTCTTGCTCTTCTCTCTCTTTTTCCTCTTTCTCCAGAGCCAACTTCTTATTTCCACCCAAAACACGATGAATGAAAATGATTCCTTTTTCCCCTCTCATAAACCACACCAATTTACCACCTTGCCCATTAGACTCCAATTCTTACTATTTTATTTATTTAGTAATAATATTCAAATAATACCATATTATCATTATATTATTATTTAAATATACAATTCTTCACTTATAATCTCAAAAACACCACCCATATACATAATAATTATTTTATTAAATAAATTATGGAATCGGGGTGTTACATTGTACCCCAAAATTTGCCCTCCCATATTCAAGATAGTGTGTCTCAAGAAGTCTCTCCATAGTCACAAGATTCACAATCGCTCAAAAGGATTCAAGGTTTCATCAGACAAAGCCTCCTCATAAGCAATGGATCTGAAACTAAGGTTTTGAGTTTCTCAAGGCAAAGTGGACTTACAAAGCCTCTAGTGGATTTCATGACATCCCATATCCCTTAAAGAATCCTCATGTCAAGTTTCAAGGCCTTCCCTACAAGTTTGGTCAGTCAGATGCTCAAATACTTAAAAATCATATAACTTGGTCAACAAGTCAACAGTGGTCAACATAAAGTCAAACTTCAATATTTTTTGTCAACATCAAGATTATGAGGTAAAATTCATCATTTGATCAAGGGTTGATCATGATTCATTAAGGAAACCTCAGAATCATCAAGAATCAGGAGTTACTAAATTAGGGTTTGTGTAGGAAAAGTCAACTGAAGTTTGACCAACCATAACTCTCACATACTTCATCAAAAAATTCCCATCCAAAACTCATTTTAAAGGAAATTCAATTCTCTACAACTTTGTGACTAACAAGCCAAGTCAAAAAATGCTTCATTTGAAAGATATGAGCCAAGACATTACAAGTCCTTTTCAAAGTCAACAAAAAGTCAACTTTTTTCTGATCATTTCCAAATTCGTACAAAACTAAAAATAGTATGATCAAATTTGATTTTTGGATAATTATGGTCATTTGGTTTCTTCATCTTCAAGTAATCCATAAAATCCATCCAAAAGCCCAATCTTTTGACCTAAAATGCATCACGGCATAACCATAACTAGACCACAAGGATTGGGGACGAAAATATCCAGACAAAAAGTGCATTTTCAAACTTCAAAAAATCAAAGAAAATTTGAAATTCGGTTTCAACGTGTCAAACTTGTTTCAAGAGATTTAAAGGTGGAAAATCAATCTTGGAGGTTGCCTAAACCTATCCCAATCATCATCACCATCGAATTCATGCTACATTGCAATAACCGAATCATTTTTCTTCTTGTTTTTGCATTTTTCGATTACATACATATGCTTGTTATAAACTGAATTAAATGATTGGTTTGTGTTTATTGTGATACAAGGATGCTTTCTGGGTTGTTTGATTGAAGTTTCATGGCCTTGCCCGAGTTATGCCATGGCTAAGTTTGGGGTCCCAATTTGGGGATTCTTGATGTAGCCCATCTAAAGAACTTTGGACAATATATATAGACTGTAAAACATGTGGGAAATTGTTTAGTGTATTCAATTTGGACTAATCGTACATGTTTACGATGTTTAAGAAAATGCAGGTTTACCTACAAAAACAATTTCGCAGCAAAATCCCTAACAAATTTCCAAGGTAAATTTGCAGGTCTGGTGGTAGAAGAAGACTATGGCGTGCTTCTGAAATTTGAAAACCTAGTTTTTTTAAATATTATTTCTTCTATTTTATTATCACCTCAGCGCAAGTGGTCTAGTGGCAAGGAAGGCGTGTGTATGAACAAGAGGGCATGGGATCGAATCCAACCTTTAGCAAATTTTTAATAACCAATTTGTTATTTTTTTTGTTTTATTATATAATTGTTTGATATCACTTACTAACACCAACGCATGTGCAGCCCAGTAGATGGAGAAGCCAACCTTGATGGGCAAGGGCGCGGGTTCAAACCCGGGCTCCCCCAATTTTTTGCAAACCTGGTTCTTATTTCTTAATTTCCTTTATTAACTTGTTTTTCTAATTAATTAATTAAACAATAATCTTAATTAACTTAAAACTAATCTAATTACCTTCACTAACATTTTTTTTCTTCAAATAAAATTTCATAAAATTTTGTTTTTTTTATTTAATTATTTTTCTTTAAAAATTAATTTAATTAGGTTTTCTTTTAATATCGTTAATTAAGTTTATGTTTACTAACAACCCTGATTTTTTCCTAAACCCTGGTGATTTTGCCTCAAACGCCGATTTTGCCACAAACCCTAAATTTCAAACCTAATTTTTCAAACCTAATTTATTTTTCATAAAACCACAATTTATTTATTTTTTAATTTAAATTGCTTTATTTATTTATTTAGAAATTGTATAGGTTTCATTTTTTTAAATATATTTTTCCTTCGCTCGATTATTATGTAATTTCTCCCACTTTGTAATAGCGTAGGTTTAAATTTCTGCTTTTAGTTTCCACACCTATTATTATATAACTGCCACGAAACCATGTAATAGCATAGGACCTTTTAAATTCTGTCTTTAAATTTCTACAAATATTAATGCGTGGTTAGTAATCATAAGACAAATAATTGAAAATAATATTCACACACGTAAGTCGATCGTTCTACGATCGCCATCTGCACATCCTAGGGTTTCCCCTCTTGGTTGCCTTTAACAAATGGTCAAATCCTTCAAACAAAAATCATCATAGTCCCTTCAAGATTAAAAGATCATAGTCCCTTCGAAGTTTCCTACGAGATAAATAATCTTGTCCCTCGATGACTCTACAAAAATGATGATCGTCCCTTCGAATTGCTAAGACACCCCTACAGGTTTCCTTCTATGACCATACGATGACCCTACGCCCGTCCCTTATAAAATCCAAGGTAATGACTACTTACTCCTTAATAGTAAGGACAGTCTTACCCTTGAAAGGAAATAGAAAAACATGAAAGACCAACTTAGGGTAGGTAGCACTTAATTACTTGCTCACTCTTTCAAAACTCTTTTCACACCCAACTTTTAAAATATTTTCAAACTCAAGACTTTATAATCATCCATACGAGGATCATTACAAATACTTCTGAAAATTTTCTAAACACACACTACACCTTTTTCAAACAAGTTAAAGTGAGTTAAGTAACTAAGAGCCCATGGATAACCATGGATACAAAGGGTGATAACACCTTCCCTTTGTATAACCTACCCCCCAAACTCAATTCTTTTTAAGGTTTTTCCTGTTCTTTTATAACCTTTCCTAAATTGGATAAAATAAAAGTCGGTGGCGACTCTTGCTATCCGCATATATTTTTTTCAAACAAAAACACCCAAGTCAGTTCTCCCACCGTGTTACACCTCCTGTCTCAATAATCTGGCCAATTCTTTAGGGAGTTCACAATCTTCCTCAACCCCTTCATCAGCTTGATAGATAGGATTATCGAAGTTATACTCAGTCATAGTAGAACTGTTATCAAAGGAATTCAGGTGATTTATTCTTCACAAGTGATATGCTTATTTCAGAGTCTGTTTTATGAAAAGCAAGAAAAGGTAAACAAGATAAAACGTTGCCATTTTTTTTTTGTGAAAAAGTTTAAACTGGAAGAAAGGGAACACAGTTTTGACTGAAAATGTCCATTTATTAATGATAAACTAAAATTGCACAGAATGCAAGGGAGGCCCTACAAATGGATCCATGCACCTTGGGCAGAGTGCAGGACTTGACATGCGTATTAAATGGAAAAAACAAAGAAAATTACTCTGGATGGGAAGTCACTTGAATGATGTCCTCCGCAAACCAGTTCTTTAATTCTTCACCCGGTACACACGGTTGTACCCAACTATCTAGATCACAATCGTTATCAGCGTCTTCACCGATAGCAGGAATCATCTGATTTGGGTCAATAACACCTCCGTTTGAGAAGCTTAATGATCCATTGCTCCGAGACCCTATAGATTGGCCTAGTGTGTATCCTATTCCGAACTTGTCTTCTTTCCGATCAACCTCAACCACTTTTCCCCAGCCTTAGGCATTGCCTGCTTGCACAACTTCCAACGCCTGCCTATAAGAAGCTATGGAAGTACTTGTTCTCTCAGCACTCTTGAACACGGAGTTGGGAGACACCTCATTGATATTAACAACTTTAAAATCCTGACACAATGTCTCATGGATCTCCCCCATCCATTTCGATGTACTTGAAGGTTGACAAGCTGCTTACAAATGTATCCTCCTTTCCACATACGGTGACCACCTGCCCATCTACAACATACTTCAATTTTTGATGCAATGTGGAGGTTATTGCGCCAGCAACATGGATCCATGGACGCCCCAAAAGACAGTTGTACATCGGTTGTATGTCCATAACATAAAATGTGCTCTTAAAGACTTGGGACCCGGTCTTGACTGGTAGCTCTACCTCTCCGAAGACTGATCTCTTAGATCCATCAAAAGCTCTCACCACCAAATCACCTGGACGCAATATGATCCCATCTACGTGAAGCTTCATTAAGGCCTTCTTGGGTAGCACATTCAATGAGGACCCAGTGTCCACCAACACGTGGGAAAGAATGGCCCCTTTGCATTCTATAGTGATATGCAGTGCTTTATTGTGATTTCTTCCTTCGGAAGTCAAGTCCTTATCTGTAAAGCCTAGTCCATGACTAGCATTCACGTTGGCGACCATAGCCTACAATTAATTAACATTAATTTCTTGTGGAACATGCGCCATCTGTAGAACTTTCAGTAAAGCTTCTCTTTGTGCATGGGAACACATCAAAAGGGATAATATTGAGATCTTGGACGGAGTTTGATTCAGCTCTTCTACCACTTTGTAGTCACTATTCTTTATGATTCTCATAAAATCATCAACTTCCTTCTCAAAAGTACTTTGCTCTGGAACAGGAGTCACAATGTCATCCGTAGCCACTTGCTTACCTTTAGCCCGTGCTGCAACTTCAGGTTCAATGTTGGTTCTGAGAGTTTGGGGAGAGAACGGTCTTCCACTTCTGGTAAAGCCTCCCACACCTCCTACATTCATAATGTTGGGATTAATTGTCACTAGAATCTTCTCTTTAACTCTTTGTCCATGTACGTATACGTATGCACCATAGTGCCACAGAACAACTCTTTTGTTATCATACGGTACAGGACTTGGGACGGTAATCGTGACCGGGCTCACCTCTTGAGGTACGTAAATAGTAACAGGCTCCGGCCTTAGAGGCACCGGCATATCCTCGGGAGTGAAATAAATGGTTACTGTAGACACGTCATCGTTTTTTTTATTAATCTTGTCAAACTGTAAAGATCCTTTATCCATAAGCTCTGAATTTCGGCCCTTAATTTGACATAACCATTATGAGACAACAAACAATCTTCACATTCACTAGAACATCCTGGGAACACCTGTCCCTTCAAAAAACGATCCTTCACAACTGCCAATGGAGTTCAGACATCATCAATATCAGTAATTAGATTCAACGGCTCTCCGTCTTTAATAGCATTTACCCTTGCCCCCCCATTGTGGTTAGACATTGGGTTGTTGGTGACATTAGGCGGTGGAGAAAAGTTGATAGCTTTTGAGTCAATTAAGTCCTGCACTTTATTTTGCAACGCTCTACATTTTTCCGTTGAATGCCCTGGAGCACCTGAATGGAAAGCACACCTTGTATTAACATCATATCCCTGAGGAAGATCACCTTCTAGTGGTGGAGCTAACGTCCTAAGTTGAACCATGTTCAAGTCCAACAACCTCTGTAGCAGCGTTGTGTATGTCATAGAAATAGCTTCAATAACACGACCAGTTTGACGGGGTTGGCGTTGTTGATATGGTCTTTTCTAGTTGTTGTATTGTGGGTATCTCTGTTGATGTTGAGGAGCAGGCTCAACAGCAATGGTGACAGCAGACACCTGAGCATATTTATTTTGACGATTACATCCTCTCCCTCTACCGTACACAGCATTGGTTTCACCTTCTATCCTCCTCTAAGGTCCAACAAATGGTTTCTTAGATCCAGATGAGCTACTCGCACCCACATCTTGAATCTTACCCATCTTCAACAAATTCTCGACCCTCTCTCCAGCAATGACTAGGTATGTAAACTTTGTGGCTGAGAACGAAGCCAAACGGTCCATGAACACTCCTTGTAACATTCCCATGAACATGTCTTCCATTTCACTATCCAACAGAGGTTGTTGAACCCTCGCATCCAACTGACGCCACCATTGAGTGTATTCTTTGAAGCTTTCCTTAGACATCTGGGACATGCTTTGCAACTAAGTACGGTTGGGAGCCATGTCCATATTATATTGATATTGCTTCACGAAGACTTCAGCGAGTTCCTTCCAATTTCTGACAGCCTCCCGACTGAGCTTCATGTACCACTCTTGAGATGGCCCTGTAAGGCTATCTTGGAAATAATACATCCACAACTTTTTGTCTTCAGTATGTGCAGCAATTCTCCCCATGTAGGCTTGGAGATGAGTTTTCGAGCAGGCGGAGCCGTTGTATTTGTCAAAAGTTGGAGGCCTGAACTAGTGTGGGATTCTCACCCCTGGAACTAACCCCATATCAGCAACATTGAAACCTAGAGTACTTTGAGACTGCATAGCACGAATCTATTCAACTAGTTTGTCACAACGACGATGCACATCAACATGCTAATTACCTATGTCACCATCAATAAGAGTGAACTGGTCATCCTGACCATCCATAAGAACTTGAGTTGGGCCTCCAACATTAACATGAACAGGAATACCAGTACAATCATTCCCATGACCATCACCTCTAGCTCTAGTACCATTACCATAACCATCACCTCTGGCTCCAGCACCAGTACCATTCCCCGCACCATCACCAGTGCCACGATTTCATTCAACCATTTCTATGATCCTCTCCTGATTCTAGTGCATACCAGTCATCAGGTTCATAAATTGATCCGTTCTGTTGTGCAGTTCCACAAGCTCTATCTGCATTTGTTCCATGATTCTGATTCTTCCTCGATTCTCCTTGGTCAGGTATCTGTGAACTCTCTTTGCAACAATAGTGCCTGAAACGGAAGAGATGTTAGAAACCTGAAATTGTACCTGTAAAATAGAGAAACAAGGTGATATGCATGCAATGCAAATGTTTGTGCTTTCATCACCATGAATTTTGTGCCCTAGTTTTGGTATCTGTTTAAAGGATAATCCATATGGCCTTTTGAAAACTGCTCTTTTGAGAAGAATCATTTGCAAGGTATCCCTTTCCAGATGACTTTGAACAACCAGTTTTTAAATCATACAAAGATCAAGAAGCTGAATAAAAACTACATAATATAAAACAAAGCCTACAAGGCAAGAGTAACAAAATCCCCGTAGGGTTACAAGTCTTATAGAATAAAATTGAGAAGGAAAATAGATCAGGATTCCTACAACAAGCCTGTAGGTAATTCGAATACACAAGACAAAGAAAAATAAATCCTAAGGCTGCATGAAGACTTCAGTGCTCTCCCCACTAGGTCCTGGCTCAGACCTAGTCTTCTTGACTCCAGCCATCAATTTGAGGTTTTCCATCTCTCTAAGTGCTTCTTCTAGTTGTTGGCACTTCTCTTGTTGACCCTTGTGAATCAGTTTAAATTCTTCCCTCTGAGAAGCTATATGTAGCTCATAACACTCCTCCTTCTCCTGACGATCTTTCTAACTTTTGTACCACTTGTCTTGCCACATAGTGATGGATAAGTTAGCTTCCCTTAGAGGCTTCCTAGCTTTCTTGTATTCTTCTTCTTTTTTGATGTCCATCAAACCTCTTCTTTTGAAATAGGCATCCCTTCCAGCAAATTGCTTTTCTTTGGCTTCCCGGTCTTTATGCATCTTGTGCATCTTTTCTTATAAAACCTCATTAGCACGAGCCATGCGATTATAAAAACCAGTCATCTCTGAATTCACAACCCTAACCTCATGTAATTGAGCTTCCAACTTCCTGTATTCTTCAAGGGAAACATTAGTCTGTGGAGAAATAGTCTGGAGTAGCATCTCTTTTGGATAAAGCGGAGACTCTACTGAAAAAGTAAGGAGTGTAAGCTCTACATGATTCTTCAACCAGGTGATGTAGGGATCATACATCTTCGGGACCACTCTCCCGAACTCTTTATTTCCCTTTTTCATCTTCCTAATCCAAGCCTGAGATATACTGACAACTACCTCTTCATTACCTTCAGTATGGAGTTATAGAGATTTAGCCACATCCTCCACAGATTGAGGGTCTCTCAAAGGGTATCTGAATTATCTTCTTGCTACCAAAGGGTTGTAATTAATCAATCCTTTCCTTCCCAACAAAGGGACATTGGGAAAATCACCACAACTAGTAATCAATTCCTTCCCCAATACATCTCTGTTACAGCCCCATGCTATATCTTAAGCAGTTAGTCCCATCAACCTCTGATACCATTTCCATTCTCCTTTTATATTTTTAAAAGGTCTTGACTTTGGCAGTTGCTTAGCGAACCAGTCAACAAACACATGAGCACAGCAGTTGACAAACCCTCCTCTCCTTTTGTTCTGATAGTGGACACCATAGTAGAAATCGCCCAACAAAGTAGGTATGGGATCACCTTTAGTGAAGATGGAGATTGCCTTCATGCTCACAAGCCCTTTCTCACCAGGAAACAAGCTAGTCCCGTACACCAACAGAGCATGCAAAACACTGAAGTCTACCATTTTCCTTCCTAAGGATATACCAAAGCCTCCTTAATGAGCAAGTCCCACTGTAACCCTTTGCCTTTACTACTTTTCAGACCAAACTTGACATTTTCTACAGACAAATGACAAACCCTGGCTATTTCTTCCTCTTGAAGAACTTTTCCCGAAGCATAATAAGTTGAACTATCTCTGATATGGATCTGCAACATGCTGGAAAATTCCTCTAGAGTACATGCCAAAATATAATCCGGGAACACAAAGCACTGTAATAGAGAGTCATAAAACTGTAGTAGAGTGTGAAGACTATCCTTTTGATCTTCAGTAAGCTTGTTCATGTAACGCAGAATATGCCCATACCTTGTCTTGAAATCCCGTAAAACTTTGTTGTCCATCAAATCCTTCAACTTATGCAAATTCTTGACCTCTGGTTGCGGGAAGGTGTAATAAGCATTGTTCTTTCTGGGAATCTTCCTAGCTTCTGCCATCTGGATATGAATAAAGCTGACAAAAACCTGAACCGGGAGCAGACATAAATGAAAACCTGAGAAATGAAACACAAAAATGTTAATGATGCATATGGTGAAATGCAATGCATTGCAGGACATGCAATCAGTCTAGAACTGTCTGGAATCTGGAATACAGAGCCAAGAACCAAGTGATCAGAAACCCAACTGTCCTCTGAATAATAACCCCCAGATAAGAACTCAGAACCAGATAATCAACCAGATAACCAAGAAATCTAGGATCAAAGCAACTGGATCAGAACATAAGATCACACTGAAATAAAGGGTATGATGAGGTCAAGGGTTCCTGCAAACCTGTAAACCCCTCCTAATCTCACGGGTGCGCTTCAGGTCAAACATCACGGACTCTCAAAGCCGTGCAACAATAATATTTTCACCATTTTCGATAAATGGCTCATGATCAAATCAGGGAATCAGTTAAGCATTATGTACTACTCGGGGAGGTCTCAGCGTGAATTCGGGAAAAATAAGCATCCCTTATAGGTCCCCAGCATCAAGTGCTGAAATCGAGAAACAATAATACATTCATCCCGTAGGATACAATACTATTGTCATACAACCAGATGCTTTGAGTGAGTTCCTATAAAAGAACCATACCATCTTATGCGAGTTCCCAATGGGCCCTCGGGTGCAAATGGGTTTTCCATAGAATGTGGTCTACCACTGTCACCACTGGAGAGGGATGTTTCCACAAATGTTCTCAATGATCGGTCCCCAGCTACACATAACTATCAAGGTCGTGTAATGAAGTAGAGAAGACCCATATATCAAGAAACTTCCAAGATGATCACAAATCTGGGTGTGAACGCACTACTACCCGTAAGACAAGATACCATGAAGCCAAAGTGATTGTTCACACTAAGTCTTAGGGTACACTTGAGCCTTGGTATTGAGTTGATCTCACAGTAACATTATTCCCAATCCCACCAAACAGAAAATCTAGTCCAGACAGTCCAATATATACATATGATGCATGAAAATAAATACTAAAAACAGTAAATAAAGCTGTAAATAAAAATGTAAATAAAATAGTAAAATAAACACACAACAACAAAAAATCAACACCCAATGAAACATAAACAAACAAGCGCTAGGAGAGACTCTCAAGGGGAAACCATAGATTATGGTTTCGTTCCCCAGTAGAATCTCCATCTGTCGATCTCTGGATTTCCATCCTAGTACAAACACGAAAGTGGCGCGGAAGAAGGTAGAGACTCCATCCAGGAATTTTTATCCCAAAGGAACGGGAATGGTAATGCTGCACAAACCAGAGAAAGAAAGGAAAAGACAAGGTTCTGCAAACCAAAGAACTGGGTCCGGGAGTCTGTTACAAGCTGGGAAGGTATTAGCACCCCTGATCGTCCGCCATACCCGACGGGATCCACGCTTGCAAAGAAACTGTTTCAAAGGGTGAAGATATGAAAGCTTCTACAAAAAGAAAGACTGAAACTAGATAAGAAAAGAAAAGAAAGGGGAAAATGTAGGGAAAATAAAAGAGTGCTCGAACGGGCCTTACCCCGCTACCTATGTACCTCATCTGGACATGAGGATTAGAGACGCCGTAGTTCCCCTAACTATGGAGGAAAATGACGTTTGTTTTAAAAGCTTGAACTGCTTATGTCAATGCTCAGGTGTTGCAGGCTCGGACGAAGAGTGCTTAACCATCTTGCAAAGTGACAAGTAGGAGCAAGTTCTTACGTTGAGAGTGAAGGTGATGAGAAAAGAAGTCCCGAAGGAGAGACGTTTATTCTTTGTTCAGTGTCTTTTAAAGAAGTGTTTTTGTTTGTGAAAATAGTCTCATGATTAGACTTGTACATCATGATATACGAGCTTGGACCACCACCATGATGGGGTGAATACAAGTGATCCATGGAATAAGTCCCTACACACAAGACTACTTCACTCATTATTAAGTGTTTTTTAGGTTTTCGTTTGAAGATGAGAAAAAGAAAGAAACAAAGGATCTTAAAGGTAAAATAACTAAAGGGGGACTAACAGATCCTAATGTTATCATGTATAGATGAACCTAGGTTAGTGTGGTATGATTCTATCCTAAAGAAGAAGAAGAATAAGGAAAGAAGAAAGAAAAGGAATAAGAGGAGGAGAAGAAGAAGAAAGAAGGTAGAAAGCAACTTACTTCTCTTAAAGGAGTTAAGTTGTTTCTAAGAGGGATGAGAAGAAGTTGAACAAATGATGGCCTAAGCTCATCTCAATCACAAGTAGAAATCATAAAAGAAAGAGGATAAATACGTTTGAAATGTGGAAATCTCATCCACACCTCTTACTTACCATAGCCCCTGAAAGTGTTAGAAATATTCATAAATGACAAGATGAAATCAAGTAAGTCCAAACCATGAAAGAGCAAGCATATAATCATTACAAACCTAGAAAACCAGAACCTAATGATCATACAAAAATGCTAATGTTAATCATACAAACTCATAGCAAAAGGAATGAAAGGAGTCTCACAAACCATAAGCAAAGCATACATGAAGAAGTGAGATAAGAACATGAGATTAAGAGCATCAAACAAGCTCAACATCACCAAGTACCAACAAGCTCATAACCTAAACATGTTACGTAAGCGCCTAAGAAGATGATTCAATCATTAATTAAGGCATACAAACACATACTAGGTCAATTAGAAGAGATATGAAGAAATTTGAAGTGAAGTGAGGCATGCTTGTATAAGTGTAGCTTAGTGCACAAGTTATCATCAAACCAACAAGGGTAAAGCTCTTATACTAAAACCAGGGATCACATGACATATTATCAATCCACAAACAAGATCCTAAGAGATGGCACAAGTTCCCTCCTACTCAAGCAAGCAAACAAGGTTCAAAAACACTTCAAATTAGGCATTTAAAGAACAGATCTCAAACAATTAGTGAACATGCTTTAAAAATTCAACCATGAAGAAACAAAACACTACAAGTATGTACAAACATCATATAAAAGTCACATGACTAAAATCAGAAGCAAAGTCAATCAAAAAATTAGTCAAAGCACAATTAGGGTTTCATTTCCTTACATAAGAAGCAACAAGTCACAAATTATCCAAACAAAGTCTAAAAATTATGAGAAAATATAACTAAAGTTCATCAACATGTCAGCAAAGCAAGGAAAAAAGAATCAACATCAAAGCTATTTTTAAACTCAAGATAAAAAATTCTACAAACCAGAGTGTGCAAGTTATAAAGCAAATAAGAAGAAATTAAAGGAAAAATTAATTCAGTTTATCAAAATAAAAGAAAAATGAAAAATAAAAGTTGTATAAATTTTAGAAAACTCAAAGTAATGTTCATGAATGTTTTTGGAATTTTTTAAAACCTAAAACTATTTTAAAAAATTTAAAATGAAACTGGAAATAAAATAGAAAATAAAACTAAGGAGGTAAGAATAGTAAGCCTAGGTCAGTTCAAAACACAAGTAGGCCAAGGGAAGGGGCGTGAAAAGCAATTGGATCCCAATAAAAATTCAGCACACTCAAAGCATTATAGTGAACCCTAGTCAAAGGTCAGCATTAATCAGAACCAATGGATTTATCAAACGCTCATGAGGAAGTCAACAAATCAGCAAAGTCAGCCAGATCAAAACATCACAATGCAAGCACACACTAGTTATCATGAGCATGCAAACAAGCAGAATAATTGTGAAACAAAATATCACATGACATGCACACGTTTTTTAATGCGTTGTCAAAGCAAGAGCCGTGAGATCAACTCATCCAACGATACAAACATCATATTCAACCTTGTGCCCTCAGGCCACCTGTAACATGTCCAGTGACGGAGCCCTAGCTCTGGTCAAATGAAGATATCAAAGCCAAGAACAAACATATGCAGAAATGCACACAAAGCTCTATATCTAACCTATTTCACATGCTAATCATGAATCCAAGCTCAGAATTACCAAACAATCAACATATATTATGGATCGAAGAAAAGAAGAATGAACATCAAATTTTCAAATTAACCATACAAGCTCAATTCATGTCCAAATCACAAACAAAATACATTAGTAAACTCAGAGAAGCATACAAATCAATATACACACATTAAAAACAAAATTTAGAGTGATGAATTTTGGAGGTAACCTGAGATGAAGCTAAGCAAAATACGCCAATAAATCCACTTAAATGATGCAGATCCACTCCTTAGAACTTCTATTTGCAAAATAAATGCAAATAGATCTTCAAATCAGCCTGGATCTTGGGATTCGAAGGAAGTTTCTTCTGAATTGCACTATGAAGAATCCTTGTTTAGAGCTCAAACCAATGGTGGCTTCACCCTCCTTAGACCTCACTGAACATGAATATGGAAAAATAATGAGCAATGTGTGGAGGATTTGTGAGATTCGAAAGAAACTGAAAATGGAGCAAAAAGTGTGAAGCTGATAAATGATAGTGCATGAGGCTAAATCAAGGGCAAATTTGCTTAAATATAATGAGTGTTTACACGTGTAGGATTTTAGAAGCAATGGGAGCATGGAATGTGTGATAAGAGTGATTTGCAAATTTGCATAAAAGTTGTGATAAGGTAATTTGTGGGTGAAAACTTGTATACATGTGCATGTTCAGATTCAAATTAAGTCACTTATCACCCTTGGATTGATCTTAGGGCTTGGGGAGACTTGGATCATTAGTTATGGATGAATTTGCAAAAATGCAAATTGTGAAATAATTGTGTATAAGGCACGGGTTCCATTGATTCTTTGGGAAAACTTGAATATCATGAAGTGTTTTTTGGTATGGCAATTAGCATTGATGAATTAGAGGTCAAGAGAATGCAAAATGAACCTTTTTGCAAATGGTAGAAACTTTGACATTTTAAGAAACCCTAAAAATCCACCAAATTCAAATTTTCATAACTTTCAATCCACAAATGATATGGAGGAATTCTAGGACTCTTTGGAAAGGGGAGAACAAACGCTACAACTTTCATGTTTGAGGAAAAATCATTTGGAGCCATCTTGATCATGAAAGAAGTGATTGAAGTTAGGGAAAAAATTTCCAAAAATAGAAAGTTTTATTATAGGTCACTTTCCATATTTGGTAACTTTCTTCCAAACTCTTGATTATCAATTCTTGAGATCACCCAAGATATTTTTTGCCCTCATGAAAGTCCATAAGCTTTAAAATCATGATTGGAATCCTTGAAATCCATTGGTTGACTTTCCTTCTGCACAGTTGACCTTTTTCTTCATTTACAAGTAACTGCACCAATGCCTGACTTCCTTACTGAATTTTTGAATCAAACTTCATCCATAGGCCCTATATACCATATAGAAGCCTTTTGCCTCAAGAATTGGTCAAAGCTATGGGGATATGATGATCTGAGGCAAAACCCTAATTTGGGTTTCCTTGTATAGGAGCAAATTGCATTGTTGAGCTTCTGATGAACCACACCCCTTCTTGGGCTTTGAAGATGAATTTGAACTTGTGTAAGATGTGAGGATCCTTTGTAAGCTTCTTGAAATACCACTTGGCCCTCCACTTGACTTTGAATAATCATAACTTTCCAAATGACTGATCACATGCCCTGTGTTTGCAACTATGGATGTCATGCCTCATCTTTCTATGCAAAATGCTAAGATATGAATGATTTATGCTATGCTATATGATATGATATGAGAGGTAAAATTTTAGGGTGTTACACTCGTGAGGAGAATTAAATGGCAGATGCTCTGGCCACTTTGTCTTCTATGATCAAGATGAATCATTGGAATCATACACCCAAAGTTGATGTTATGCGCCTCGATAGGCCCGCTCACGTGTTTGCAACAAAAACGGTTGTGGATGATAAACCATGGTATCATGATATTAGATGCTTTCTCGAGAATCAAGAATACCCACTTCAGGCATCAAACAATGATAAGAAGACTTTAAGGAGGCTGGCGGGTAAATAAATGCGATAATAAATAAATAAAATATCATTAAAATAAGAAACCTGGTTGTAATATCCTCGATCAACCAAATTTCAAAACTCAAATGAAAAAACGAAAATGCAGTGGCTAGAAACAATAAAAATGATGATAGTTTCCTAATGGCAGAAATTATCACTAAGGTTCGGTAAAATAAATAAATGTGAATGAACAATGAAAATAAAAGGCGAACTTCGAAATAAAAAGGGCAATAATTGGACGTAAATCGAATCTCTCTCGGTGCAATGGAGGGGAGCTCTATTTATAGATGCTACGATAGAGTTTGTTGAGAAAAATAAGGATTGGACTTCGACGGGCTTTTGGCTGAGTTTGTGAGAATGAGCGGACTAGGGTTGGGAAGAATCCTCTATGTTGAACAGAAAAATCTCTACTGGATTGACTTTTGTTGCTTCTGTTTGCATGACTTGCATTACTGAATTATTTAATTTAAACGAGCATCTTGGATTTGAAACGGGCAACTGAAGGATGAGACGACCAACTCATTGCCAAGTTGGGTGTCTGGCCAAGTGAGACGATCATCTTGCTTATGAGACGACCGTTTGACAGCAAGAATGCAGAATTACATTTTTCTGTAATTTTTGTTTTGTTTTCCTTGGTTTCTTGGCTTAAAAGCTTCCTTTTCGCATTCTTGCCTCCAAATGACGTGTCCGATCGAATATCTATAAAATAAACACAATATGCGCGTAAAATCATCCAAAACAAATAAATTAACATCTTAAATAATCGGAAATCGCATTAAATAATCGGTATGAATTCGAGTTATCAAACTCCCCTAGACTTGAATCTTTGCTTGTCCTCAAGCAAACAATCAATCATGGTTTTAAATAAAATGCATTTACATGAAGACACGAAACAAAACACCTATCCATACGTGGTCGTGCAGCTTTATGTTAAATCAGCCGAAATTAACTCGAACACTAAGAATACACTAGTGAAACTAAAAACAAACAATATTCTTAAACCCCCCTTATAAACCAATCCGAATCATGTTGTTATAACTTATCTTGATGCTCTTATATCTATTTCACCCAGTTTCATTCTAACGCAATCACATTAAGCCATTTACCTTTGCACGCGCATAGTGAAATAACATGTTAGTGAATTTGATCCTTCTTTTTAAATTGGGTCTGGTACACGAGTGTGGTAACCCTTAATCAAACCGAATTTAAGTCGTGGGGGATCGAACAGTAGTTCGCCCTACCAAGTTCAGAACCAGATTCCTCTAAACCAACTGACATTAGTCTTTTTGCTTTGCCTTTTGTGCAACTTGATTATTTTACCAATGGCTTACATAATCTTGATATTTTTATTTTTCTTTCTTTTTTTGCATTTTTGCGATCAATCACGTATTTGCATCAGCTCTCCATTTAGCTCGTACTTTCGGCGGTGTTGACTACTAAAATAAACTACTCTGGGGCTAATTTAGACTTAAAGCTTAGACTTTGGTATAATAGGTATCCAAATCAATATCGTTCTAAGGGTTCAAGGTGTCAAGATTGTATAGATTTTGTTAAGTCTTTCTCAGTTTTTCTAACATTGCCTATTAACCTATATACTTGAAGGGTATGTTAAATGAAAGCATTGTAAAAAAAATTGGTAATGCTAAAAATACTAGAGAGAATTTTGAAACTGAATACTTTGATTAATTTAATTTGGTTTCTTACAACTGAATTTGGAAATCTAATATCTTCTCCCACACTATCTCAGACATTGTCCTCAATGTTGTGGGATATATGTACACTTCTAAGAATTACAAAAGAAACATAACAAAACTAAAAACTAATAAAAGAAATAACTAAAAAGTAACTACTCATGCGGTGTTGGTTGTCTTTGGCCTCTTCCTCTGGCTCTGCCTCTGTCTCTCATACCTCTTTGTTCGTAGATTGCTACATAATCCGGTATACCTTCTTCGTGGATATACTCGCGCAGCGCCTGGACTCTGCTTGTTAGGCCTTTTAAAGCCTCGGTGTTGGAAGCTATCAGCCTTTTGTGCTTTGTCTGTGTTAACTCCATCCTCATCATCCTTAGTGCTAAATCTTCATACTGCTTTTGTTGCACTTCCTAGTTCTGCATTATGGCTGCCATAATGTCATCCATAGACGCGGGTTGTTGATTCTTTCTCCGGTGCCTAGTGGATGTGCTGGTGCTTGCAAACTCAATGGCTCTCTGTTCAACTCTCTCCTTATAATACAAAACCTCCAGGATTTCATCTACTTCGGCATCTTGTTGAGCTTCCTTTGCAGCCGCACCTAGTGAAGAAACTTGGAGATCGAAGTGCCATTTGGTTCTGACTCTCACATCCTTCCTAGTGTGACAGGGAAGGATGATGCTTCTGAAGATTTTCCCGTTGACGATGAGGTTGTGTCTTCCATCTTTCCTTGCTCTGATCAGATGACTGGATTTGCAGAACTCCATGTCAAGGGAAAGGGAGGGTACTCCTTGCAACTGGTTCAAGTTTTCCTCTAAACTTAGCTTAAGCGCAATATCTGTGATCATACCGCCAAACTAGAAGAGAGATTTCCCTCTGTTACAAATATATTTGATGTTATCGAAGATGAAGGCGACGAGATTGACTTGCATGTCGAAGAAAGCACATTAAATCAAGAATAGCTCTCTTTGATTTACTTTGTGGTTGTTGGCTCTTGTAACACGGTGGGAGAACTGACTTTTTATTTATGTTGCGGATAGCAAAAGTCGCACCGACTTTTATTTAATCCAACAGGAAAAGGAATAAAAGAACAGGAAAGACCTTTTGAAAAGATTTGAGTTCGGGGGGTAAGTTATACAAAGGGAATGTGTAAGCACCCTTTGTATCCATGGTTATCCATGGGCTCTTAATTACTTAGCTCACTTTACTTTTGTTTGAAAATAGTGGAGGTGTATTAAGAAAAATATTTCAAAAGTCTTTAACTTTGTAATGATCCTCGTCAGGATGTATACAAAGTGTTTAGTTTGAAAGTATTTGAGAAAAGTGGGGTGTAAAGAGTGTTTTGAAAGACTGAGAAAGTAATTAAGTGCTACCTACCCTAAGTTGGTCTTTCTTGTTATTTATTTCCTATTGAAATTCTGGGATCAGGAATGTGATGTCGAATCAGATGTTTAAACACTTGAAACCTTAAACAAAACTTAATGAGCTGTTAAAATAAATAACACAGGAAATTGTTAACCAGTTCAGTGTATCTCCACACTTACATTTGGGGGCTACCAAGCCAGGAAGGAAATCCAATATAAGTAATATTAATTATGGAGTTAAACCAACCAGTTTAATCCTTCACTTCATTTCTACCTAAGACACAACTTAGATATGAGTACCTACTCACCCCCCCTCAATCACACAATGATCTTTTACAATGATTAATAAAATTGAAGTCACACTTCAAACACAACAGCTTGATCTTACTTAAAAGTTTCAATCAAGACACAATTCACTTTTTGCTTAAAAGCTCATAAAGTGACAAACAATTAAAACCTGCTATACTTCACAAACACCCTTTTTGGTCTTCTAGAATTCGTGCTCTTTTCTGAGAGTTTCAGTTCCTTAAATAGATGCTTGGTTTTTGGGCTTTTTGCAAATTATCCAGACCTGATAAATCCCACAGTCATCACCTTGAATTAGGGTTAGTTAGTTTGTTATCTCCTTGAATCAAGGTGAGTTAGTTATTCTGTTATACTGAAACCAGATAACTAAGCTTCCTAAAGATGCGCCTTGGAGTGCTTATCTCTTTACAATTAATTCCAGATAAATTCTCCTGAATTTACTCACTTCTGTTATGCATCATTTAAGTAAGATAGCAGGTTTACGATGTCACAACATCTGGTGTGACATCCTGATGTCTTGAACTAAGTTCATTAACTTTTACTTTATTTGTCAATGTCAAAACATCTGGTGTGACATCCTGAACTAAGTTCATATCTTCTTGTTTGTCAAAAATTCTGCCAATTCTTAACATCTACAAACTCCCCCTTTGGCTAATTTGAGTCTAACAAAATCTTCTGGTTTTATCAGAGAGCAGCAGAGTTCTTTTATCAGAGAGCAGCAGAGTTCTTTTCTGTTGAATCATGTGAGAGCTAATAATTTGCTCCCCCTCAAACATGTATGTATACTGCTATGACTTGTTCAACAAACTTTGATATACCAATGAGCATTAAAAAAAAAACTTTGTTCAGAAGACAGAATTTAACATCAGCATTGTTCATCAAACAGGCATTGTTCATTAACAGCAGCAGTTCAATCACTTTTCCCCCTTGTTAGACAGAAATTTGGGGCCAAACATTACATAAGCAGAGAGAAAAACAAAACATTCAAAATTACAAAGCAAAATTACAATGCAGAACAGGCAGTACACTTTCCACCACACACAACTTCACTCAGACTCATCATACTCTGTATCTTCTTCATCCTCAGACTCAGCATCAGATTCATCAACATTTCCAGCAACTTCCTCCAGCTCTAGTCTTTGAATTATGCTCTCCAGCTTTTTCTTCCTTTCATCCAGCTCTTTGCAAGTTGTCTTGAGTTCTGCAATCAGGGCTGCTTTTGATATGGGAGTCTTGACAGCAGATGGCCCAGCAGATGTCCCACTTGGAGCTTCAACATCTGCAGCATGATGGCTTTGAAACAGTTTGTAGTGAAAGGACAGTGGAGTCTCCCTCTTACAGATAGAATCCTTATCAGTAAGGATGCCTGGATATTGGTTGAGAATTACTCCACAAAGCAGTGAGGGAAAAGCTATTGGAAGCTTGGTTGCTGAGGTTCTTGCATGCTTTAGTGTTTGATCAAAGATATAAGCCCCATAGTCCAACTTGGTTTGGGTGCCTACAGCACATATAAATCTTCCTAGTCCAGTAGCTATTGATGAAGTGTGGTTGGTGGGGACCCAGTTGACAGTTCCAATTCTATGCAGCATAGCATACTTTCTTGTTAGCAAGCTGGCAGATAGTTTGCCTTTGACTGGCCATGATTTGACCTGGTTGGCTGTGATGATCTTGCATACTTGGTTGTCAGTTTTGCCCAGTTCATTTGGCCCATCAGATTCTCTCCCCAGGTACTGATTTATAACCCTAGGAGAAAAATCAACACATCTCCCCCTGACATATACCTTCCTGAAATCCTCAGATTTCCCATCAGCACACCCCTCTTGTAGATTCACTATGAACTCTTTGACCAGCAGTTCATAACAGGGAGAAAAATTGGAAACAGTCTTGAATAAGCCAGCATTGGAGATTAAGTCTATTACCTCAGTGCACTCCAAAGCATTGCTACCCAGCTCTCTTTCTAGAGCCATCCTTCTTTGATAGACAAACTTCCACTTGCTCTTACTAGAGACATGGTGGAAGGACACATTGTCCAGAGGTGCTTCAGGAAGAACAGTAGCAGTCCTAGGAGGTGCTGGCTTCTTCCTGGGTTTGGATGTTGGGACATCCTCCTCAACATCAGAGTCAGTTGGAGTTGTAGCCTTCCTCTTCTGGGTGCTTACCTTGCTCCATTGCTTAGTAGGTCCAAAGATAACTTTGACCTTGTCCTTTTTGGGAGTTGACTTCTTCTTCTCAGGAGTTGCATGTGCAGCTGGCTTCTTCTCCTTTCTAGCCCTAAGCCTTTTGGCTATGCTAGGATTAAAGAGGCAATGATCTCTGTGTCAGAGTCATCATCTAGGTTTTCAACAGGTGGAGGTTGGGAAGCCTCTTTTTCAGCAGCTTGATCAACATGAGCTTGATCATCAGTGGCTTTATCATCATCACTTGGGGCTTTGTCCTGGCCCTCAGGTGTTTCAACATTTCTTGGGACATCCTGTGGAGCAGGTATGTCCTCTTCAGCTTGGTTGCTTGGTTCTTCTTGTGGAGAAGGCATACTGTTCAGGGGAACAGATACCCCAGGCACAACTCTTTGATCAGCAAGGATCCTGTTTACAAGCTGTTTGATGGATGCGTCTACATAAGCAGAGGCTTTGGGGGTGTTGGAAGATGAAGGAGTTCCCTTGCTTTTACTGAAGACTGGCTCCTTAGGTCTTCTTGTATGAGGAGTCCTGGGTCTTTGAGCAATAGGAATGCTTCCTCTGATCTCGTTTATAGGAGTAGCATCCATTGGTAATATAGATATTGGAGTTGCGTGCACTACATCTTCTTGATTGAGACCCTCATCAATGGAGTTAGGGTTCTGATGATGATACATTTTTTCGATTGTAGTGGAAATGTGCAAGGGTTTGATAGATTTTGATGAGCTTAGAGATTCAGCTGTAGCATGCAAAACGTTTAGTGGAGATAGTTGGAATGTGAGAAGCTGAGAGAACGCTTGTACATATATAGAGTTCGTTACTAGTGGAATTTTTAAGAGTGGAATACAAACAGTTAGTGTCTAGACTGGTGCTGCCATCTGGTGATCATGCCACACGATGTCATGAGACATGCTGGCACTTCTCCATAACTGCTATATTTCACATATGCAGATTCCCAATTTACCCCTTAGATTTTCAAATTGGGTAGCATCCAAAGCCTTAGTAAATATGTCAGCTAATTGCAGCTCTGTGGCTACATGCTCTAATGTGATCACCTTCTCTTCCACAAGGTCTCTGATGAAGTGATGTCTGATATCTATGTGCTTAGTTCTGCTGTGTTGGATAGGATTTTTGGAGATGTTAATAGCACTTAAATTGTCACAATATAATATCATGACATCTTGTGGGACATTATATTCTGTGAGCATTTGTTTCATCCATACCAGTTGTGAACAACTGCTACCAGCTGCAATATATTCAGCTTCAGCAGTGAATAAAGACACACAATTTTGTTTCTTACTGAACCAAGAAATTAAATTGTTTTCTAGAAAGAAGCATCCTCCTGATGTACTCTTTCTATCATCAGCACTTCCAGCCCAGTCAGCATCAAGCAGGCATACTATTTTTGAAACAAAGCAGGAGCCTGAGATCACCTCTCTTGATCTAGTGATGACACCTTTGTTGGGATCACCAATTATCAGTTCTTTAGGATGATCTTTCTGGATCCTGATGGAGGGAGGTTTGTTGGATTGCTCTGACCTTGCCTCAGTTAGAGTGAAGTCAAGATTATCACTTTCTATTTCAACTTCAGTTTGATTGTCAGCAGATGTTCCAACATCATCAGCATCATCTGCATAGGCATCATCAATAATCACATTTACTGACTCCATTATAACCTTGGTTCTGGAGTTAAATACTCTGTAAGCTCTGCTATTTATGGAGTATCCAAGAAATATCCCTTCATCACTCTTAGGGTCCATCTTTTTTCTTTGATTCCTATCAGCCACAATGTAGCACTTACTTCCAAATACATGAAAGTACTTGACTGTAGGTTTTCTACCCTTCCAGACTTCATTGATAGTGGATAAAGATCCCTTTCTTAGTGTGACTCTATTGTGGATGTAGCATGCTGTGTTCATAGCTTCAGCCCAAAAATACAGGGGTAACCTCTTGGCATGAATCATGGCTCTAGCTGACTCCTGAATAGTTCTGTTTTTCCTTTCAACAATCCCATTCTGTTGAGGGGTGATAGGAGAAGAATACTCATGATTGATCCCTTTTGAAGAGCAGAAGTCTGAGAATTTTTTATTCTCAAACTCCTTACCATGATCACTTCTTATTCTGATCACACAGCTTGCTTTTTCTCTTTGGATTCTATAGCACAGATCTTTAAATACATCAAACACATTAGACTTTTCTTTGATGAAGCTTATCCAGGTATATCTTGAGAAGTCATCAACAACCACATAGGCATATCTTTTTCCACCAAGACTCTCTACCTGCATTGGTCCCATAAGGTCCATATGTAATAATTCCAAGACTTTGGAAGTGGTCAGATGTTGGAGCTTTGGATGGGACATCTTGGTTTGCTTGCCTATTTGACATTCACCACACACTTTACTTTCATCAATCTTAAGTCTTGGGATCCCTCTTACAGCCTCCATAGATATGATCTTCTTTATTCCTCTGAGATGGAGATGACCCAATCTTTGATGCCACAACTTCACTTCTTCTTCTTTGGCTAAGGAACAAGTAGATGTGAGGCTGAAATCTTGGGTTTCCCACATATAGCAGTTGTCTTTTGATCTGGCTCCTCTCATGACAACTTTCTGTTCTTTATCAGAAACTATACACTCAGATTTGGTGAAGTTGACACTATAACCTTGGTCACATAACTGACTTATGCTGATCAAGTTAGCAGTTAATCCTTTTACCAACATCACATCATCTAGACTTGGTACACCTGAGCAGTCCAGGGTCCCAACTCCGTTGATTTCCCCCTTTGCTCCATCTCCAAAGGTTACATATCTGGATGAGTGTGACTTTAAGTCTACCATCAGATTCTTCAGTCCAGTCATGTGCCTTGAGCAGCCACTGTCAAAATACTAGTCTTCCTTAGCAGATACTCTGAGAGATGTATGAGTTATAGAGGCAACAACCTGCTTGGACCATTTGTGCCTGTTGTGAGGTTTCCTTTGATGCATCTGCTCTGGGTAGAGTCCATCCCTAGAATTCCAAGGCTTCCTGTTAACCTTGTTCTTAGGAATGTACTGGTAGCTTTGATCAGCATAAAGACTAGCTTTAGGTATCCAAATTTTCTTGGTGGCCTCTGTCTTCTGCTTAAGAGTGTGTTGGGAACTCTGATTGGGGTATCCATGCAGCTTGTAGAAAAAAGGTTTGATGTGACCAAACCTTCCATAGTGATGGCATCTCCATCTTTGATATTTCTTTTTCATCATGTGTTTGTCATGATGTTGAGACATCTGCTTGAACATCTTGTTTGACTTCATGGGATTTGGAGTTGTTTGGCTGGTGCTGGAGAGCAGATTTTGAAGATCTTCAGAGGACTACATCAAGAAATCAAGAGCTGGAGAGCAGATTTTGAAGAATGCCTGTAAAGAGGCCCAGTTTCAGAAGGCTAGGACTGATCTCTATCTGAAAGAAAGTCAAGCTAGGTGGGTCAGGATCACTGAAGCTCATACTCAAGAAGATAAGAGAACTCAGGCCAGGATTGAGCATTTAGAGGCCATTGAAAAGAAACAACAGGAGGCTCTGCTAGCAGCCCAGAAGGAGATTTCAGAGTTGAAGCTTAGGGCTGGTGTGAAGAGGTCAAAGGACCAGGACAGGCACAAGAAGCTGACCACTGCTATTGCCACCAGAAACCTTCTTATCAGAAACATTACAGAGCATCCGGCTAGTCCTGTAACTGAAGCACTTCTGAAGGAGGTTAAGGAGGATGAGTTTGGATTAGATGTTTGACTTCTTTGTTGTTGTTATTTCCTTTTCATGTACTTTTCTTTTTATGATTGTATTTTGACCCCTCAGGGGCATGTGTTGTAAAAAACAAACTATGTATGATCCACCAATTGTAATGTATTTGTCAGTTTGTTTCATTTGAGTTTCTTTTCTCAAGCAACATCAAAGCATCTTCCTCAGGGGTCTGGAAAGGTCAAAACCAAGAGCCAAGCCAGATACCTTGGAAAATAAATAAGCATACTGCATTGCATACTAACTCTTGTTTTGTTTTGTAGGATTTTGTTTGTTACTAACTCTGTTGTGATTCAGGAATTATTGCTCGCCGTCGGGTGTTCCCTCTCAACCGTCCGCACCGGTATCCTACTCGCAACAATCTTCCTGGTATCTAAATGGATCAAGTACAGCAATATCTGACAGAGGTCAGAACTCAGATGGCTAATGAAAGGCTGGAGATGAGAAACCAAATGACCCAATTCATGGAAGTAATGAATGGCTTGGCCCAAAGTCAAGAAAGGTTGAGGGCATTGGTAGAAAGACAAACCCCGAAAGAACCCCATCTGGGAACTGGAGGAACAAGTAACAATGAAAGGGGTCAGCCTCATGTTAACCCACCAGTATATGGGCCTCATCTACATCCGGAAGTCAACATCCCGGGTAATGTACAAGGAAATACTACTGCAGGCAGGATCTTACAAGAAGACCCCCAAGAAGAGCAGTTTACTGTGATGGGAGCTGGGGATGAAGTCTATGATAAGAGGTTTGATGAAATTGATGAGAAGTTGAGATCTCTGGAGTCTCAAAATTCCCTAGGTTTTGATGTCATGGATATGGGGTTAGTGGATTGGGTAAGAATCCCTCACAAGTTCAAACCCCCTTGCTTCGAAAAATACAATGGAACTTCCTGTCCACGAACTCACTTACAGTCCTTCCTGGGAAGACTTAAAGCATACACCATGGATGAAAAACTGTGGATGTTTTACTTTGAAGACAGTTTGACTGGGGCTTCAAGGGAGTGGTATTCACACTTGACCAGAGCTACTATCAGATGCTGGAAGGACCTAGCTGAGGCTTTCATCAGGCAGTACCAATATAATCTGGACATGGCTCCTAACAGGACCCTTTTGATAGGAATGTCTCAGTCCTCCAGAGAAAGCTTCAGGGAATATGCCCAGAGGTGGAGACAGCTCGCTGTTACTGTCCAGCCACCCATGTCGGAAAGAGAAATGGCCGACATGTTTATGAATACTCTGCAAGGAACATATATTGATAGGCTAGCTTCCTTTTCTTCCACCAGTTTTGCTGACGTAGTTATAGCTGGAGAAAGAATTGAAAGCCTTCTGAAAATGGGCAAGATTTCTGATAATGGTACAAGTTCGTCTAGTAACCCCAGGAAGCCTTTTGTGGGACCTAGAAGAACCGGTGAGACAAATGCCATTCATGCCAGCAGGGGCAGACCTCAGTATGTCCACAAGTCAGTAGCAGCTGTCACTATTCCAGCTCCGATCCCTCAGCAACCAACATATCAACCACAACAACAACCACACTATCAGCAGCAAGTTCAGTATCCGCCACAGAGAACATACAACAACAATAACAACAATCAACAACAAAGACCCTTTCAACAAAGACCATCACAGGAAAATAGGGTAATTGACCCTATCCCTATGCCTTATGCTACCTTATTGCCACAACTCCTGAAACTCAACTTGGTTTAATTAAGGACATTGGCACCACCAGATCCCTCTAATCTCCCAAGAAATTATGATGTCAACACCAGATGTGCTTTCCACTCCAATGCACCTGGCCACAATACGGAGAAATGCAGGGCTTTACAAATGAAGGTACAAGACCTGGTGGATTCTAAAGCCCTCAACTTTGCACCCCCTCCAAGTGTCACCAAGAATCCCATGCCCAATCATGGAGGACGAAGAATTAATGCCATTGAGGAAGACAAGCCATCTTTCTTAATCACCAGTGTTGGACAGATTCGGACACCTCTGGTCGAAATTAAAGCTCAGCTTCTAGAATGCCAGATGTTCCCCGGGTGTGAGCTCGGTTGTGGGTATTGCAACATTTCGGTCAACGGGTGTGATAATTTGAGAAGCGGCATAGATGGTCTTATCAAAAGTGGTATACTTCAGATCTCAACAACGGCGCCTACAAATCCAGCAATCCCTTTGACAACAATTCCTGACTCTTCTATAATTGCAATAACAATCATTCCGACCAATTCATCAATATCATCAACAATGGCTTCATCCATCATTTCAACAAATCAAGTTTCAACAACTATTTCCTCTACAACATCAGCATCCATTTATTCACCAGGATCTTCTACAACACCAACAGAAATTAATGAAGATATCTCAGCAGTCACCATTTACTATGATCCATCAGATGTTCCTCCAAACAACAACTTTCAGCAACAAACAGTGGCACCTCTTGCCATGTCACCAGTCACCATTTACTACGATCCGCACACCATTTCAGTACCCCCCTCTGCAGCAGTCAGTCCAGTCACCATTACGGTACCTGGACCAGTGCCATACGAAAGCAGTAATGCCATACCTTGGCATTATGGCTCTGACCTCTACTGCAACGGGGAGAAAATCACTTTGGACTCTTCAACTTCTTCTCCACAAATTGACAATGTTGGGGGAGGCGGAGGCTTCACCAGAAGCGGACGCCTTTTTGCCTCACAATTACAAAGACCTAATGCCGAAGCAGAAGCTGCTGCAAAAGCAAAGGGGAAAAGTGTAATACCTGAAGAACCAATTATCAAAGAAACTCAGAAGACATCTTTTGAGCAAGATGTGGACGAGTTTATGAGAATCATAAAGAGAAGTGATTACAAGGTGGTGGATCAGCTTCACCAAACTCCCTCAAAGATCTCCATATTATCTCTGTTGATATGTTCTGAAGCTCACAGGAATGAATTATTGAAAGTCCTGCACGCAGCATACGTGCCAGAGGAGATCACTGTTAATTAGCTAGAAACTGTGGTGGCAAATGTCAACACCAGTCATGGATTGGGTTTTACCAATGCTGACTTAACAACTGAGGGACGTAAACACAACAAGGCTTTACACATCACTCTAGAATGTAAGGGTGCTATTCTATCCCATGTACTAGTGGACACTGGGTCTTCGCCCAATGTTCTACCAAAGAAAGCCTTGGTGAAGCTGGAGTACAATGGCTTGGCATTGCGTCCGAGTAATTTGGTGGTGAGAGCATTTTATGGCTCTAATAGATCAGTGCTTGGGGAGATCAATCTGCCTGTGATGATTGGCCCGCAGATTTTTAAAATTACCTTCTATGTGATGGACATTCAGCCGGCCTACAGCTGTTTGTTGGGTAGACCTTGGATCCATGCCGCTGGCGGTGTTACGTCTACCCTTCACCAGAAGCTGAAATTCGAGTGGGAAGGCCAGATCATCACCATTTGTGGTGAAGAAGACATCTTTGTTAGCCATCTGGCTACGTATAAGTATATTGAGATGGATGGAGAGATCCTTGAAACCATGAGCCAAGGGTTTGAGGCCCTGAATATTAATGAAGCATCTGCTGTACTAGGAACCTCCATGACATCTTATCAGCAAGCCAGGAAGGTTGTTGAAGAGGGGACTGCCCAAGGTTGGGGCAAGCTGTTGCCCGTGGAGAAGAAGGAGGACAGATTTGGGTTGGGTTACAAACCAACTCAACAAGATCAATTAGAGGCTGCCAAGAAGCCCAGTTTTGTCAGCGGGGGAATGCTCACCCCTGATGCGGTGAACAACTTGGAAGACGAGGATGAAAGCGACCGCAGCCTGGAGAGCTGGATACGTCCAAGGATCCCGGGGAGCCAAGTCCTTAACTGGTCTTCCCAGGAAATTATAAGGGTTACTCCTGCAGAGTAATTATTATTTCCTGTATTTTTAAGCATGCATCAAGTCTTGCATCTTGCCCAAGATGACAAGACTCATTTTGTAATCGGGCCATCTTGTAATTTTGTGCAAATAGATCAATCAATGAATATCGGACATCTTTTGCAAATGAGTCCTTTTCTTTTCCGCTCACTATTTTTCATTTTTCTTTTTGTACAAAAATAAAATGGCAATGTTTTCCAAAATGAAAACTTCATCTCACTTTTTTCTAAACAAGATTAAAATCAATCACTAAAATGAACAATCTAAACCCTTGCAGAGAGTGCCTTTCAGACTGCATCGACAACAACACTGCTATGGCTTCGTATGACTTTCAAAATCCAATCAATAAAGCTGATGAAGGGGTTGAAGAAGATTATGAGCTTCCTGAAGAGCTAGCCAGGTTGTTAAGGCAAGAGGAGAAGGTTATCACTCCTCACCAGGAGGAGATCGAAATGGTTAATCTTGGTACGGAAGAAGATGTGAAAGAAGTTAAGATCGGGGCCTGCCTGCAAGACTCAGTGAAAGAACAACTGATTGATATGCTTCGAGAGTATGTGGATGTTTTCGCTTGGTCTTATCAGGATATGCCAGGGTTGGACACCGATATTGTTATGCACAAGCTGCCTTTAAAAGAAGATTTGCCCGCCAGTAAAACAGAAGCTGCGCCGTACTCGCCCAGACATGGCAATGAAGATAAAGGAAGAAGTACAAAAGCAGTGGGATGCCGGTTTCCTTGTTGTGACTAGTTATCCGCCGTGGGTCGCTAATATTGTACCTGTGCCTAAGAAAGACGGCAAAGTGAGAATGTGTGTAGACTACCGGGATCTGAACAGGGCCAGCCCGAAAGATGATTTCCCATTACCTCACATTGATGTATTGGTGGATAATACGGCTCAGTTCTCGGTATTCTCCTTCATGGACGGATTTTCAGGATACAATCAGATCAAGATGTCACCTGAAGACATGGAGAAGACAACTTTCATCACACCTTGGGGCACATTCTGTTACAAGGTGATGCCATTCGGACTGAAGAATGCTGGTGCAACTTATCAACGGGCTATGGTAACATTATTCCACGACATGATCCATAAAGAAATCGAATGTTATGTGGATGACATGATTGCCAAGTCCCTCACAGAAGAAGACCACCTGGTGAATCTGTTGAAGTTATTCAAACGTCTGAGGAAGTACCAGTTGAAGTTAAACCCCCAAGAAATGCACATTCGAGGTGCGATCTGGTAAGTTGCTGGGATTTATTGTAAGTGAGAAAGGGATTGAAGTTGACCCTGGTAAAGTCAAAGCCATTCAAGAAATGCCTGCGCCGAAGACAGAAAAAGAAGTTCGAGGTTTCTTAGGAAGATTGAACTACATTTCACGGTTCATATCTCACCTTACGGCAACTTGTGAGCCTTTGTTCATGCTGTTAAGAAAAGAACAAACGGTCAGGTGGAATGAAGACTGCCAGAGGGCTTTTGACAAGATCAAGGAATACTTACAAGAGCCTCAAATCCTTATGCCTCCAGTGGAAGGAAGACCTCTAATCATGTACTTGACAGTATTAGAAGAGTCAATGGGGTGTGTGTTGGGCCAGCATGACGAGTCTGGTCGAAAAGAGTATGCAATTTACTACCTAAGCAAAAAGTTTACCGACTGTGAACAACGTTATTCACTGCTCGAGAAAACTTGATGTGCTTTAGCGTGGGCTGCTCGCCGACTGAGACAGTATATGTTGACCCACACTACTTTATTGATATCAAAGATGGACTCAGTTAAGTACATTTTTGAGAAGCCAGCACTTACCGGACGGGTTGCAAGATGGCAAATGATCCTCACAGAATATGACATCCAGTACACATCTCAGAAAGCCATCTAGGGCAGTGTACATTCTGATTATCTTGCTGAGCAACCCATCGATGATTAACAGCCTATGAGATTTGACTTCCCTGATGAAGACATCATGTTCATAAAAGCAAAAGATCATGAAGAGCCTGTTCACACTGAAGGGCCTGACCCAGAAGAAGAATGGACTATGATGTTTGATGGGGCTGTTAATATGAATGGTCGTGGTGTTGGTGCAGTACTCATTACACCTAAGGGGGTTCACATGCCTTTCTCGGCAAAACTTACCTTCAACTGCACTAACAACGAAGCTGAATACGAAGCTTGTATTATGGGCCTTGAGGAAGCCATTGACCTCAGGATCAAAACATTGACTGTATTCGGAGATTCAGCTCTGGTAGTTAATCAAACCAACGGCAAATGGTACACACACCAGGATCATCTGATACCTTACAGGGATTATACAAGGAGGTTATTGACTTTCTTTACAACGGTCAAGCTTGAGTATATCCCTCGGGACGAGAATCAGTTTGCAGATGCTCTAGCTACCATTTCATCAATGATCAAAGTTCAAGCTGCCAACTTTGTACCTCGGATCTCAGTATCCAGACTTGAGAGACCAGCATATGTATTCTCAGCAGATGTTATCAAAGATGATAAGCCTTGGTTCCATGACATTAAGTGCTTCTTGGAGGATCAAACATACCCACCTGGGGCATCTTCCAATGATAAGAAGACATTAAGAAGGCTAGCTGGTAGTTTCCTCCTGAATGCCGACGGTTCCTTATACAAGAGAAACTTTGATATGGTACTTCTCAAATGCGTTGATAAGGCAGAAGCAGACTTGTTGATGCACGAAGTGCACGAAGGATCCTTTGGTACCCATGCTGGAGGGCATGCAATGGCCAAAAAGTTGCTAAGATCAGGTTATTATTGGATCACAATGGATGCTGACTATTGTGCTTATGCAAGAAAATGCCATAAATGCCAGATCTATGCGGATAAGGTGCATGTGCCTCCCAATCCTCTGAATGTGATGTCTTCACCCTGGCCCTTTACTATGTGGGGCATCGATATGATTGGCAAGATTGAACCGACTGCTTCAAATGGCCACAGATTCATCCTGGTAGCCATTGACTATTTTACCAAGTGGGTCGAAGCAGCTTCATATGAAAATGTTACAAGGCAAGTGGTAGCCCGATTTCTAAAGAGAGACATCATCTGCCGGTATGGAGTGCCCGAGCGAATCATTACTGACAATGGTTCCAACTTAAACAACAAAATGATGGAAGAGCTATGCCGGGACTTCAAGATCCAACACCATAATTCTTCTCCTTACAGGCCAAAGATGAATGGCGCTGTTGAGGCAGCTAATAAGAACATTAAGAAGATTGTACAGAAGATGGTAGTCACCTATAAAGACTGGCATGAGATGCTACCGTTTGCCTTGCATGGGTACCGTACATCAATCAGAACATCTACTGGGGCAACACCGTATCAGCTTGTATATGGTATGGAGGCAGTCCTACCTGTTGAAGTTGAATTACCCTCCCTTCGGGTACTAATGGATGTTAAGTTGAATGAAGCAGAATGGGTCCGGTCCCGATACGAACAACTGAATCTGATTGAAGAGAAGAGATTGGCTGAAATCTGTCATGGGCAGTTATATCAGAAAAGAATGAAGAAAGCCTTCAATCAGAAAGTCAGGCTCCAAGAGTACCGAGTAGGAGATCTCGTGCTGAAGAGACTCCTCCCTCCTCATACAGACCACAGGGGCAAGTGGAATCCGAACTATGAAGGACCATTCGTAGTAAAGAAAGTTTTCTCTGGCGGAGCACTGATGCTCAACACTATGGATGGTGAAGACTTCCCGTCCCCTGTGAATTCAGATGTAGTTAAAAAATACTTCGCATAAAATGACCCGCTGGACATAAAAACAGAATGTAAGTCCAGGCAAAAAAATAGGGCATCCCGGCGAGTCAAAAACAGAATAAAAGACTCGGGCAAAAATAAGGGAAAATAAACAAAAAAAATGTACGCCCGCTGAGTTGAAAAGCCGCATTGGACAACTCAGGCAAAAATGGGTATCCCGGTGGATCGAAAACCCGAAAGGGCGATCCACGCAAAATAAGGGAATAAGCGAACAACTGCATTCTGAATTCATCAGTATCACTTACTACTTGGTAAGCTTCGAAAGGATCAAGCTTCGTTCAGAATCAGCCTTATTCAGAAAGCAAGACGAGAAGAACGTCAAATGTCATACGAGTTATAGCAAAGGGGGAGTTCCTTGAAGCGTCATCAGCATTGCCAACATCTTTTTCTCAATTTGTAACAATCTCCTCATTTTAGGGGATTTGTTTCTTTGACTGTATCTTGCCAATTCAGGACACATGAATTAATAAAATCAGATTTTCAATCATGTTTCGTACTTTTTATTTTCATTTGCAAGAATGTCCGATGTCTTTTAGATACTGGTTGCATAAATACAGATGCTTCTCTTCTAAAAGAATACGTGCTTGCAGGAAATATACTTACTCCCGGGAGTGTCTAAACTCCTACGATGGAATCCGGTAAGGGATACCTCGGGATTACTTGTGCGTTTCTATGCCTTTTCAGGATTGCAGGTTTTCAAAGCACAATATGGGGCATGAAAGCTTCACCCCAACAAGTTGGCAAATCATTATCTACTCAGTCGCAGCACCGGAGGTGTTTTCTCCACAGCTGAGTTGCCATTTGTCATTTCCTCCTCAGCCAAGTGCCAACCAAGGAACCATCTCCCTGCCAGAATGTCAACCTCTACCCGGAAGAGCAACGCGTGAAGAAATCACAACAGAGTGAAGAAGGCTTCTACAAACCCCAGCTGGGTCCCTCATTAATGAGATGGGTTTATCAGTGACCTATTCTCCCAAGCAGAGCCATACATGACAGATCTACCAATGATCTTATCCCCAGCTGGGATTTCCACTTCAAGCAGATCGGTCAGAGATCTTCACAGCAATGGGATCCGAATCCCGGATCGGTATCTTTGCATAATCATAGCATTCGCATCATATTCTCCCCACAGAGCGTAGCATTCCGTCTAAAACGGAGCATTACGGCAAAAATCAAACATATTGCATAATCATAAGCCATGTGCCGAACTGAACATTTGTGAATACTGACAATCCATCAACGATATACAGAAAACTACCCAGATTCCCCGACGGAGAGCCAAGGCACTTTCCCTAAGAATACAGATATTTCCTGGCACCCGTCCGTGTCATATCCCCAGTAAAAGCCAAAGCGTCCTCTTTGCACTCACCGATACATATGTATACAACCCCTTTGACACTCGTCCGTGTCACCCCCAGCATAATTACCCAAACACTTGGTAAACCATATGTTTGTTTATATTACACTTTTCTCTTTTGACACTCATCTGTGTCACTCTCACCAGCAAGTTAAACACTCATCGGTACACCACTCATACTTATTACTCCTGTTTCACTCATACAGATACTCGTCCGTATCTTGTATACACCACTTATATCCCCTCAGATTCGACACTCATCCGTGTTCTTTGTTAACCAGTTGGTACTCGTCCGTATCATCATCTCTGAACATGCGTCAGCGTTTGTTTCTACTGATACTCGTCCGTATCATAGTCCTAAGGATGCTCGTCCGCATCTTTAATCCATACACCGTGTCAAACACTTATGTCTTTTTGAATTTAGACACTCGTCTGTGTCTAATATTCCCCAGAAGAGTCCCCGCGGAATCAATACTCGTCCGTGTTCTTTGTTAACCAGTTGATACTCGTCCGTATCATCATCTCTGAACATGTGTCAGCATTTGCTTCTACCTGATACTCGTCCGTATCATAGTCTTAAGGGTGCTCGTCCGCACCTTTAGTCTATACACAGTACCCAAACACTTATACCTCTCATTCACTCGTTCGTGTTTACTTGTCACAGCAGATCCCAGTGAACTATTTCTTTTCTATCTGACATTCGTCCTATGTCATGATACTTTTGGCAGCCGTACCCTGCCAGGTGATCGTCCTTCACCTTTGGATGACCGTCCCTCATCCTTTTCCCCAGCGGAGTCTCCATTATTGGAACCCTTTTCTGTCCGGCATTCGTCCTATGTCGTGATATTTAGCAGCCGTCCCCTGCTAGGTGATCGTCCTTCACCTCCTGATGATCGTCCTTCATCATTCTACCCGATGGCCGTCCCCATCGTTGATCTTGTTATCTGACATTCGTCCTGTGTCATGATAAATCCTGAGAGCAGCCGTACCCTGCTAGGTGATCGTCCTTCACCTCTTGATGATCGTCCTTCATCATGCTTATCCGATGGCCATACCCATCGTCGACCTTTTTATCCGGCATTCTTCCTATGTCGCGATGCTTTTGGCAACCGTACCTTGCCCGGTGATCGTCCTTCACCTTAGATGACCGTCCCTCATCTTATCCCCTACATAGCAGCCGTCCCCTGCTAGGTGATCGTCTTTCACCTTTGATGACCGTACCTCATCATTTATTTCATTTACCTATAATCCCTAGAGAATCTTATAGCTTTGCCAGCAGTCGTCCTCTGCTCGACGGTCGTCCTCCGTCGCCCGCACTTTATAATCATACTTTACTTCCTTTTTCAATCTATATCCCTTTTCTTCGTCATTCCGTGAGTGCAAATTTTGGACTGTCTTTGGTATTCAACCACAAGTTATCTTGCGTGTCTGTTAAGCCCGTCGCTTACATCCTGCATAGCTAACTCATGCTTGAATAGGGGCAGCTGTAAACACCCCAAATTTGCCCTCACCCATTCACACCATGGCTTGTGATCTTTTCATATGCATAAGTTCAACCATAGCATCTCATGTTGCATTTTTGATTCACTGCATTGATTCAAAGTCATCTGCATCTAGGGTTTATGATCTAAGCTATCTCTGAGCCATTTGAGCCACTCCAAAGGTCATCAATCATTTCAAAGGGGTCCATGTATGTCCAAGCATCATATTATATCCCCACAAAGTCAAGAAATCCAAAGAATCACAAGAACTGAGAATGGCATGGAAGCAGAGCCAGGTTTAACTGCACAGATGACCTAGAATTAGGGTTTTGGTTTCAGAGGCCATAACTCCAAATTTTTTAGTCATTCTTGTTTCTATTGGTCTCTATATGTTATAAGGGTCATGCATATCAAGTTTCATGAAGAAATTCCATGGGGAAGGCATTTGATCAAGGGATGACTTCTTGAGCAAGTCAGTGCAAAATCAGGGCATCTGAGGCCCCCAATGACCCAACCAAGGGGTGTTCTTCATCATTTTGATTGTGTATGATCTTTATTTGATCATATAAGATGTTAGAAGTTCACAAAATTGAATAATTTCAAGCCATTTGCAAAGTTGCCTTTTTGGGAAAATGACTTGTAATGGAAACTTGCCATTTTGGGAAAGTTTTTCAACCCTTTATTTTTGATTCAAAAATGCTTCAAATGAGAAAACTTTGGTCATGAAAGTTGTAGAAAGGATCATTCCCTTTTCAAAAAGTACAAGAACTCATTCTAATTCATTTTGGATCAAAAGTTATGGTTTTTCAAAGTTGGGAAAAATCACATGATTTCAAGTTATGCACCAAAGCGGCAAAGTTGCAAAATCCCTTGCCAAGGCAAATTGTGTTTTCAAATGAGCTTCTAATCTTTTCACAAACATGAACCATTGCCTAATATTCAGAATGCATCAAGGATTTGTCCATTTTCATGACTTATGGATCAAGAAACTTCAAAAGGGGCAAAAGGTCACAAAGTTGCAAAACATCATACAAACCCTAATCCACTTGTTAATTGGCTTCAAAACTGATCCCATGGCCCTCCTCATTCCTTGTTGCGCAGGACACCCCTATTGTGCTTTGCCTACCATTGACCCATACCTCTCTTACACAAAACTTGACTTTTTGCATAAAGACCCATACCAATCACAATAGGGCACAACCACTCCACAGACCTATCACAAGTTGATATGTGGATCAAACCCAAGCCATAAAACATAAGAACACAAGCTGAAACCTCAGATTGCCATTGTTATCAAAAACTCCCCAACTTGCAAAACCTTTCGAATCTCTCATCTCACCCAACCAATCTTCAAACCAACTTCACCATTGATCTCAAGATGACTCACTGACCACAAACCAACCATTGAAACAGCCAAAAACCTCACATAAACCAAACATGATTTCTGACCAGTTGGCTTGCAAACTCCCAAATCAACCAAAAGAAATTCCTTCCAACCATCAAAACTTCATTAGGAGTTCAAGAGGAGTGGATTGCACAAAGAGAGAAGGCCTAAAAGTCCCAAACTGAGAAAGCTCAAGCTCAGGTACCTCCTTGAAACATTTTTCCAGAACTCTTATTTTTTGTTTCTAAATGATAAAGCATGCTCTCCTGATCACACTGAACTTTGTATTTTTGAAAATGGTGGAGAGATGAGTATTTACTGAGCTTCTGAAATTTTTGCCATTTTTGATGTTTTCTTCGAATCTTGATTTTGGGTGAAAAGAAATGAAGTTTAGGGGTGGATTTGATCTTAGGGGAGTGAGAGGAGTGAATCTGGAGATTTAGAGCTCCAGAAAGTACCTAGGGGAGAAGTTGGCAACTTTCAGGTGAGGGTCTGGCCGGAGAAGATGACCGGAGGTCTTCTCCGGCCACCTGAAAGTCATTAGGGCTTTAATTACGTTTAGGGCAGAGTTTGAATTTGGACCCTTGATTTTGAAGACTTTTGTTGACTCCCACGCGAATGGAGGGCCTGGATCTCTCATTAAACCCTAATTCAGATTAATTAGGTTAATTAATTGGATTTAAAATTTGAATTTCCCAGAAGCAATCCCAGCCACTCAAACGCGCGCCAGTCAACTCCCGCGTGTTTAGTTTGAATCTCAGCCTTAGATCTTGCTTACTTTCCATTTTATTTCATTTTTATTTCATTTTTATTCATTTATCTTTCCTATTTATTTTAAAATAGTTAGAAAAATCCTAAAAATATTTCCCTTTGCATTTTTGTTTCAAATATTTTTCTCAATCAGAAAATGATTTTTATTTTATTTTTTGCATTGAAAATTATTTTTAAATCATTTAAATGATTATTTTTAATTAGTTAATGAGAATTAATTAATTAAAAATACATTTAGGTATTTAAAAATCACACAAAAATTCACATAGCATTTAGAGACATTTAGAAACATTGTCCAACTCTCAAACCAAATTTCTTTTTTGTTCTTGATGCCTTTTGATCATTTTCATTGGATTTAATTTCATTTCAAGGCAATATTTTGTGTCAAACTTCAAAAATTCATTTTTGCCTAACCATTGAGAGTTAGATGATGATTCTTTTGGCATTGCATCTTGCATAGCATGTAGTCTATAGGATATATTTGGTTTGAATTGATCTTGCATTTTCAATTTGCTTGGCATTTTTCTTGGTGAAGTACCCTAAAACCCTAGCAACCTTAGAAAATACATAACTTTCAATAGGTTAAGAGTTGGATCCTCTCCTTTGGGCAGTGAGTTTGTATAGGTTTAGGGTATCCTTGATTGCATTTTCAATTTTTTTATCATGTCATATGCTTCTGAGTTTGAATTTTTTTTGTGTGTTGATCATAAACCCTAATTTGTGCTTTCTTTTGCATCCATCTCTCATTTGCTTGCATCCATTGACTTGCCATGACATTTTGTGCATTCTTTTGATTCATAATACATCTTAGGACATATTAGAATCATGTTTGATCATTGCATCTTTCATTTTCCCTCTTGTATGTCCATTACATTTCATAACTTTTCATGTACATTCTTGGTTCAAAAGATGCCTCATTTGCATCCTTATGCTTGTATGATCATTCTCATCTCTTGTCATGTGTTTGTATCATCTCTTAGCATCATTAACATCATGTTCATGCTTCTGGTTTTGGTTTGCATCATGGCATTTCATCTCATTTGCATTGCATTTCATCTCTTATGCTAACATTTCAGGTGGTAAGTTGTTTGAGAAGTGAATTTGCCTTCACTTCTCATGGTTTCTTTTCATTTCTTTCATACTTCCTTTGCTGCATTTTATATGTGTATTGGATTGAGCTTGCTCATTCTTGTTCATCTTAATTTCTTCCTTCAAGCAACTTGTCTTCTTAAGTGAAGCAAGTTATTTTGCTTCTCTTTGCTCCTTTCATCTGCTCCCTTCCTGGTGGTTTCTCTGAAGATCTTCTTGCAAACCTCACAAACCCTAGGAACAACCAAGCATGATAACAATTAGGGTTTCATTAGTCCCCCATTTAGCTTTTACCTTTGTGTCTTCTTTGATTCTCCTCTTCTCATCTCTTAATCAAGGACTAAACCCTAAAGGCTTTAAGGCTTTGTGATTAAGCTTATGCCTGCATCCTTCTATTAGGATGGAGTGTATAACTTTAATCCTAAGTGTTAAACCCTTAATGTGTTTAAATCCTTTAATCAATCCACTTAATAATCATCAAGACATCAAACTTGTAACTTGGGCCTTGCATCAGGGTTCTAATTCTTCCTTAATTGGTTAAGAAGGACTAACCCTAGTGTTAATGGACAAGTCCTCCTCAAGTTGTCTTACAAATCATAAAATCCACTTCTTAATCTTACCATTAACTAAAATCCACCTAATAAAGGCTTTGTTTTGTCATGAGGTTAATCCCTAATCATGGATTAAGTTGAGGAATCTTCCTCAGCTTAAATGTTCTCATCTATTATCCTTCTATTAGGATGGTGTAATGAGTCCATTCAATCCTTGATTATGGCTTAATCTCATTACTTAACACTAAACAAAAACAACAAAAACATTTAAATAATCACAAGTAGGTTAATGATCTTAATCCTACTTCAGGGTGATTAAGTGTGAGATGCTGACTTCACACTTAAGGTATTCTCATTACCCCTAATCAGAGGGAGGATGTGATGAGTTCACTAACCCATTGGTTTAGGCTTAAGCTCATTAACTTATGACAAACCTCAAAATCAATAAAATATTGAAAGCACACAAAACAAACAATAATCGTCTCCTTCGGGATTCTTTTCTCATCATCTTCATTCATAAACGAGAACTTGCTTCTTCCGTCTAATGCAAGACAGTTTGCACCTCAGCCAGACGGGTCATACACTTGAGCATAGACAAGTAAGCAGTTCACAAGTCAATTTATCTTTCAGTCTCTTTGAGTCGAACTACGGTGTTCTGACTTCCTCATTGCACGAGAGGATACGTAGGCATAACTTAACAGTTATCGAACAAAAGTCTCTGTATATTCCCCCTCCTCCAGTATCATTCTTTTAGCCTCATAATCATGAGTATTTCATTCATTTCTTACACTGACACCTCCCCTACACACTTCACATTCTTTTACACTGACACTTGCATTCTTTTTCCAGCTTTGATACACAAATTGCACCGACACTACCCCTTTAAAACACAAATCTTTTAAGCGTGGATCCCGTCGAGTACGACGGACAATCTGGGTGCTAATACCTTCCCAGGTTGTAACCAACCCCCTTTCTCAGTCTCTCTGGTTCGCAACCGTCTTATCCATATCTTTTCCTAGGTTTATGCAGCATTACCTTTCCTTTGGGATAAAAATGCCTAGCTGGCGACTCTATTCATTCTTCCTCTTTCACCGACCGTTCGCGTCTGTACCCCTCTTGGCCAGGTGTCATTTTGGTGGGAGCGACAATACTGGCTCCTAGGTCACATAGAGCTTTGTCTATGACGAACTTTCCTATTACACAAGGAATAGAGAAACTTCTTGGATCCTTCAGTTTAGGTGGCATATTATTTTGTATAATAACACTACGCTCAGCAGTAAGTGTAATTGTTTCGTTTTCTTCGATTTTCTTCTTGTTAGATAAGATCTCCTTTAGAAATTTAGCATACGAAGGCATTTGAGTTATAGCTTCTGTAAAGGGTATGGTAATGTTTAATTGTTTCAGAAGCTCCACAAATTTCTTAAATTGGACCATCGTTTTAGAATTTGTTAACCGTTGGGGGTACGGAATTGGTGGTTTATATGGTGGAGGAGGTACATAAGGTTTTTCCTTTTTCTCAGTCTTTTGTTCGTTGGTTTCCTTTTCTGCGGTTTATCGCTTTTCTCAGTTGATTTCTCAAGTTGAGATTGTTGATACATGGTTGGGTTTTCGGTTCTAGGATCAGCATGTTCGTCCAATTCTTTTCCACTTCTTAGTATAACTGCATTTGCATGACCCTTGGGATTCGATTGCGGTTGCCCAGGAACATTTCCAGCTGGAGCAACTGTTGATGCTTGTTGTTGAGCTACTTAAGAAAGTTGGGTTTCTAGCATCTTATTATGAGTAGCTAAAGCATCTACCTTGGTCACCAATTGCTTTATTTGTTTGCTAGTATGGATGTTCTGATTTAGGAAATCCTTGTTCTTTTGAGCTTGGGTAGCTATGAAGTTCTCCATCATCAGTTCAAAGTTCTACTTTCTAGGAACATTAGGATTGGGTGCAATAGCTTTCTGATATCCTGGTGGTGCGTTTGGTGCTTGATTCGGCGCATACAAGGCGTTGTTATTCTTATAAGAGAAATTCGGGTGATTCTTCCATCCTGGGTTGTAAGTGTTAGAATAAGGGTTTCCTTGAGCATAGTTCACCTGGTCTATGGCTAATTCGGCATGAAGATGACATTCTGGTTATGTGTGTCCTGGGATTCCAGTAGTTTCACAATATGGAGTTACGAAAGCCACAGTGGCTGATAGTGTTATGGTCAAGTTATCGATCTTCTGAACTATGGTGTAACACGGTGAGAGAACTGACTTTCTAGTCATGTTGTGGATAGCAATTGTCGCCACCGACTTTTATTTTATCCATAAGGAAGGGACATAAAAGAACAGGAAAGACCGTTTTGAAAAGACTTGGGTTCGAGGGGTAGGTTATATAAAGGGAAGGTGTTATCACCCTTTATATCCATGGTTATCCATGGGCTCTTAGTTACTTAGCTCACTTAAATTTGTTTTTGAAGAGTGTAGTGTGTGTTTAGAAATCTTTCTAAGTACTTTGTAATGATCCTCGTATGGATGTATACAAAGCCTTGTTTTGAAAAATGTTTAAGAAAGTGAGGTGTAAAAAGTAATTTTAATATGTGAGCAAGTAACTAGGAGGTACCTACCCTAAGCTAAGTCATTCAAGTTCTTTTATGTTTCTTCAAGAGTAAGACTATCCCTATTATTAAGGAATAGGTAGTCATTACCTCGGATTTAGTAAGGGACAGGTGCAGGGTCATCGTATGGTCAATGAAGGCAACTTAAGGGGTGTCTTTAGCAATTCATAGGGACTATCATCATTTATTCGAAGGGACAAGATCATTATATCGTAGGCAACCTCGTAGGGACTTGATCTTTTAATCTGAAGGGACTATGATAATTTTATTTTGTAGGGACTTTGCTTTTTAAGACACCCCCATTTTCGAGGGACTTGACCATTTGTTTTAAGGCAACTGAGAGGAGTAACCCTAGGAGGTGCAGACAGCGATCAAAGATCGACTTAAGTGTGTGAATGTTTATTTTTAAATATTTATCTTTTTAAAGTCAATTATCTAAATTAATTTTAATTACAAATATATTTTCACACCCTATTTACTAACCACACAATATATATTAAAAAAACGAAAAGAAAATTCTAAACTATTACAAGGCTTATGGGAAGATACAAAATAATTAGATAAAAATAAATAATAAGAATAATAAAGCAAATATAATAATAAAGCAAAAATAGTAAATGTAAATAAGTAATAATAATAAATAAAGCAATAATAATAAAGTAATAATGTAATAATAAAGAAATAATAAAAAGATTAGAATTTTAAAAGAAATTATTTTAATTTAGATAAATTAAATTTTTAGAGATTATTAGAAAAAATACAAGTTTAAATGATTTAATAATGATAATAATAAAAGAATAATATGTGAAAAATTTATACAAATTATAAAAAAGAGTTATTATAAAAAAAGAAGTATTTATTTAGGGTTAGAGAAAATTAGGGTTTATTAGAGTTAGTTAAAAAATTAGGGTTTTAAAATAATTAGTTAAACTTAATAAATTAGTTTTATTTACAAAATAAAAACTTAATTAAATAAATAGGTAATGTATAAACAAATTATAGAAAAAAAATGGTTAGAAAAACTTAGATTACAAAAAAATATATTTTTAAGAAAACAAATAGAAAAATTGGTTTTTGGCTCTGAATTCGTGTCCTCTTGTATGCATTAGGTTTGTCTATATGTAAGGAGTGAATTTAGGTCACAAAAACACATGACTTTGTGGGCTTTTTGATAACTTGAGTGTGAAGGAAACCAACACCATAAATGTGAGAAAAATCAAATGATACCTTTCTAAATTGGTCTTTCACGAAATTGTAATCTTTCAATCGGTCTTAAATGATATTAGATTCATTCCAAAACCAATATTTGATCTAAATATTCACTTTTTATATTTTATTTTGATTTAAAATGAATTTTAAAGAATAAAATCCAAATAAATAATAAATAAATTATAAAAATCAGAGAATACTTGAATTGGGTCGTGCTTGATGTTATCATGAATATTGGGTTGCAAAATGATAGGCCCATTTGGAAAAAATATGCTTTAAGCCCTTATTTTCTTCATACACCCCTTGAAAATCTGCCAACTTTGACAAGGCGTAAATCCTTCAATTTTAAGGCTATGAAGGTGTTCTTGGAAATTTTGGAAAGCTTAAATAGTCCTCTAACAAACCTCTTTGTTCTCATGTCCATATCTCTTACCATTTTCAAATTATGCTCTTTGGAAAGAGTTGACTTTTTGTTGACTTTTCAAATGACCTGTAATGTTTTAACTCATACCTTTTAAATGAAGAATTTTTAGGCTTGGCGTGTGAGACACAAAGTTGTAGAGAATTCAATTTCCTTCAAAATGAGCTTTGGATGGGAAATTTTTGATGAAGCATGTGAAAGTTATGGCTGGTCAAAGTTCAGTTGACTTTTCTAAAGGAAACCCTAATTTAGAAACTTCTGATTCTTGATGATCTGAAACTTCCGTGATGAATCATCATAAAACCTTGATCAAATGATGAATTTTACTTCATAATCTTGATGTTGGAAAAATATCTTGAAGTCTGACTTTAATTTGACCACAGTTGACCTCAGTTTGACTTTTTAACTATTTTGACTGATTTTTGCATATCTGATCATCTGACTGGGCAAGCTCTTTGGGAAAGCTTTGAAACTTGACATAGGGATTCTTGAGGTCATATGGGATGCCATGAAACTAACTTGAAGCCTTGAAAGTCATTTTAACCTGAGGAAACCCAAAACCCTATTTTTGGATACTTTGCTTAGGAAAAGGCATTGTCTGGGGAAACTTCCACACTTCTTGATCAATTGGGAGTCTTGAGGACCTTATGATCAATTAGAAGTTTTGAGAGAAATTGTTTTGATTGTGGGAGGGAAAATTTTGGGGTACAACATATGGCATCCATCTTCGCATTTACGTGATCGAAACTGTTCACTTTGTACATTCCTCCTTTGGTATGGTTCTTCTCTACAGGTGTTCTTTCTCCTCCCCATTGGCAATGGTTATGAGCCATGTTTTCAATGAGGTTATAGGCTTCTTCGTAATGTATATCCAATTTTCAAACCCATGGTGTGGACGTAATCTTAACAGGTCCTTGTATCTTTCCCATGCTTCATAAAGTGATTCAGCATCTTTCTGTCGAAATTTGTTAATTTGAGCTCTCAACATAGCTATTTTGCTTGGCGGGAAATACCGAGATAAGAAGAATTTCTTCAGTTTTTCCCATGTTGTGACAGAGTTGGCTGGTAACGACTATAACCAGACCCACGCTCTATCTCTTAAAGAGAACGGAAAGAGTCTTAGTCTGATTGCGTCTTGAGTTACACCATTTGCTTTCACATTATTGTGTATTGTACAAACTTCGTCAGTGTTTGTTTGGATCGTCTGTCGGACTTCCAGAAAACTGGTTCTGTTGTACAGCTTGCAGCAGTGAAGGTTTGATTTCAAAATCATTTCGGGTTATGGCTGGTGCGACAATACTGTTGTGCGGTTCTAGTTAGCTTGGAGTCGCATAAGACATGAGTGAACGTGGTGCTCCATTTCCGGCCATGTTTTGATCTTCAACTGGTTCTTGTATAATAATTTCAAGAATAAGGGTTTCGTTAGGTTCGGTTCGGCGTCTCGAACTTATGAAACGTTCTACTTCGTCGATCGAGGGTTCTAAGTCTTCACCTCAGAAGCGAGTATTAGGCATACAATCGACAAAGGAAAGGTAAATTTGTTGCCCTGGTCTAGACGGCGCAACAACTTAATACACTATTGACTAAATCTAAGTCCCCGACAACAGCTCCAAAAACTTGATCACGACTTTCTGAGTCTAACGGTTACTAACTTCGAGTGCACAGTCTACCACGTAGTAATAAAACATATTGATCACATATAGACATGATAATCAACCTAGTGTAGTCGGGTGTTACTATGTTTTGCTAAGGCGAGCGATGTTTTAGGTTTTAAAGGATTAAGAATTAACTAAATTAAATTAATGATATAAATTATCGGTACGTAATTGATTTTGGTTCGCGAATTCAATAGAGGGTCGGCTTGTTAAGGTTTATTATGTTATCTTTCTGTAGAAACTCTCGGTTTAAACGTCCTCGACTCACACTCTCGTGGTCTTGCCTAATACTATACTCCTAAGTTCAATTGAGCGCTCTCGCTGTATCAACTCAAGTTAGAAATACTTTTTGGAAACCTAAAGGTTCTAATCAGTTTTAAAGCGCTCTTGCTGTATTTAAAACTAATGCCTGATTTCAGCTATCTGACTAGAATCTCACACTCTCGTTGTCTTAATCCTAATATTTTAGATTCCCTTACTGTAAACACCCCAAATTTGCCCTCACTAATTTCACACCATGGCTTGTAATCTTTCATGTTTGCAGTTGTATAAGCATACCATCTCATATTGCATTTTTTTGTTTCACTGCATAGTTCAAGTTCATCTGCATCTAAGGTTTGTGATCTGAGCAATCCAAGATCTCTTCTGAGCCACTCCAAAGGCCTCAAAGTATTCCAAGAGGGTCCATGTGTGTTCAATCATCATATTATGTCCCTCAAAGTTCAAGGAAGTCAAGAAATCACAAGAACTGGCAAGGCATGGAAGCAGAGCTAGGGTTTTCACTACACAGATGACCAAAATTAGAGTTTTGGTTTCAGAGGCTTTAACTCCAAATTTTTGGGCAATTCTTGTTTCTAATGTTCTTAAGATGTTATAAGGATCATGTGTACCCAGTTTGATGAAGAAATTCATTGTGGAAGTCATCTATTCACTGGGTAACTTCTTGAGCAAGTCAGAGAAAAATCAGGGCATCTGAGGCCCCCAACAATGGAACCAAAGGGATATTTTCATCAAATTGAAGTTCTATGATCTTTATTTGATCATTGAAGTGCTTGGAAGTTCACAAAATTGAAGAAATTTGAGCTAAACCAAAAGTTGCCAAAAATGGAAATGACTTGTAATGGAAACATTCCATTTTGGGAAAGTTTTTCAACCTCCTCTTTCTTGATAAAAAATGCTTCAAATGAAAAATTCTTGGTCATGAAATTTGTAGATTAGGTCTTTCCATTTTCATAAAGTACAAGAAAATGTTTTAACTCATTATGGAACTCAAGTTATGATCTTTCAAAGTTGGCAAAAATCCTATAATTTTCAAGAATGCACCAAAGAGGATTTTTTGCAAAACCACTTACCAAGCCATTTCTTGATCTCTAATGCATCTCTAAACATCATACCATCATAGTACAACACATTTTGATCAGAATTGGCCCAAGATTTATGCATTTTCATGCCTTGAACTTTAAGAAATTTCAAAAGGGCCAAAACTTCTCAAATTTGCAAAATGATATAGATTTTTCCATACACTTGTGCCAGCATTCCAAATCTGTTTCCATGGTCCTCCTTCAACTCAGCTGAGGCCAGACACCCCTTGCAACCAGGCCTGCCATGACCCATACCTCAAGTACAACCAAACTTGACTTTTTGCATTTCACACCATACCAATTAGCATAGCCCACAACAACTCTTCTGACCTATCACAGCTTCACATACATGCCCTAAGGATCACATTTCATAACATCTTGGAGCCTGAATCATCTCATACATTCAGATTGCCAAAATCCTCAAGAAACTTCATTTCTTCGAAACTCATAAAACAACCATCAAAACCTCAAACTTTCTTCGCCATTCAACTCAGCATCACTCATAGAACATTTCCCACCCTTCATTATAGCCTGAAACCTCACAAAAACAAAAACACAATTTCACCCCCCCCCCTTGAACTGAAACTTCAAAACAGCCCAAATAAATTCCTTCCAAGCATCAAAGCATCCTCAGGAGGTCCATTGGAGTTACTTGGCACCAAGGAGAGGCCCAGATAGCTCAGATTGAGAAAGCTCAAGCTCAGGTATCATCAAGAACAAATTTTCCAGAACTTGTATTTTTTGTTATAGAAGTGTTCTTCATGCTTCACTGATAACACTACACCTTTTACTTTTGAAAACGATTGAGATTTGAGCTTGTATCGTGCTTCTGAAACTTTTGCAGTTTTTATGTTTTGATTCGAATCTCATGTTTGATGCAATATAAATGTTGTTTGATGGTTGATTCTTGTTTGGGGTAGTTAGGGGATCATTTCTGGAAAGTTAGAGCTCCTAATTTGGCATAGGGAAGAAGTTGGGGATTTGGTCTCACCGGAGAAGATGACCGGAGCACTATTCCGGTCATCTGAATGTCATTAGGGTTTTAATTAGGGTTAGGGTCAGTTTAAATAATAGCCCTTGGATGGCCTTTCCCGCGTGCGAATAGACGACCCAGATTGCTCAGATTAACCCTAATCTTAATTAATTAGCTTAATTAGGTTTATTTAAATTCAAAAACCTAGTTTGAATCTCAGCCACTGGATTGCGCGCCAGTCAATTCCCTCCAGATTTTGTTTGAATCCTGGCCTTTGGTGCACATACTTTCCCATTTAATTCATTTGTATTTCATTTTTATTCATTTCTCTTTCTCATTTTATTTAAAATACATAGAAAAATCCCAAAAATATTTCCTTTTGCGTTTTTTGTTTTAAATATTTTTCTTAATCAGAAAATGATTTTTATTTTATTTTTTGCATATAAAAAGTATTTTAAAAATATTTTAATGTTTATTTTAATTAATTAATGGAAATTAATTAATTAAAATAGCATTTAGGTTTCTAAAAATCACCAAAAAATTCATGTTGCATCTTAACACATTTAGAAACATTTTCAAATCCCTCATAAAAATTTCTTTTTTGTTTTGATCATCATTTGACAATTTTGTTTGAATTTAGGGTTCATAAAATCACATTTTTAAACCCTAACCTTTGAAAAAAATCTTTTCTGCCTAACCATGAAGGGTTTGAAGTTGGTTCTTTTTGCATTTTTTCACACATATCATGTAGTATCTAGGATATTTTTGGCATGCATTTATCTTGCATTTCCAATTTGTTTGGCATTTTACATTGAAGATCACCCAAAAAACCCTAGAAACTTAGGAAATTCATAACTCCTTCTAGGTTTAGCTTCTGACCTCCCCCTTTGGATGGTAACCTAGTATAGGTTTAGGGTTCGTTTGAGTGCATTTTCATTTTTTTATAATTTCATTTGCTTCTGTCTTTGCCATTTACATCTCATCATCCCATGTAACCCTAATTTTTCATCTTCGCTTGCATCTTACATTGCATTGCATGAACATGTGAACTTGCCATGCCATTCTAAGCATTTGTATGCCATCTTAGACATCTTAAGACATTGCTTGATAATTTATTCATACATTTGATATGCTTTGCATCCATTTCATTTCTTAAACATCCATGTGTTTACATGCTTCCTACATGCTTCATTTGCATTCATTCTCTTGTATGATCACACAATTGCATCTTGTATGCCTTTGCATCATGTCATAGCATCATTTGCATCATGTACACGCTTCTGGTTTTGGTCTTTGCCTTTGCATATACATTGTTTCATTTCATTTCTTTCCTTATGCATCTTGTGTTAACTTTTCAAGTTAATGGTAAGTTGTTTGAGTGGTGGATTTGCCTTCACCTCCCACTTCTTCTCATATCTTCCATATTGCATCCTTGCTTCATTTTCTTTGTCTTTGAGTGGGCTGGCTCACTTGTGTTTCTCTTCCTTTCTTTCTTCAAGTTACTTATCTTCTTCAATGAAGTAAGTAACTTGTTCTTCTTTCTCATCTTCCTTTCATCTGCTGCTTCCTTGGTGGCTTCCTTGAAGACTTCTCTTGAGCCTCACAAACCATAGGATATCCAAAAATGATAATAATTAGGGTTGTGATTAGTCCCCTTTAGCTTTTTACCTCTGAGTCTTCTTTGTGTCTCTCTTCTCATCTCATCATTAGAGACTAAACCTTTAAGGTTTTAGGACATTGGAATTAGGGTTATGCCTGCATCCTTCTCTTAGGATGCAGTATATAACTTTAATCCTAAGTGTTAAACCCTTAATCTGTTTAAACCTCTTAATCAATCCATATAATAATAACTAAGACATTAACTTGTAACTTAGGCCTTACATTAGGGTTCTAATTCTTCCTTTATGGTTAAGAAGGACTAACCCTAGTGTTTAATGGACAAGTCCCCCTCAAGTTGTCTTACAAACCATAAAACTCACTTCTTAATTTCACCCTTAATTAAAATCCACTTAATAAAGGCTTGTTTTGTCATGAATTTAATCCCTAACCATGGATTAAGTTGAGGTATCTTCCTCAACTTAAGTGTTCTCATCTACTATCCTTCTATTAGGATGGTGTAATGAGTTCACTAATCCTTGATTATGGCTTAAACTCATTACTTAACACTAAACAAAAACCCAAAAACATCTAAATAATCACAAGTAGGTTAATGATCTTAATCCTACATCATCATGGTAATTAAGTTGAGATGCTTATCTCATACTTAAAGTATTCTCATTATCCCTAATCAGGGAGGATATAATGAGTTTACAAACCTTTGATTTAGGCTTAAGCTCATTAACTTATGACAAACTCCAAAAACAATAAAAAACTGAAAACACAAAAACAAACAATAATCGTCTCCTTCGGGATTCTTTTCTCATCATCCTCACTCACAAGCGAGAACTTGCTTCTTCCGTCTAATGCAAGACAGTTAGCACTCGAGCCAGACGAGTTATACACTTGAGCATAGACAAGTAAGCAGTTCACTAGTCAATTTATCTTTCAGTCTCTTTGAGTCGAACTACGGTGTTCTAACTTCCTCATTGCACGAGAGGATACGTAGGCATAACTTAACAGCTGTCGAACAAAAGTCTCTGTGTCTTCCCCCTCTTTCAGCTTTCTCTTTTAAGCCTCAGTTCCTGAGTAATTCACCCTTCTTGCACTGACACTTGTATATTTTCTTTTTCCAGCTTTTGCACACAGATAGCACACACTCTACCTTTTTTAAACACAATCTTGTAAGCGTGGATCCCGTTGAGTACGAAGGATAATCTGGGTGCTAATACCTTCCCAGGTTGTAACTAACCCCCTTTCTCAGTTTCTCTGGTTCACAACCGTGTTGTCCATATCTTTCTAGGTTTATGTAGCATTACCTTTCCTTCGGGATAAAAATGCCTCGTTGGCGACTCTATTCAGTTCACCTTCATTTTCTCCTTTCGCCGACCGTTCGCGTATGTACCCTATCTGACCAGGTGTCTTTTCGGGGGAGCGACAGCTTGGCGACTCTGCTGGGGACCCTTATATTGCAACCAGGGCTTCTGGTTCTTTTTTGTGGGTTCCTCATAGCGCTTGCTTGATTTGTGTTTACGTGGGTGTTATGTGCTACTTGTGCTTTGTATTTATTGCTTTATTTATTGCTTTCTGTACGACTTTATTTATTGCTTTCATTTACAGTTTTATGCATTTCATATTATTGTCATATCATTGGTGCTGGATCTCTTGTCTGTTTTTGCGGGTGGGTATCGTTGAGTGATTAAGGTTCCATACCGGGGACCTGAGTGACACATAGGCTAGAGTGGCTTCATATTCTTTCCCATTCCATTTCGGTCTGGTGCGGGAATATGAAACACGGTTCAGACATGGGTTTCTTCTTGAGAACTTTGTGCTACGAATTTCCTGTAGTACTAGGGCTATCTGGGAAGCCTGCTAAGTCTGGATGACCTTTTATAACCTTCAGCATCTGAGGTGAATTAGAGGAGGATCTTTTATGGTTATTGTAAACACTGTACCTCTGGGTTAGAAGTGTTTACACTTCTCATAACTGATCCAAGTCTGAGGATCCTTGTTCTAGAACAATACATATGAGAGGGTTCGGATGTTTACTGGTTTGCAGGAACCCTTGGCCTCATCATACCCTATTACCAGTTTTGTTTTAAGAATGCATCACTTTGGAAAATTCTTGTGAAACCCCGGATTTGTGACTCTTTATTTGAGTCCCCCACCTGGTTACTGGTTTTCTAAGCCTCCATCCGGACTTATGAACACATATGGACCCTATCAAGGCAGATAACAGATCCAGCACTTGATCACAAACCCTTTGCATATCATTCTGCATACATCATTTTTGCATCATTTAACATTTTCCTATTTGTTTTATAGGGTATCCACCTTCTTATCTTTGGTTTAGTTTTGACCTGTTCTGCTGCTCAGACTCCTCCAGTTATCTGCACCAGCATCTTCACCAGAGTTCCTTCTTCAGCACCTGCATCATTTTAATCTTCATCAGAGACTCTCCACAAGCATTTTCACCAGAGATTCTTCCCAGTTCTCTCCATCAGCTGTCTTCATCAGAGACTCATCTTCAGCATCTTCTTTAGTGACCTTCATCAGAGTTACCCTTAGTTTTCTTAACCAGCATCCATTATCAGCTTAGACACTTCCAGAAAGATCAACATCACATACCACTTCTTTGAGCCTACCCTGACAGGCATTAGACAGATCCAGTCTCTCATCACTCCTGATCATGTCCCATTATTCAGGGAACATTATGGAGGCATTTTGGACATGATCATGGACCTGGATGCATCCCAGAGGAGCATGATTCACACTTGCTTGAAATTTTATGATCCTCCTCTCAGATGCTTCACATTCTCTGATTTTCAGTTGGGACCTTTGCCGGAAGAGTTCTCCATGTTGCTAGGTGTCCCCATCAGGAGAGGGATTTCTTTCAACCCTGATATGGTTGCTCCCAAGAATGAAGATATAGCTAAGGCGTTGCACTTGGAGCCTACCCTTATTGATCAGAGCATGACCACCAAGGCTGGAATCCCAGGCCTTCACTTAGACTTCTTGATCTCTCAGGCCACCCTCCATGCTGCAGCAGGGAAGTGGGATGCTGTTTGTGCACTCTTGGCACTCAGCATATATGGAGTTATCTTGTTTGCATATGAGCCCAAGTTTGTAAGCAAGAATGCCATTCACCTGTACTTATTGAGGAACCCAGTTCCTACCTTGCTTGGAGATTTCTATTATTCAGTACACCAGAGGAATGAGAAGCAAAAAGGAAGATTGGTTAGATGCTGTGCTCCCCTCTATTACTGTTGGTTGTTAAGACACTTGCCAAAATCATACACTTTCATGAACCCTCATCAGCCAAGGAATTGGGCTAAGAGATTGATTGCCTTGACATCAGAAGACATCATATGGTGTACTCAGGGCACCAAGGGCAAAGACATCATTACCAGTTGTGGGCAGTATCCTAATGTTCCTTTAATTGGAGTAAAAGGTTGCATCAACTACAACCCCTTGCTTTTCAAGAGGAAATTAGGGTATGCTTTGGTTCATCCCCCAAGAGGGCAAGACTTTAATGAAACCCTCTATTGTGACATCCAGCATAACTCTGCTATTGTCAGACAGGCAACCTGGGCCTGGGACAACATTCAGACTAAGGGGACAACTATTTTGGGCAAATGCAACAATATAGCTTCAGCACAGTATCTTGATTGGTCTCGTACCAGGGCACAGATCACCCGGATGCCATTCACCTTAGAGGATGCACCTGGACCATCCGTAGTGCAGTCTGCAACTACTGTCAGTTTGGAAGATTTTGAGAAACTGAAAGAGAAGAACACTCAGCTCTCTGAAGCCTTGAAGAAGACCCTCTGGGAGAGGAATGACAACCGTCTAGATAATGAGAGGTTGGAAAAGCTCCGGATTGAGCACTTAACCAAGATTGAGAAAACGGATGACTACATCAGAAAGGCAAGGGCTGGGGAGTTAGTACTAAAGAATGCTTGCAAGGAAGCAAAGACACAGAAGGCTAGGGCAGAGCACTACTTAGAGGAGAGCCAGGCTAGGTGGACCAGGATCACTGAGGCCCGTACACAAGAAGATCAGAGAACTCAAGCTAGGATAGAGCAACTGGAGGCTAGTAAGAAGAAGCATCGGGAGGCATTATTAGCAGCACAGAAGGAGATCTCTGAATTGAAACTCCGGGCGGGGTTAAAGAGGTCAAAGGATCAGGATAAGCATAAGAAGTTGAACAGTGCCATTTCCACAATGAAACTCCTCATCAGGACTGTCACAGAGCACCCGGTTGGTAAGTGACTGAGGCCCTCCTGAAGGAAGTCATAGAGGATGACTTTGGATTAGATGTTTGAATCTTTTTGTTTGTACTTCATTTTGATTGTATTTTCTTTTTTGTTGATGTATTTTGACCCGCCATGGGAATGTTATTGTAATCAAACTATGTGTCTTCACTCTTTGTAATATATATGGTTTGTATTATTTTCGTGGGCTTTATCTCTCTCTGCAACATCATCAGCATTTCCTCGAGGTCTGGAAAGGTCAAAACCAAAGAACCAAACTGGATACCCTTGGAAGACAAATAGGCATCATGCATTGCATACTAACATTTTCTTTGTTTTGTAGGTTTTTGTTTGTTGTTGTTTCTCACTTTGTTGTGGTTTCAGGAAACATTGCTCGCAGAAGAGTGTTCCCTGTCAACAGAATACACCGGTACCCGACAAGAAACAACATTCCGGGACTACAGATGGATCAGGTTCAACCAGACTTGACTGAAGTGAGAGCCCAGATGGCCAATGAAAGGACAGAGATGAGGGCCTAAATGAATCAATTTATGATAGTGATGACTGGTCTAGCTCAAAGCCAGGAAAGACTGAGGGAGTTAGTTGAGCGACAAACTCCCGAGGAACACCATCCAGGTACAGGAGGTACCAGTAACAACGATCACGTGCAACCTCGCACTGATCCACCAGAGTTTGGACCTCATCTGAAACCAGACATCAATGCCATAAGAAATACCCAGGGTAACACTACTGGAGGAAGGGTCTTTCAAGAGGATCCTCAAGAAGAGCAGTTTACTGTGGTTGGGGCTGGAGACGAAGTTTACGACCGTCGGTTAGATGAAATTGCAGAGAAGCTAAGGTCTCTTGAATCCCAAAACTCTCTAGGTTTTGATGTCATGGACATGGGATTGGTGGAAGCGGTGAGAATTCCTCACAAGTTCAAACCCCCTTGTTTGAAAGATATAACGGCACATCCTTCCCATGTACCCACCTTCAGTCTTTCTTGGGAAGATTAAAAGCTTACACTATGGACGAGAAGCTGTGGATGTTTTACTTCGAGGATAGCTTGACAGGGGTATCTCGGGAATGGTACTCCCACTTGACCAGAGCTACAGTAAGAAACTGGAAAGATTTGGCTGAAGCTTTCATCCGTCAGTACCAATATAATCTGGACATGGCTCCAAACATGACCCTTCTAATGGGAATGTCTCAGTCTTCCCGTGAAAGCTTTAGAGAGTATGCCCAAAGGTGGAGGCAACTAGCTTCTGCCGTTTAACCCCCGATGTCCGAAAGGGAGATGGTAGACATGTTCATGAATACTCTCCAGGGGACATATATTGATAGAGTGGCTGCATTCTCTTCCACTAGCTTCGCAAATGTGGTGATAGCTGGGGAGAGAATTGAAAGATTACTGAAGATGGGAAAGATCTCCGACAACGGTGCCAGTTCGAGCAATGAAAGGAAGAAATTTGTTGGGCCCCGTAGATCTGGTGAAACAAATTCTGTACATGTGGGAAGAGGGAGACCCCAATACCTGCCAAGATCAGTTGTTGCAGTCACTATTCCTGCTCCACCTCCTCAATACACTCAACAACCACAACACTTTGCTCAACAACCACGGTTTCCACAACAGAGATCATACAACAATATCAACAATCAACAACAACGCCCTTTTCAACAGCGGCCATCTCAGATCAACAGGGTGATTGACCCTATTCCAATGCCATATGCTACATTGCTACCACAACTCCTAAAGCTCAATCTTGTTGAGTTGAGGACATTGGCTCCGCCTGATCCTCAGAACCTTCCAAGAAACTACGATGTCAATGCTAGGTGTGCTTTTCATTCTAATGCCCCTGGTCACTCTATAGAAAAATGCAGAGCTCTGCATATGAAGGTCCAGGATCTGGTAGATTCAAAGGCCCTGAACTTTGTACCACCTCCCAATATCATGAAAAATCCTATGAAAAACCACAGTGGGCCAAGGATTAATGCTATAGAGGAAGGCTCACTCATGATTTTGATTGAAGATATTACAAGTATTCAGACACCTCTAGCAGAGGTTAAAGCCCAGCTTTTGAAATGCCAAGTGTTTCCAGGTTGTGAGGCCTGTTGTGAATCATGCAATCTTTCTGAGAATGGGTGTGCAAGCTTGAGGAATGGCATCAATGGCTTGATTAAAGAAGGCATTCTGCAAATTACCACAACAGCTTCTACAACACCAGCAACTCCATTTACAACAACAAATGATTCTTCTACAACTGCAAAAATAATTGTTCCTACCGATTCATCTACAACTTCAGCAACCACTTCTTCCATCACTTCAACAAACAACAGTTCCATTTCATCTCCTTCTACAACTCCAGCAACCACCAGCAATGATGTTTCCACTGTCACTATTAATTATGACCCTACAACGGTCCCAAATTCCAGCAACTTTCAACAGTCTCAGCAACAGTTCCAGCAACAATCAAGCTTTAATTCATCACCACCAACATCTACAAGAAGTCCTGTCACCATCTTCTATGATCCACAGACAATAACGATTCCAACCTCTGCTGTAGTGATCCCAGTCACCATCACGGTGCCATGGCCAATTCCACATGATAAAGACAGTGATGTACCATGGCATTATGGTGCTGACCTTTACTACAACGGAGAAAAAGTCCTTCTTGATTCTTCAGTTCCTATTCCCCAAGTGGATAATTTCGGGGGAGGCGGAGGCTTCACCCGAAGCGGACGCCTCTTCGCGTCACAAGCTCTAAGAACCAACACTGAGGCAGAGGTTGCCGCCAAAGCCAAAGGGAAAAGTGTGATACCTGAAGAATCTGCATCAAAAGAGACTCATAAATCATCCTTCGATCAGGATGTGGATGAATTTATGAGGATAATTAAAAGAAGTGACTACAAAGTTGTGGACCAGCTCCACCAGACTCCTTCTAAGATCTCTATACTATCCTTGATGTTGTGTTCCGAAGCCCATCGGGATGCACTACTCAAAGTTCTGCACACTTTCTATGTGATGGACATACAGCCGGCATACAACTGTTTGTTTGGTCGACCTTGGATTCACGCCGCAGGCGCTGTAACGTCGACCCTTCATCAGAAATTGAAATATGAGTGGGAAGGACAGATTATCACCATCTGTGGTGAGGAGGACATCTTTGTTAGCCATCTGGCTACATATAAGTATATTGAGATGGATGGTGAAATCCATGAAACCATGAGCCAAGGGTTTGAGGCTCTGAATGTCAATGAGGCGACAACTGAAGTATTTGCTGCATCCCAGGAGGATAGGATGGGTACTTTAATTGTCTCCTATCAGCAAGCCTGGAAGGTTGTTGAAGATGGTAATGCCCAAGGCTGGGGCAAGCTGCTGCCAGTAGAGAATAAGGATGACAGATTCGGTTTGGGTTACAAACCATTCCGACAAGATCAATCAGAGGCTGCTAAAGAGCCCAAGTTCATCAGTGGGGGAATGCTCACCCCAGATGCTGTTAACAACCTGGAAGACGAGGTGGAAAGCGATCTCAACCTGGAGAGCTGGATACGTCCAAGGATCCCGGGGCACCAAGTCCTTAACTGGTATTCCCAAGAAATTATAAGAGTTACTCCTGCAGAGTAATTATTATTTCCTGCCTTTTTTTAGCATGCATCAAGTCTTGCATCTTGCCCAAGGTGTCAAGACTCATTTTTGTAATAGGGCCATATTGTAATTTGGTGCAAATGAATTATCAGTGAATATCTGACATCTTTTGCAAACAAGTCTCTTTTTCGCTCACCGTCTTTTCATTTTTCACTTTTGTATAAAACAATAAAATGGCAATGTTTTCAAAATAAATAACTTCATTTTTCACTTTTTCTAAACAAGATTAAAATTGATCACTAAAACGAACCAATCTCAACCCTTGCAGAGAGTATCCTCCAGATTGCACCGACAACATCACTGCTATGACCTTATATGACTTTGACAATCCAATTAATCAAGTTGATGAAGGGGTTGAAGAAGACTATGAGTTACCTGAAGAGTTAGACAGGTTGTTGAGACAAGAAGAGAAAGTGATTACTCCTCATCAGGAGGAGGTTGAAACAGTGAATCTTGGTACCAAAGAGGATTTGAAAGAAGTGAAGATTGGGGCCGGTTTGCAAGCTTCAGTAAAATAGCAGCTTATTGATATGCTTTGAGAATACGTTGACGTCTTTGCTTGATCCTATCAAGACATGCCAGGTCTAGACACTGATATTGTTATGCACAATCTACCATTGAAAGAAGAGTGCCCTCCAGTGAAGCAAAAGCTACGCCGTACTCGTTCGGATATGGCCATGAAGATTAAGGAAGAAGTACAAAAACAGTGGGACGCCGGTTTCCTTACTGTGACTAGTTACCTGCCGTGGGTCGCTAATATTGTACCAGTGCCTAAGAAGGATGGCAAAGTACGTATGTGTGTAGATTACCGGGATCTGAACAGAGCTAGCCCGAAAGATGATTTCCCATTACCTCACATTGATGTATTGGTCGACAAAACAGCTCAGTTCTCGGAATTTTCCTTCATGGATGGTTTTTCTGGGTATAATCAGATCAGAATGTCACCCGAAGACATGGAGAAAACAACCTTCATCACACCTTGGGGCACGTTTTGTTACAAGGTAATGCCATTTGGACTGAAGAACGCCGGTGCGACTTATCAACGGGCTATGGTAACATTATTCCACGACATAATCCACATAGAAATTGAATACTACGTGGATGACATGATTGCCAAGTCCCTCACTGAAGAAGATCATCTGGTAAATTTGCTGAAGTTGTTCAAGCATCTAAGATTTACCACTTTGGATTATTTACCTGATATTTTTATTTCCAGACCACCGCGTCTTTGTTTGTCATTTTTATTTCCAGACCACCGCGTCTCTACCTGTTATGTTTATTTCCAGACCACCGCGTCTTTGCCTGTTATTTTATTTCCTGACCACCGTGTCTTTGTCTGTCTTTTATTTTCCTGACCTCCGTGTCACTACCTGTTATTTTATTTCCTGACCACCGTGTCACTACCTGTTATTTTATTTCCTGACCACCACGTCTTTGTCTGTCATTTTATTTCCAGACCACCGCGTCTTTATCTCTTATTTTATTTCCAGACCACCTCGTCTCTATCTGTTATTTTATTGACCACCGTGTCACTACCTGTTATTTTATTTTCTGACCACCGCGTCAACGCCTGTTATTTTATTTCCTGACCACCGTGTCACTACCTGTTATTCTATTTCCTGACCACCGTGTCACTACCTGTTATTCTATTTCCAGACCACCGTGTCTATGCCTGTCATTTTATTTCCAGACCACCGCGTCGATATCTGTTATTTTAGTTCCTGACCACCGTGTTGTTATCTGTTATTTTATTTCCTGACCACCGTGTCACTACCTGTTATTTTATTTCCAGACCACCGCGTCTTTGCCTGTCATTTTATTTCACGACCACCGAGTCGATGTCTGTTATTTTATTTCTCGATCACCATGTCGATGTTTGTTTATTCCTGACCGTTGTGTCATTGTCTGCTATTTGGTTCTCCTGGCTGCCGAGTCGAGATCATTTCTATTTTTTCTCAATCACCGAATCATTCCTTTGGAATCCCCAGCAACCACTTTGAACTTGCTAACTCATCACTTCAGCGAGTCTGTCTTTAATCTTACGTTTTGTTTTCTGTCTTATGTCATTCTTAGTGCCAGCAGTTACACTTGAACCTGCTGATTTATCACTTTGAATATTTCCTGTTTCTGTTTTGTCATCCCCGACATATTGTTATCCCCAGTGAGTCTTCTCCCTCATTTGTGTTTCTGTGGGTCATCGTTGATTCATCATACCATTTTTAGCATATTCATCATTAAAAAAATCAGCATGTTAGGTCATTGCATCTCGCATGTCATATCCCCAAACAACAAGTCCCTCGGGAGTTCATAGCATGTCATTGCATTTAGGGGCAAAATTTTTGGTTATTTCTATATTTAAATACCCTTACTACGATTTTTATGAGGATTAACATTCCTCATTCCATCTGGTAAAGTTATTTAAATAGGGGCAACTGTCACACCCCAAATTTTACCCCTAAATTTTTTTATGGTGCATTCATCTCATCATCGCTACTTTTCGAAGTTCATACCAATGCTTTTTTTCCCTTGTTTCTAAATCATTTTCAATAGTTCAGTTTTGATCCCAAATTCTAGTTTTATTTAAAGTCCAGATGGTGAGTTTAAATCTCCATTTCTTTTATTCTACTTCAAGCATCCAATTCATCTCTAGTCCAAATGTATTCTCAAGTTTCTATTAAATTTATTCCCAATTCTACGTCGACGTTCTAGGTCATGTCCAATTTTGTTTTAATTTCAATAGCATTATTCACTGTAGTCCGAATTTAATCTCAAGTTTTTATTCTTAAAATTTCAAAGTTTGGTTTTCTAAGTTAGTTTCCATTTTAAATGTCAATGTTCATATTCTAAGTTAGTTCCCATCTTTTTATCTCAAGTCATATTCTAAGTTAGTTCCTATCTTAAATTTCAAAATTTGTATTCTAAGATTATTTCCCATCTTAAAATTTCAAAGTTGGTTTTCTAAGTTAGTTTCCATTTTAAATGTCAATGTTTTTATTCTAAGTTAGTTTCCATTTCTTTTTTCTCAAGTCATATTCTAAGTTAGTTTCTAATTCAAAGTGTCGAATTTTATATTTTAAGTTAAAATCCATTTTAGTTTGCAAAGTTTATGTTCCAAATTAGTTTTCGATTCAAAGTCTATCTTGAATGATCAGTTCTATGTCTAACTCCCAATTCTTTTTTCAGAATCCAAATCATTTGCATCTATGAAAGTTCATTACATGGGTCCATTCACCCATTACTATTGTACATAAAAAGGGAGAACTCAACATTTAAAATAAAAAGGTCCATTCTTTCATTGTCATTTACGCTAAGATTCTAGCAAGGAGATGCAAATCCCTTTACAAAAATAATGCCACAAAACAAGATATAAATTACAAGTCTTGAGTTATGCTTCGTAATTCAAATGAGCTTTCTCCAATTTTCTTTTTTTTCTGACGCTAGTAACAACCAAAACCAAGCCAAATATTTGAGGAGCACCATGCTTGTGCCAAGAGGCTTCATGCCTCCATCATTTCCAATCATACCGCCACATTAAGAAAAGTTACATGAAAACCAAAAAAGCAAGTGGTTAGTAATCAACATGAAACTCATTCACATGATCATATATCATTTTACGCACAAACTGTTCGAACTCATTGTGTTTCCAATATCAAAGTGAGATATCAAATTCAAAAGGGCAAAGTTTCAAAGGCAATACATTCAAACGTAAACACATTTTTCAGTTCAGTTTTCACTCACCATCATTTACCAATTACCAAATAATATGTCACATATGGCTTCATACATGTTCAGTCCGTTTCATTACATAATGTCACGAGGTTCAAGACAGTTTTCTTTCACAATGGAAACAAAAGGAAAAGTTTTCAACTTAGCAAGTCCAAACCAGAAAGAAATTATTGTTTCATTAACAAGCAAAAAAGTGTAATTAGATTACCTCTTGGACATGTTGCATTTTAAGACCTCTGCAGCAGGGTACCTTTTTTTCCTCTCTCCACAAGCAGACAATAGAAACACCAACTTAGGGCCTGTGTTTCTGAACCATGATCTACAAATCTGAACCTTACACCAAACAATGGTAAACACTCCCTGCACCATAGCCTGCACAAAGTTTCCCAAATTATGAATATTAGCCTGATGTTGTCTTAGAGAGAAATATAATAAAAAGGAGGAAAAGCTTCAAATAGCAGAAGATGACAGCAGGAAGAGCAAAGGCGGTAAGAAGCAAAACCATAACTCATTTGGCATCGACCAAGTTCGCACCAAAAGACAAAAAGTAGGAGGCCAACAGCATGCCTGCTGCGGTTTTCAAACCCTCCTGTCCCACTATTACCCTGCTGCAATTTCAAAGTAAAACACCAATTTAGAACTTTGAGCCTACAACCAAAAATGTTGTTCTATTTCTTACACCAGAATAGAATAAGTCATTTCTCCACAGCAAACCTGAAAACTGAAAATAACCTCTCATTAGTACAAGACAAAGCTAATACCTTGAACTGATCCTCAAGTTTTCAATTCAAAAAGAGACAGATGAAAAACCCTAAAGCTATCAGTTTATAAAGAGGGGGCGAAAACCAGAAACGATTGGACAAAAAGGGGAGAGATTTCTCGAAATACAAAAGAAGAGTTCAAAAAACCTGAATAGTGAAAACACAAAACTCACCTCTCTTGATCACGGATTTCCGCCTCTATTTTCACGAAAACCATCACCACTTCCTTCGAAACCGAAAACCCAGAATCCGCACCTCCATTTCCGCCAAAACCCCAACCGCAAACCCTCAGCCAAGACTCGTCCAAAGCAACAAACCCTAGCTCAACGATCACCCTTCATCGGCCAACATCAACAGACATACTCACCATTTTTGGCGAATCAAGAAGTCTCTCGTCGTCCACTCTCCGCCGAAACAAGAGGATCACAAACCCTATCCATCACCTTCAAATAACCATCCGTCGCCACTAATCATCGTTCACCACCACACAAACCATCTCTTGAAACCACCAACGTCACTGCTGAGCCGACAACCATAAGGAGAAGAGGATTAGAAGCTCATGGATTTCGCTCAACCTCCGCCGTAAAAGCTGCAACTGGAGTTCCTCCGATTTGGGGTAAGCACTTTTCCATTATTCCTAGAGCCGTATATGTCTCGCTTGCCGTTCCGAATCTGAACCCTTGATTGTTATAGCTTCTCCTCGTTCCTCGAATTAGGGATTAGATTTGTCACGGTGAGGTTTTTTTCGAGCGTTTGAGAGGAGAGTTATGATGTTGTAGGTTCGAGAGAGAGAAAACGTAGGAGAACAAGTTTGATCAGAGCCTAGGTTGAAGCCATTTGTGAGTTTTGAGAATGTGTGAGGGAGGCGTGAGAGCGCCGTTTTTGCGTTTTATTGGAATTGATAGAGAGGATGAGTGCTGAACCCTAGATCTTGCTAGTATTAACTGAACCGGGTCCGGGTCAGACCCGACCCGGTCGATTTCGGCTTTTTGGGCCAGCTGGGCCATTTTTCTTTATGCACCCCTTTGCTTTGACGTGTATGTACTAGTTTTCTACCTTTCCTTCATTTCATTTTATTTTTATTTTTTTTTTGTTTAGTTAACCATTAGTTTATTTTGTTTAGAAAAATAGTTATGTTAATTAAATATGATAAACCTTATTTTGTTTTTATAATTATTAAGTCTGTTAAAATTATATTTTATTTACTTATTTGTTTTCCTGTAAAAATATAATAATAATAATAATAATTTTTTAGTTTAGTTAATTAATTAATTACTTTTCCATAATTTTTCTTTTTATATGATGTACAATTGTGTTTCTTGCTCCCTATTTAGCTATGTGTTGGTAATGTATGACTTGCACGACTTGAATTTCGCTCTCTCTCTCTCTTTTCGACTATAGTGTGTTAATCAAGACACGAACATAACGTTCCTAAGCAACAATTAAGATCCTTTTTAAAAAAACACAAATTTAATTTCCTGGTCCAACGCCAAGTAAGCAATTCTCGTATACATTTCTGCACACACGTAAGTCGATCACCAAGTGACCGCCATCTGCATGACTTTATTGCGATATATTTAATTTAACAAGGAATAGAATTCCGGAGTCTAGCACTTCGCACGTTCTAGAACGAACGGCAACTGGGCTAGCCCCACGCGTTTTGTTTGTTCAATCCTTCGTTATTAATTACACATCGGTTCCAAAATGTCTAAAAACAATTATTCATTTATTTAAATTAAATTACGAAAAAAGGAACTCCGGAGTCTAGCATTCCGCACGTTCTGGATTGGACCGCAAATGGGCTAGCCTCACGCGATGGTTCAATCACCATTCGTATATCAAAACTTTCAAATCATTTTAATTAATTAAATTACGAAAACAGAACTCCGGAGTCTAGCATTCCGCATGTTCTGGATTGAACCGCAAATGGGCTAGCCTCACGCGATGGTTCAATCACCATTCGTATATCAAAACTTTCAAATCATTTTAATTAATTAAATTACCAAAACAGAACTCCGGAGTCTAGCATTCCGCACGTTCTGGATTGAACCGCAAATGGGCTAGCCTCACGCGATGGTTCATTGACTATTCGTATACTCAAATCTAAATCATTTTTATAATTAATTATCGAAAGACGGAACTCCGGAGTCTAGCACTCCGCACGTTCTGGATTGGACCGCAACATGGGCTAGCCCCACGCGATGTGTTCATCCGTCCTTTCGTTTAAAACATCTTAACAAAATTCAAACATCTTTTCTCTAAAACGAACACTGTTTAAATCATTCTATCTCTCGAACAAGCTAGTGCTTCAGCCTCCACCGCGAGTATAAGCCAATGCTTAGCAGTAGAATGCGTTTTAAACAACTGTTCAATAAAAACCACAAACCGTAGTCGCACGAACTACGGAGCTCTGACTTTCCCATTGCACAAGGGAATACGTAGGCACAGGGATTTTAATCCTTCGCGAGCACAATAGTAAAAAAATTAATTGTCTTTCCGTCACGATAATAAAAAATTAATCATTTCTCCACCCTAATAAAAAATTTAACTATTTCTTTGTTTAAAAACTTTAATCCTTCCTCCGTCTTAATAATAATTTAAAACCTTAACAAACATATTAATAACCATTTAGAAGACAAAGACTTAAGATCAAACATTTAATCGCATAATTAGCTAAGAGGTTCCCGTTGAGTACAACAGACGTGAGGGGTGCTAATACCTTCCCCTTGCGTAACCGACTCCCGAACTTAGAATTTGGTTTCGTTGACCATTTCTTATCCTTCCTTTAGGTTGTATCTATATCTCCCTTTTCTCAAGTAGAATAAATAGAATTAGGTGGCGGCTCTGTTGTTTTGTTTTAGGATCGTATTTTTCGAGGTACGACACCAGGATTGGCACGACAATCATCCATAAAACCAGAAATTTCATTGTAAAAGACTTGATGCCACTTGACCAAGTCCGTGTGCCATGAATTTTGGTTATGGTACATTCGTGTGTGCTCATCATGCCACTCACGATGCTCGTTGTGCCACTCATTTTATCGAACATGCCAAGCACGCGCCTCTTCATGATGGGCTTGATTGGCAATCTCCATTTGCTGAAACATTTGAGTTAGGTACGCAGGAGGCGTTGAAGATGATGCAGCAGCAGAGAACAGAGGAACCATTGGGTCAGGTTCATAATTGGTTGGAGACCACCTTTGTGGCACCCTATCACCCCAAATATCAGTTGTAGTAGCCTCAAGCGCATTTTCTTCATTCACATGATGCATTTCTTCATCTCTTTGGTCTTCAGCCACAAAAACTTGTTCAGAAGGCACATCAAAGTTATACACCCTTGTTTTGGATCCTCTTTCCAAAAAGTAAAAATATTTACGCTCCGTGTCCCATCGGTATCCCATATGAGATAAAGTGGCAGTGTTAAACTCTTGAGTATAAGAAGGAGATATGAGAGGTACTAAAGGTATGACTATATTCCAGGATTTAATAATTCTCATAATTTGAGCAGCATATCCAAGAGCAATATTCTTTAAACTATTACGCGTAAGAAAGATGTGTTTCACAAAGTAGTTTGGCCAATTCAAAGAAACCTTATTTTGAAGAAGATACAAGAGATGAAGATCTGGCCTATCTAATCTAGAATGTCCACCGGATCTTGGACGCAAAATGTGCAAGACAAACCAATGAAGTATCCTATGAATGCTTTTAATCATACCCGATGTTACTTGTTCATCCTCACCCAGAGGTCTGTCCAATTTCAATATCGATGCAACATACTCCTTTATTTTAAAATCAGTATCAAACTTCTGGTCATGCCATGTACTCAACCCGGGCGATGAAAACGGAATTTGAAACACTTTGTCCCAATCAACAGCTTCAAATGAATAAGTTTTGGTTCTAATAGAACACTTGAACATATAACCTCTACCAGATTGTAGGCCAGCATAGAATGCACGGATAAAATCCTCATGGTAATCATCATTTATGGTAAAAAAAGAACCAAGTGTTTGCGCATTTAACAGATCAATAACATAATTAAGATGCAGAGAGAGAGCATCATTTTTATTAAAGACATGGGGGTTTTATAACTAACCTTATCTTGAATGAATCCTCAAACTCATCAGCAATGGTAGGATGAAGAAGAGTTAAGGCATTAGGAAGGATTTCTGGAGGAGGTGGAGACTGATGAGAAGTACCAACAGGTTCCTTTGCTTTTCCTTTACCTCTTGGCCTAGAAGGAATAGTTCTTGGAGGCATGGTAATGAATTTAGGGTTTAGGAGATGAAGAGGTATGAAGAATTTAGGGTTAGCCGCTTGGGTATGAGAAGAAGAAGGAGTTTAAAATGCTATAAATGTTATAACTGCTGCTGATGTGTCGATCCAAAATTTAATTAAAAAGCATTTAACACAAAATCAATTAGTATGCATCGATACAAGTGCTAATGGATCGATTCATTTCACGAATTTATTGTTTTTAAAAGGTGCTATGTGTCGACACAAAGTACGAATGTATCGACACATACTGTAAAGAGTTTGAAAAATATGAAATAATAAAAACATGAATCAAATCATAACACAGATGTATCAACCGCAACCTTGAATGTATCGACACATACATCTGTTACATCGATACATACAGATGCCAAACCAAGTTTTAATTAATTTTTGAACAAACCAGTTGAGATGCAGTGTGAATCATGTCAGGATAATTATGCCCAAGTATAATTCACAAACCAATTATTAATGCTCAAACAACATATGTAAATAAGTACATATAAACGATCTTAAAGAATTTGTTCTAACATACACCAATCACACAGTTCCAACAAGATATAGAAAGGAATGATATTACCTCAGTTGATGTAACCTTATGAAGTAAGAATGAAGTCTAAAATCAAATCTCAACAAACAAGGTGAGACATATATAAATAAGATCAAACATGCTTAAGACACCAATGATGATAGATCTAAAATCCATAATTCACGACGAATGTTGAAGAATGGTTTCGTTGCTAAAGGTTTAGTGAAAATGTCAGCAAGTTTGTTTTTAGTATCAACATGCTCAAATACAACATCTTCTTTTTCAACATGATCGCGAAGAAAGTGATGTCTAATCTCCATGTGTTTAGTGTGTGAGTGTAAAAAAATATTCTTAGTAAGATTTATGGAACTAGTGTTATCACATTTTATTGGAATACGTTTGAGTTGTATATCAAAGTCTTGTAGTTGTTGCCTTAGCATAAAATCTGAGCGCAACAACTACCGGCTGCAACGTACTTAGCCTCTGCAGTTGATAATGCCACATATACCTGCTTTTTGCTATGCCAACTTACCAAAGAGTTTGAAAACAAGTGACATGTACCACTAATGCTTTTCCTATCTGATTTGCAGCCAACAAAATCAGAATCATAGTAACCTACTAAGCTACAATCACTTCCTTTGGAATACCAAGGCCCATATTTAGATATTCCATGAAGATATCTAAATATACGCTTAACAGCTTTCAAGTGTGATTCCTTAGTATTTGATTGATATCGTGCACACATACAAACACTAAAATGATGTCAGGCCTAGAAGCAGTAAGATATAAGAGAGACCCAATCATACCTCTATACTTTTTGACATCTACACTCTTACCGTGTTCATCTTTATCAAGGTTCCCGTTGGTAGGCATAGGGGTGTCGATTGATTTTGAGTCATTCATTCCAAAGCGCTTGAGCAGTTCTCTGCAGTATTTTGTTTGACACACTGTTGTACCCTCATCAAGATGCTTTATTTGGAGACCTAGGAAGTAATTTAGCTCCCCCATAAGACTCATCTCAAATTCCACCTGCATAACGTTAGAGAACGCTTCGACCAAGTGTATGTTAGTTGAACCAAATATTATATCGTCTACATAAACTTGAACTAAAAGAATGTGTTTTCCCTTGTGTTTAGTGAAGAGAGTATTATTCACTTTACCCCTTGAATATCCATGATCAAGTAGAAATTTGCTAAGTCTTTCATACCAAACCCGAGGGGCTTGCTTAAGAACATACAAAGCTCGTTTTAATTTGTAAACATAATCTAGATTTTTAGCATTCTCAAAATCTGGAGGTTGTGAGACATATACCTCTTCATTTATGACATCATTTCGAAACACACTCTTTATGTCCATTTGGTAAAGCTTAAAATTCTTAGAACACGCATAAGCAAGCAAGAGACGTATAGCTTCAAGGAGAGCAACTGGAGCATAAATTTCCTCATAGTCTACCCTTGTGCTACTAAACGTGCCTTGTTCCTAGTTATTACTCCGTTTTCATAAAGCTTATTTCTAAAACCCATTTAGTACCAATAATATGATGATCTCGCGGACGAGGAACAAGTTCCCAAACGTCATTTCTTTTAAATTGATTAAGCTCTTCTTGCATGGCCATTAGCCAAAATTCATCAATTAAGGCCTCTTTGGCATTTTTAGGTTCTACTTGTGAAACAAAAGCGAAGTGAGAACATAAATTACTTATTTTAGAACGAGTCATTACTCCCTTTGAAATGTCTCCCAAAATGTTGTCAATGGGATGGTCTTTTGAAGATTTCTAAGCTGGTGGAAGGTCATTCACTTCAGCTGTCCCTTCTTCCTTATCTTTTTCATGACTAGTATCTTCCTCATTCTCATTGGAAGATGTTCTGGATTGATCAATATTCGTAACAGCTTCCTTGAGTATGTCTTCTATAGATACACCTGCGTCATCAAAAGAAATACCTTTTCCGACACTTTTCGGATAAGACTCATCAAAAGAAACATGGACAGATTCTTCAAAAGAAAGTAAACGCTTATTATATACTCTATATACTTTACTTGATTGTGAGTATCCAAGAAAGATACATTCATCCCTTTTGCATCAAAACTTCCCAAGATTTTCCTTACCATTATTAAAAAAAAACACTTACAACCGAATACGTGAAGATGAGACAAGTTTGGCTTTCTTCCTTTTAAAATCACATAAGGGGTTTTATTTAAAATAAGATGAATTAAAATCTTGTTTAGAACATAACAGGATGTGCTAATTGCATCAGCCCAAAAATATTTTGGTAATCCACCCTCATTTAGCATTGTTTTTGTCAATTCCTCTAAAACGCGATTTTTGCGCTCCACAACACCATTCTGTTTTGGAGTTCGAGGAGCTGAAAAGTTATGCTCAATGCCATTCTTGTCACAATACTTATCAAAGAGATAGTTTTGAAATTCACCTCCATGATCGCTTCAAATTATAACTATTTTGGAATTCATTTTGTTTTGTGTCGCTCCCGAAAGACTTTACGTCCCGGTCCAGACACGAACGGTCGGCAATGTTGGAGGTTGAGGTTGAATAGAGTCGCCAGTTAGGCATTTTTATCCCGAAGGAAAGGTAATGAGGCATAAACCTGGAAGGGTATGGATAAGACGGTTGCGAACCAAAGAAACTGAGAAAGGGGGTTTGTTACGACCTGGGAAAGTATTAGCACCCAGATCGTCCTTCGTAATCGACGGGATCCACGCTTACTTGATTGTGTTTAAAAGGGGTAGTGTATGTGCTGACTATGTATAAAAAGTTAGGGAGAAACTGTACAGTGTTTCAGTGCAAAAATAAAAGGTGAAATGCTCAAGACTGAGGCTTAGAAAGAATTCTGAAAGAGGGGGATGACAAAGAGACTTTTGTTCGATAATCGTTAAGTTATGCCTATGTATCCTCTCGTGCAATGAGGAAGTCAGAACACCGTAGTTCGACTCAAAGAGACTGGTTGATTTTATTGTGAACTGCTTGCTTGTCTATGCTCAAGTGTATGACTCGTCTGGCTCGAGTTCTAATTGTCTTGCATTAGACGGAAGAAGCGAGTTCTCATTTATGAATGAGTGTGACGAGAAAAGAATCCCGGAGGAGACGATTATTGTTTGTTTCTGTGTTTTCAGTTTTTTATTGTTTTTGGTGTTTTGCATAGGATAATGAGCTTAACCCTAAATCAAGGGTTGTAAACTCATTATATCCTCCCTGATTAGGGATAATGAGCCTACTCAAGTTTGAGATAAGCATCTCAACTTAATTACCATCATGATATAGGATTAAGATCATTAACCTACTTGTGATTATTAAGATGTTTTTTGGGTTTTTATTTAGTGTTAAGTAGTGAGTTTAATCTCTAATCAGGGATTAGTGAACTCATTACACCATCCTAAGAGAAAGATGATAAATGAGAACACTTAAGTTGTGGAAGATACCTCAACTTAATCCATGGTTAGGGATTAAATTCATTATATAACATGCCTTTATCAAGTGAATTTTACTAAAGATGAGATTAAGAAATGAATTTTATGTCTGTAAGACTTTAGCATGAGGGGGACTAGTCCATTAAACACTAGGGTTAGTCCCTCTTAATCAAAAGGAAGAGATGGAACCCTAATGTAAGGCCAATGTTACAAGCTTAACTCATAATCATTATTAGGTGTTTTGATTAAGAGGTGTAAACAAATTAAAGGTTTAACACTAAGGATTAAAGTTATACACTTCATCCTAAGATAAGGATGCATGCATAACCTTAATTCAAAGTCCTAAAGCTTTAAGTGTTTAGCCTCTGATTATGAGATGAGAAGAGAGACTCAAGGAGACTCAAAGGTAAAAAGCTAGGGGAGACTATATACAACCCTAAACTTATCATGCTTGGATGTTCCTATGGTTTGTGAGGCTTAAATAAAAGAATCTTCAGGAAGGCCACCAAAGGAAGAGAAGCAGGTGAAAAGAGAAGGAGAAAGAAGAATAGGTTACTTACTTCTTGAAGAAGATAAGTAACCTAAAAGAAAGAAAGTAAGAATGAGAGAGCATAAGTGAAGCAATTTCACTTCAAATACAAGTAAAGAATGCATATGAAGTGATGAGAAGAGGTGAGATGTGAAGGCAAATCCACATCCCAAAAAACTTACCATAAGCCCCTGAAATGTTAGTGTGAATGCATAAGGAAAGAAATGAAATGAAATGCAACAAGCCATGGTGCAAATGACCAAAACCAGAAGTAAATATGCTATGTAAAAGTTTTATGAGATTATGCAAGGACATACATGATGCATATGAATGGTCATACAAAGGATGAGATGCAAATGAAGTAAGTTAGAAGCTTGAAAACACATGGATGTTCATGAAATGTAACGAATGCAAAGCATAGAAAATGAATGAAGAAATGATCAAGCAATGTTCAAGCATGTCTTAAGATGTCTAAGATATCAAACAAATGCTTGAAATGTCATGGCAAGTTCATATGATGATGATTATGCAAAGATGAATGCAAATGAACATGAGAAATTAGGGTTTTAAGACAACATGAGATGCATATGATCAAAACAGAAGCATACATCATGACAAAAATTTGAAATTAAACTCAAACAAACCCTAAACATATACAAGATCAAACCACAAAGGAGAAGGTCAGAAGCTAAACCTAGTGAAAATTATGAATTTCCTAAGTTAACTAGGGTTTTTGGGTGATTCTAAAGGAAAAATGAAAATCAAATTGAAAATGCAATGCAAAATTATGAGATAAATAACCTAGATACTAGATGCAATATGTGAAACAATGCAAGAAGAATCAAGTTCAAACTCATCATGGTTGATTAGAAATGATTTTTTCAAGTTAGGGTTAAAAAATGGGATTTTATGAACCCTAATTCAAAGATAATTGTGAAAATGTGATCAAACCTAAAAAGAAATTTGTGTGATTATTTTGTAAATGTTTCTAAATGTATGAGAATTCTTCATGATTTTTTTTGTGATTTTTAGAAAAATAAATGTATTTTTAATTAATTAAAATCAATTAATTAATTAAATAAAACATTTAAATGATTTAAAAATACTTTTTTAATGCAAAAATTAAAATAAAAAATGTTTTTGAGTTTAGAAAAATATTTAAAGTAAAAATGCAGAAAATGAGATTTTTTAAAGTGTTTTTGGTATTTTAAAATAAATATGGAAAGAAATGAAATAAAAACAAAAGAAAATGAAAGTCAGCTAATCTAATGGTCCAAGTTTGAACTGGGATTAACTGCGTGCGTGATCCTGAGGTTCAGATTGAATCTGGCTAATTAACCTAATTAATTTAATTAATTAAGAATTAGGGCTAATTGAATGAATCCTGGCCACCCAAAAACGGGCTAACCTAAGATCTAAGGGCTGACATTCAAACTGGCATTTAATTGTGGATTAGGGTTTAATGACTCTCAGGTGGCCGGAGAAGACCTCCGGTCATCTTCTCCGGCAGCTCACTCATCCTATCTCTCTCAAAACGCCATGAAAACATCTCAAACTCTCCAGAATCACTCATTAGACATCATTAAACAAGAATCCAGCAACAAAAATCATTTATCATGCATCAAAAGAGAGAATCGAAGCAAGAACATTTCACGGGCAAAATTTCAGAAGGCTATGAAATGCTTAAAACTCAACCATTTTCAAAAGTAAACATATAACCATGATCAGTACATCACATAGAATCAATCTATAACTTAAAATGCAAGTTCTGGAAAATTTGTTCTTGATGATTATCTAAGTTGAAGCTTTCTCAATCTGAGCTTTCTGGCCCCTTCTTTTGTGCAAAGCCACTCCACTTGACCCCCTGATGTTTCTAAAAGTCTTAGATGGAGTTTATATGAGATGGTTTATGAGGTTTGATTCTGATAACTCATAAATCGTATTTTTATTTGGGAGTGTTTCAGGCCATTGTAATGGTTGGTTTGTGTTCTATAGGTTATGTGGAGATGATTGGTGAAGGAATTTTTGAGTTTTGATGGTTGTGTTGAGAGATTCGAAGAAATGAAAGTTTTGGAGATTTTTGTGATTCTGAGCTTCTTGCTTGATTCAGGCTTGTGTGTGTTATGAAATGAAGTCCATGATGTTAGTATAGAGCAATGTGATTGGTCAGAAAGTTGGTAGTGGCATAATGTGATTGGTATGGGTGTAAACACCCCAAATTTGCGCTCACCAAGTTCACAGCATGGCTTGTGATCTTTCATATTTGCATCAATTCAATCCTAGCATCTCATATTGCATTTTTGCTTCACTACATTGGTTCTAAGTCATCTACATCTAGGGTTTGTGATTTAAGCAATCCCTGAGCTATCTGAGCCACTCCAAAGGTCTTCAATCATCTCAAGAAGGTCCATGTATGTTAAAACATCATATTATATCCTCCCAAGATCAAGGAAGTCAGAAAATCGCAAGAACTGAGGAAGGCATGGAAGCAGAGCCAAGCTTAACTGCACAGAAGACCTAAAATTAGGGTATTGGTTTCAAAGGCCATAACTCCAAATATTTTTGTTCATTCTTGTTTCTATTGGTCTCTATATGTTATAAGGATCCTACACACCAATTTTCATGAAGAAATTCAACGGGGAAGGCATCTGATCAATAAATGACTTCTTGAGCAAGTCAGTGCAAAATCAAGGCATCTGAGGCCCCCAATCATCCAACCAAAGGGTCTTCTCCATCATTTTGGGTGTATATGATCTTTATTTGATCTTAGAAGAGTTTAGAAGTTCACAAAATTGAAGAATTTCAAGCCATTTGCAAAGTTGCCATTTTGGGAAAGTGACTTGTAATGTAAACTTGCCATTTTGTGGAAAGTTTTTCAACCTCCTCTTTTTGATTCAAAAATGCTTCAAATGAAAAATTATTGGTCATGAAAGTTGTAGATTGAATCATTCCCTATTCAAAAATTACAATAACTTGATCTAATTCATCATAGAACTCAAGTTATGGTTTGTCAAAGTTGGGAAAAATCACTTAAATTTCAGTTATGTGCCAAAGAGGTAAACTTGCAAAACCACTTGCCAAAGCATTTTGTGACTTAAAACACACTTCTAACCATTACACAAACATATTACATGACCTATAATTCAGAATTGCCCAAAGAATTTACAATTTTCATGCCTTGCACTTCACAAATTCCAAAAGGGGCCAAACTTCCCCAAAATTGCAAAATGGATCCAAACCTCTCATCCACTTGCCACAGCTCATCAAATCTGATTTCATAGCATTCCTTGATCCTTGCTGCGCACAGCCATGCCTCTATCCAAGCCTGCCACATGCCCATACCTCAAGTACACCCACTCTTGACTTTATGCATTTTGCCCCATACCAATCAACATAGCCCACAACAACTACACTGACCTATCCCAGCATGTTATGTGGCAAAAGAAGAAAGCCATTTCACATAAGTTTGGAGCCTAAAACCTCAGATTGCTCAGCATACTCAAAATCCCTCAAACTTGCAAAAGCCTTCGAAACTCATAGCTCAGCCATCAAATCCCCAAACTTTTTCCACCATTCAACTCCACAATCATCACTGATCGTTCCCCACCCTCCATTTTGCCTTGAAACACCCTGAATCAAAAACACGATTTTCACATTTCTTGAACTGAGTTTCAGCCAACATCACTTAGAGACCATATAAACTCCAACCAAGCATCACAAACTCTTCAGGAGGATCATTGGAGCTAATTTGAAGCAAAGACCTGGCCAGAAAGTACCAAAGGTGAAAGCTCAAGTTCATTTGAGCTCAAGAACTTTTTTTCCAGAACCTTCATTTTAAGTTCTTAATTGATTCTATGTGCTCTCCTGATGATCATGATGTCTTTACTTTTGAAAATGATTGAGAAACAAGGATGTATCATGCTTCTGAAATTTTTGATGTATTTTCCGTTTTGCTTTGATTCGTGTTCTTGATGAAAAATAAATGAGTTTTGGGGCTGGATTCTTATTTAGGGTTGTTAGATGTTTGATTCTGGAGAGTTCGAGAGCTTGGGGTTACGTATTGAGAGAGATTGAATGTTTGGCTAGCCGGAGAAGATGACCGGAACACAGTTCCGGTCACCTGAGAGTAATTAGGGCTCAGATTAGGGTTTTAATCATAATTAGTGAAGTTTGAATACTGGTCATTCAGATGCGCGCGCTGGTCAATTCCCGCGTCCCAACTTCAAACCCTGGCCCTTGGATTAGTTGACTTCCATTTAAATTCATTTAATTTTCATTTTATTTGCATTTTCTTTATCATTTTATTAAAAATAGCAAAACACATCTAAAAAATTGTATCTTTTGCATTTTCCTTTCAAATATTTTTCTCATTCTGAAAATAATTTTTATTTTATTTTTTGCATAAAAGTTTTATTTCTAAAATATTTAAATGTTTATTTTAATTAGTTAATGGAAATTAATTAATTAAAATACCATTTAAGTTTCTAAAAATCACCAAAAAAATCACATTGCATATTGACACATTTAGAGACATTATCAAATCATTCATACAAATTTCTTTTTGGTTCTTGATCCATTTTGACATTTTTCTTTTGATTTAGGGTTCTTAAAAAGTCAATATTTTTACCCTAACTTAGAAAAATCTTTTCTGCCTAATCATGAAGAGTTTGATAATGGTTCTTTTTGCATTGAATTCCACATATCATGTAGTTTCTAGGATAAAATGGGCATGAATATATCTTTCATTTTTGATTTGCTTTGCATTTTTCTTTGTGGAGTACCTTAAAACCCTAGCAAACTTAGAAAAATAATAAGTCCTTTAGGGTTTAGCTTTTGACCTTCCCCTTTGGGTAGTGAACTTGTATAGGGTTAGGGTTCCTTTGATCCCATTTTCAATTTTTTATCTTGTCATTTGAATCTGATTTTGGATTTTTCATTGCATCTTGTTCATAAACCCTAATCTTTGCCTTCATTTGCATTCATCCTTCATAAGTTTGCATACATAAACTTACCATGACATTTTGTGCATCCACATGACTTATAAGACATCTTAGGACACATTAGAATCATGTTTGATCATTTATTCACCCATTTACCATGTTATGCATCCATTGCATTTCATAAGTTTGCATGAACTCTCATGCTTCCTTTCATGTCTCATTTGCATTCCCATTGCTTGTATGATCATCCATATCTCTTGGTATGCTTTTGCATCATCCCATAGCATCATTTGCATCATGAATATGCTTCTGACTTTGGCTTTCATCTTTGCATTTCATCTCATTTTCATTTCATTTCATTTCTTGTTACTAACTTTTCAGGTGGTAAGTGTTTGAGAAATGAATTTGCCTTCACTTCTCATAATCTTTTCTTATCTCTCTTATGAACCCTTGCTGCATTTTTTATTTGTATTAGAGTGAGCTTGCTCATTCATGTTCCTTCCTCAGGTTTTAAGGCTTTGTGATTAAGCTTATGCCTGCATCCTTCTATTAGGATGGAGTGAATAACTTTAATCCTAAGTGTTAAACCCTTAATGTGTTTAAATCCTTTAATCAATCCATCTAATAATCACTAAGACATCAAGCTTGTAACTTGGGCCTTGCATTAGGGTTCTAATTCTTCCTTAATTGGTTAAGAAGGGCTACCCCTAGTGTTAATGGACAAGTCCCCCTCAAGTTGTCTTACAAACCCTAAAATCCATTTATTAATCTCATCATTAACTAAAATCCACTTTAATAAAGGTTTGTTTTGTCATGAGGTTAATCCCTAATCATGGATTAAGTTGAGGAGCCTTCCTCAACTTAAATGTTCTCATCTATTATCCTTCTATTAGGATGGTGTAATGGGTCCATTAAATCCTTGATTATGGCTTAAACTCATTACTTAACACTAAACAAAACTCCAAAAAACAAAACATCTAAATAAATGCAAGTAGGTTAATGATCCTAATTCTACATCATGGTGATTAAGTGTGAGGTGTCTACTTCATACTTAAGGTATTCTCATTACCCCTAATCAGAGGGAAGATGTGATGAGTTTACTAACCCTTGGTTTAGGCTTAAGCTCATTTTCTTATGATAAACACAAAAAAGCAATAAAAGATTGAAAACTCAAAAACAAACAATAATCGTTTCCTCCGGGATTCTTTTCTCATCTCATTCACTCATAAACGAGAACTCGCTTCTTCCGTCTAATGCAAGACAGTTTGCACCTGAGCCAGACAGGTCATACACTTGAGCATAGACCAGTAAGCAGTTCATCAGTCAATTTATCTTTCAGTCTCTTTGAGTCGAACTACGGTGTTCTGACTTCCTCATTGCACGAGTGGATACGTAGGTATAACTTAACAGTTATCGAAAAAAAGTCTCTGTACATTCCCCCCTCTTCCAGCCTTATTCTTTTAAGCCTCGTTGTCTTGAGCTTTGCACTCTTTCCTTACACTAACACTTCTCCTATACACTTCACACTTCTTTTACACTGACACTTGTATTCTTTCCCAGCTTTTGTACACAAAATAGCACTGACACTACCCCTTTAAACACAAGATATAGACGAGTATCAGAAGATCGTGTATAAGTATGAACCAGTGTTTGACCTGCTGGAGGATATGTGCAAGACACGGACGAGTGTTAAAAGATTGAGCAAGAGACATGGACGAGTGTTTGACTTGCTGGGGAAGTATGACACGGATGAGTGCGAAAAAGAATATGTATAAGTATGAATAAGTATCTGTATTGAGAGTTTAAAAAAGGTATTCTGGATTTATCTGCGGGGGATAAGTTTTGTATATTGTTGGTGAAGTTATTTTGTATTTACAGGTGATTGGCTCAAACCTGGCTTATGATCATGCAAATGTTTGATTTTTGCCAGAATGCTCCATATTAGACAGAATGCTATGCTTAGTTTGGGGAAAAATGATGCAAATGCTATGATTATGAAAAAATGAGAAAACCGATCCATGATCCGGATCCTGCGGGGAGAAAGATTTATGGGCGATCTGTCGGGAGGGAGAACTCCGTTGGGGAAAGAGATCATTGGTTGATCTGTGAGGAGAGAGGATCACCAAACGATCTTCCTAGGGAACTATGTGGCGCTCTGGGGGAAGAAATCTGTTGGGATCCTGGCTGGGGAAAATTCTGTTGAAGAGACTCATGCTGGGGATAAGGAGGCTTCGGTAACTCCGCTGGGGAACAGAAAACCCTGGAAACTCTACTAGGGAGAAACTTGCAACTCTGCGGGAAAGTGATTCTTCCGACTCTCCTGAGGATGAGAAAATCCTGGCAACTCTGATGGGGAACAACAGTTTAAGCACTGCTCGGGAGATTCTGCTTGGGGAGAAGAGAACTTCTGGGAAGTAATCTGTTGTAATTCCTTCATCCAAGCGACACACTGGGGATTTAATGCGTTTCTCGAAGGATCCTCTGAGGGGATGACAACTTTGTGGGAGAATACTTCTGTCAAGTAATCTTGTTGATGAGGTGATTACTGACTTGGCTGGGGATACGAGGCTTGATATATCCCATGATGTGAAAGATTGTCCGCCTTGAGTACCTGCAACCTGTTAAAAAGGAACGCATAACTGTCCCGAGGTATCCTCAACCGGATTTCGTCATAAGAGTTAGATTAGCCTGAGAGCAACATATTTCCTGCAAGCATGTATTTGAAAATGGCTTATATGTTTTCATGCAAGTGTTGTATTATGAACTTTGGATATTTTGCAAACGGAACAAAAATGTACAAAACAAAGTGTTCCTGAATATTCTGATTTTATTGATTTGTGTGCCCTGAATAGGCAAGTACAATGAAGAAGCGAATCCCTGAAAGGAGGAGATTGTTGTAAAATTGAGAAAATAAAAGTGTTGGAAATGTTGAAGTTGATGCTCCGGTGAGCTTCTGTTGCTATGAGATATATGACCTTGACGCTCTTCTTATCTTACTTTCTGAAGAAGGTTGATTTTGACCGACGCTTTATCTTTTCGAAGCTTGTCGTGTTTTGAGTGATACAGACGAATTCAGAATGCATTTGTTTGCTTATTCCCTGATTTTGCATGGATCTCCCTTTCGGGTTTTCAATCCACCGGGCTACCTTTTTTTTCCTGAGTTATCCGATGTGGCTTTTCAACTCAGCGGGTGTACATTTTTTTCAATTTTTCCCTTATTTTTTCCCGAGTCGTTTATTCTGTTTTTGACTCGCCGGGATGCCCTATTTTTTCCTGGACTTACATTCTATTTTTATGTCCAACGTGTCTTTTATACGAAGTATTTTTGAACTGCATCTGAATTCACAGGAGATAAGAAATCCTCACCATCCATAGACGTGAGCATCAGTGCTCCACCAGAGAAACTTTCTTTACTATGAATGGGCCTTCTTAGTTTGGCGTCTATTTTCCCCTGTGGTCTGTATAAGGAGGAAGAAGTCTTTTCAGAACAAGCTCTCCCACTTGGTATTCCCAAGGTATGATTTTCTAATCGAAGGCTTTCTTCATTCGCTTATGATATAACTGCCCATGACAGATGGCTGCTAATCTCTTTTCTTCAATCAGACTCAGTTGATTATATCGAGAATGGACCCATTCTGCTTCATCCATTTTCATATCAATCATTACCCGTAAGGAGGGTAGTTCAACTTCAACAAGTAGGACTGCTTCCATACCGTACACAAGCTGATAAGGCGTAGCCCCAATAGATGTTCTGATAGAGGTTCGGTACCCATGCAAGGAAAATAGTAGCATTTCGTTCCAGTCTTTGTAGGTGACTACCATCTTTTGCACAATCTTCTTAATATTCTTGTTAGCGGCCTCAACAGCACCATTCATCTTTGGCCTGTAAGGATAAGAGTTGTGATGTTGAATTTTGAAGTCCCGACAAAGCTCTGCCATTATTTTATTATTTAAATTGGAACCATTATCAGTAATGATCCGCTCGGGAACTCCATATCGACAGATGATATCCCTTTTCAGAAATCGAGCTACCACTTGCCTGGTGACATATGCATACAAAGCTGCTTCAACCCATTTGGTGAAGTAATCAATGGCTACTAGGATGAATCTGTGACCATTTGAAGCAGTCGGTTCGATCTTTCAAGTCATATCAATGCCCCATATGGCGAAGGGCCAAAGTGAAGACATTACATTCAAAGGATTCAGAGGCACATGCACTTTATCTGCATAGATCTGGCATTTGTGGCTTTTTCTGGCATAAGCACAACAGTTTGCATCCATTGTGATCCAGTAGTAACCTGACCTTAATAACTTCTTTGCTATTGCATGTCCTCCGGCATGGGTACCAAAAGAACCTTCATGTACTTCGTGCATCAGTAGGTCTGCTTCCTTCTTGTCAACACATCTGAGCAAAACCATGTCGAAGTTTTTCTTGTACAAAGAACCATCAGTATTGAGGAAGAAACTGCCAGCTAGCCTTCTCAATGTCTTTTTATCAGAATTTTCAATCACACCTTGTTTTGTACATTTTTGTTTCGTTTGCAAAATGTCCAATATTCATGATATAGTACTTGCATAAAGCAAATGAGCCGTTTTTAATAAATGCTTGCAGGGAATGTATTACTTTTAGGAAAATCTAACTCCTATGACGGAATCCGATAAGGGATACCTCGGGATACTTGTGCGTTTCTTTTGTCTTAACAGGTTGCAGGTATTCAATACCCCAACATGGGGCATGTCAGGCATTGAATCCCCAACATGCTACTTCCCTAGGCAGGATCTCCCGAGCAATATCTGAACTGCTTTTTCCCTAGCGAAGTTGCCAATGCCTCCTAATCCCCTGCACAAGTCTACTCAACAGGAGCTTCCCCAGCCGAGATCCCCACCAGAGTGCCAGATCTTTCGTTATTAGCAAAGTTAATGGGAACTGTCTCCCCACAGAGTCTCCATTCTCTCCAGGAGAACAACTTATGCATACTTTCCCAGCGGAGTTGCCGAAGCTTCCTTCCCCCAGCTGATTTCTCCTTACGAATAGATCTACCAATGATTTATTTCCCCAAGCAGAGTTCTCCATCCTGATAGATTTACCAATGATCTCTTCCCCAGCCGTGACATCCCCCAAGAAGATCAGCCAGGGATTTATATCCCAGCAGGATCCGAATCCCTGATCGGTTTCTCTTTTACATAATCATATCATTTGCATCATATTCACCAAATAAGCGTAGCATTCCGTCTAATACGGAGCATTAAGGCAAAAATCAAACATTTGCATGATCACAAGCCAGATTCGAGCCAGTCACCTGCAATTATTATTAATATTTCATCAGCAATATACAAATACATCCCCTGCAAATAAAAGCCAAAGCATCCCCTTTGCACTCCCAAATACAAATACATATACATGCTCTTTTTGACACTCGTCCGTGTCATATTTTCCCAGCAAGGTTGCCAGAACACCTTCTGCAAACAAATACTTGTTTATAACACACTCTTTTCGACACCCGTCTGTGTCATCCTATCCCCGCAGAAAGCCAAGGCATATCCTTTGCATTCTCAAAACAAATGCCTGTTCATTTAGCATATATCTGACACTCGTCCGTCATACATTCCCCAGCGAGTCGAACACTCATCCGTGTCTTGCACATACTTCACCAACAGATCAATACTCACCCATACTTATACAGAAGTCTCTGATATGCGTCCGTATCTTTGTTCCTCAACAGGTCCGACACTCGTCCGTGTTCTTTGTTAACCAGTTGGTACTCGTCCGTATCATCATCTCTGAACACGCGTCAACGTTTGTTTCTACTGATACTCGTCCGTATCATGGTCCTAAGGATGCTCATCCGCATCTTTAATCTATACAAATCATCAAACACTTATATATTTTTATTCTCAAGCGTAAGCACTCGTCCGTGTTTACCATTCCCCAATAAGTCACCAACAAAATAACTTTCTTCTATCTGACATTCGTCCTATGTTGTGATACGTTCGGCAGCCGCCCCTTGCCTGGTGATCGTCCTTCACCTTTGGATGACCGTCCCTCATCCCTTTCCCCAGTGGAGTCCCCATTAGTGGAACCTTCTATCCGACATTCGTCCTATGTCGTGATATTTTTAGCAGCCGTCCCCTGATAGGTGATTGTCCTTCACCTCTTGATAATCTTCCTTCATCATTTTATCTGATGGCCGTCCCCATCATTGATCTTGTTATCCGACATTCGTCCTATGTTGTGATAAACCCCGAGAGCAGCCTTACCCTGCTAGGTGATCCTCCTTCACCTCTTGATGATTGTCCTTCATCATGATTATCTGATGGCCATCCCCATTGTCGACCTTTTCTATCCGAGATTCGTCCTATGTTATGATAAAGAGCAGTCTTCCCCTGCTAGGTGATCGTCCTTAACCTTTTGATGACCGTCCCTCATCATTATTTCATTTATTCTTTAAATCGATGGCCGTCCCCATCGTTATTTACTTTACTTTGCAAACCTGATGGTCGTCCCCATCATTGACCTTCCTTTAAATTCCCAGAGAATCTTGTTTCTTTACCTGATGGACGTCCCCGTCATGGTCCCCATATTTCCCCAGCTTGTCGATCGTTCCCGTCATTGCTTTACTTACATCTTGCACAGCTAACTAATGTTTGAATAGGGGAAGCTGTAAACACCCCAAATTTTCCCTCACTCATATCACATCATGGCTTGTGATCTTTCATTTTTGCATATGCATAAGCATACCACCTTATATTGCATATTTGTTTCATCTGCATAAGTTCAAGTTCATCTGCATCTAGGGTTTGTGATATGAGCAATCCAAGAATCCATCTGAGCCATCCCAAAGGCCTCAAAGCTTTCCAAGAGGGTCCACGTGTGTTTTATCATCATAATATGCTCCTCAAAGTTCATGAAAGTCAAGAGATCACAAGAGTTGGCAAAGGCATGGAAGCAGAGCTAGGGTTTCACTACACAGATGACCAAAATTAGGGTTTTTGTTTCAGAGGCCTTAACTCCAAATTTTTGGGCCATCCTTGTTTCTAATGTTCTTAATATGTCATAAGGATCATGTGTACCAAGTTTGATGAAGAAATTCGTTGTGGAAGTCATATGTTCACTGGGTAACTTCTTGAGCAAGTTAAGTCAAAATCAGGGCATCTAAGGCTCCCAACAATGGAACCAAAGGGCTATTTTCATCAAATTGAAGTTATATGATCTTTATTTGATCTTATAAGAGGTTGGAAGTTCACAAGATTGAAGAATTTTGAGCCATTTGCAAACTTTCCAAAAATGGAAATGACTTGAAATGCAAACTTGCTTCAAATGAAAAATTCTTGGTCATGAAAGTTGTAGATTAGGTCTTTCCTTTTTTTTAAAAGTACAAGAACATGTCTTGATTCATCCTAGAACTCAAGATATGGCCTTTCAAAGTTGGCAAAAATCACATAATTTCAAGTTTTATGTCAAAGAGGGATTTTGCAATTGGCATGTTCAAGCATTCTAATGACTTCAAATGTACACAAACACTTCACAATATGTCAATTGGACCTCTAAACATCAGAATTGTGCATTGAACCAAGTATTTTCATGACTTGAACTTCAAGAAATCAAAAAGGGCCAAAACTTTCAAGAATTGCAAAATGCTATGAAACTCTTCATCCACTTGTGCCAACTCATGTAATCTGATTCTATGGCTCTCCACAAAGTCAGCTGAGGCAAATCCACCCTTTAGATCACCTCTGACCCGAGCCCATGCTTGTGGTACACTTTCATTGACTTTTTTTGCAAAACACCCCATACTAATCAGCCTGTGCCACAACAACTATCTGAGCAATCCCATTGGCTTAAACAAACATTATGCAAGCCATTTCATAACACACAAGAACCAAAATCATCCCAACACTCAGAACTCACAAAATCCCTCAAAAACTCCCTCTCTTCGAAAATCATCACACAACCACTCAAACTTCAAACTTCTTCCACCAATCAACTCAGCATCACCCCAGGATCATTTCCCACCCTTCACCATAGCCTAAAACACCTTCAATCAGAAATACGATTTCTGCATACTCAGAACCAAACCCTTCAAAATAGCCATCACAAGCTTGCTCTAAGCTCCTCATCATCATAATCAGGGAGTTCATTGGGGTGGATTTGAACCAAGAGGGAGGCCAGAAAGCTCAAGAACACAAAGCTTCAACTCAGGTAACTATGATGAACTTTTTTTCCAGAACTTGCTATTTAAGTTAAAATATGATTCTACATGTTTAGTTGATCATCCTGATATGTTTATTTTTGAAAATGGTTGAGAAACCAGGATGTATTGATGTTCTGAAACTTTTTGATCTGAAAATGTTTTTCTTCGATTCATGCGTTTGATGCAAAATAAATGTTGTCTGTGGCTTGATTCTTGTTTAGAATGATTAGGGGGTTGATTCTGGAGAGTTTGGGGGTTTGGGGTAGCCTAGGGAAGAAGATAGCATGAACAACTCGCCGGAGAAGATGACCGGAGCTAGCTCCGGTCACCTGAAAGTGATTAGGGTTAGGATTAGGGCTAATCTCCGCAGTTTGAATCTCAGCCCTTAGATTTGGTTTAGCACGTGTTTCAGTGGACATGATCATTTCACTTAACCCTAATTCGTAATTAATTAAATTAATTCATTCATTTAGCCAGAAACAATCCCAGCCTTTCATCTGCGCGCGCAGTCAAGCCCCCTTTGAATCTCACCCACTGGATCAGTTGACTTCCCATTTTATTCATTTATTTTCATTTTTATTTTCATTTTCTTGCACAATTAATTTAAAATATCAAAAAGTGTAGATGTTAAGAATTGGCAGAATTTTTGACAAACAAGAAGTGTTGAACTTAGTTCAGGATGTCACACCAGATGTTGTGACATTGACAAACAGAGTAAACGTTAATGAACTTAAGTCAAGACATCAGGATGTCACACCAGATGTTGTGACATCGTAAACCTGCTACCAGACTTAAATGATGCATAACAGAAGTGAGTAAATTCAGGAGAATTTATCTGGAATTAATTGTGAATAGATAAGCACTACAAGACGCATCATTAGGGAGCTTAGTTATCTGATTTCAGTGTAACAGAATAACTAACTCACCTTGAATCAAGGAAGTAACAAATTAACTAACCCTAATTCAAGGTGATGACAGTGGGATTTATCAGGACTGGATAATTTACAGAAAGCCCAAAAACCAAGCATCTATTTAAGAAACAGAAACTCTCAGAATAGAGTACGAAATTAAGAAGACTGTAAAGGGTGTTTGTGTTTAATAGAAGGTTTTAATTGTTTTTCACTTTATGAGCTTTTAAGCAAAAAGTGAATTGTGTCTTGATTGAAACTTTTAAGTAAGATCAAGCTGTTGTGTTTGAAGTGTGACTTCAATTTTATTAAACATTGTAAAATATCACTGTGTGATTGAGGGGGAGTGAGTAGGTACTCATATCTAAGTTGTGTCTTAGGTAGAAATTGCCTTGGGTAGATATTAAGTGAAGGATTAAACTGATTGGTTTAATTCCAGAATTAATATTACTTATATTGGATTTCCTTCCTGGCTTGGTAGCCCCCAGATGTAAGTGTGGAGATACACTGAACTGGGTTAACAATTTCCTGTGTTATTTAATTTACCTGCACTTTAAGTTTTGTTTAAGTCTTCAAGTGTTTAAACATCTGATTCGACATCACGTACCTGATCCCAGAATTACAATTGGCATCAGAGCAGGCACCCTGCCTGTTTAACTGAGTGAGATCTAGGGACTGCAAGTTTTGGGAACATGGACAGAGATGTTGGATCTGTGAATAGACCACCTATATTGGATGGATCCTTAAATACTGGAAGCCAAGAATGGTAGCATTCTTAAAATCTCTTGATAGCAAAGAATGGTAGGATTCTTAAAATCTCTTGATAGCAGGGCTTGGAAAGCAGTCAACAAAGGATGGGAGCACCCTGTCCAAGACAATAAGGATGGGGCAAAATTGTTGAAGCCTGAAGAAGAGTGGAGCAAAGAGGAAGAAGATTCGGCACTTGGAAATTCCAAAGCCTTAAATGCCTTATTCAATGGCATTAACAGGAACATATTTAGACTTGTACATCATTGTGAGCTGGCCAAGGATGTTTGGGACACTCTCAAAACCACTCATGAAGGAACATCAAAGGTGAAGATGTCAAGACTTCAACTTCTCACCACCAAGTTTGAAAACTTGAGGATGAAGGAAGATGAGACCATTCATGAGTTTTACATGAACATCCTTGAAATTGCTAATACTTCTGGTGCCTTGGGAGAGAAGATGAGTGATGAAAAGTTGGTAAGGAAGATTCTCAGATCATTGCCAAAAAGATTTGACATGAAGGTTACTGCAATAGAAGAAGCTCAGGACATCTGCACAATGAAGGTTGAAGAGCTCATTGGTTCCCTTCAAACCTTTGAGATGGGAATGAATGATACAATTGTGAAGAAAAACAAAAGCATAGCCCTGGTCTCAAATATTGATAAAGAAGAAGAAAATCATGAAGCAGACTTTGAGGACAACTTATCAGAAACAATTGCTATGCTTGGAAGACAATTCAACAAAAATCTCAAAAGAGTGGAAAACAGGCCCAGACCAAGTGGAAGAAACTCAACCTCTGAGAATAAAAGACCTTATGACGCTAATAGAAGGTCAAATTATGATGAGAAGACTAACCAAGGAAAAGGGATCCAATGTCATGGATGTGAAGGGTATGGACACATCAGAAATGAATGCCCAACCTACCTAAAGAAGCAAAAGAAAGGTCTCTCTGTGTCCTGGTCAGATGAAGACTCAGGCTGTGAGTCAGAAGAAGAATCTGCAAAGCACATCACTGCTCTAGCTGGAGTATGTGAAACTGAAGGAGGATCTAGTGATAAGGAGCTGACATTTGAAGAGCTTGAAGCATCTTACAGGATGCTGTGTAAAAGGAGCACTAAAGTATGCATGGAGAATATACAGTAGAAGAAGCAGATTGAGGAATTAAAGGCTGAAAAGGCAAGTAATCTAGAGATCATTGACACTTTGAAAAGTGAAGTCAGCCTACTCAACTCCAAAATGGAACATATGTCCAAATCTGTCAGAATGCTGAATAGTATCTCAAACACACTGGATGTCATTCTCAACAACAACAAGCACTCAGGGGATAGGACTGGGCTGGGATTTAATAAAGCTCAAAAGTTTAAGGCTAGCACCAACCAAACAACTCCAAATCCCATGAAGTCAAACAAGATGTCAAAGAAGATGTCTCAACATCATGACAAGAACATGATGAAAAAGAAATATCAAAGATGGAGATGCCATCATTGTGGAAGGTTTGGTCACATCAAACCTTTTTGCTACAAGCTGCATGGACATCCAAATCAGAGGTCTCAGCAACCCCCTAAGCAGAAGAAAGAGGTCACCGAGAAAGTGCTGCATGGACATCCAAATCAGAGGTCTCAGCAACCTCCTAAGCAGAAGACATAGGTCATCAAGAAAGTATGGGCACCTAAAGTTAGTCTTCATGCTGATCAAAGCTACAAATACATGCCCAAGAACAAGTTCAACAGACAACCTTGGAACTCTAAAGATGGACACTACACAAGGCAGATGCATCAAAGGAAACTTCACAACAGGCACAAATGGTCCAAGAAGGTTGTTGCCTCTATAGCTCATACATCTCTCAGAGTATCTGCTAAGGAAGACTGGTACTTTGACAGTGGATGCTCAAGGCATATGACTGGACTGAAGAATCTGCTGGTAGACTTAAAGTCACACTCATCCAGATATGTAACCTTTGGAGATGGAGCAAAGGGAGAAATCAAGGGAGTTGGGACCTTGGACTGCCCATGAGTACCAAGTCTAGATGATGTGCTGCTGGTAAAAGGATTAACTGCTAACTTGATCAGCATAAGTCAATTATGTGACCAAGGTTACAGTGTAAACTTTACCAAAACTGAATGCATAGTTTCTTATAAAGAACAGAAGGTTGTCATGAGAGGAGCCAGATCAAAAGACAACTGCTATATGTGGGAACCTCAAGATTTCAGCCTCACATCAACTTGTTCCTTAGCCAAAGAAGAAGAAGTGAAGCTGTGGCACCAAAGACTGGGTCATCTCCATCTCAGAGGAATAAAGAAGATCATATCTATGGAGGCTATAAGAGGAATTCCAAGACTGAAGATTGATGAAAGTAAAGTGTGTGGTGAATGTCAAATAGGCAAGCAAACCAAGATGTCACACCCAAAGCTCCAACATCTGACAACTTCCAAAGTTTTGGAATTACTGCATATGGATCTTATGGGACCAATGCAGATTGAGAGTCTTGGTGGAAAACGATATGCCTATGTGGTTGTTGATGACTTCTCAAGATATACATGGATAAGCTTCATCAAAGAGAAGTCTGATGTGTTTGATGTATTCAAAGATCTGTGTCAAAGAATTCAAAGAGAAAAAGCAAGTTGTGTGGTCAGAATAAGAAGTGATCATGGAAAGGAGTTTGAGAATAAAAAATTCTCAGACTTCTGCTCTTCAGAAGGGATCAATCATAAGTATTCTTCTCCTATCACCCCTCAACAGAATGGGATTGTTGAGAGGAAAAACAGAACTATTCAGGAGTCAGCAAGAGCCATGATTCATGCTAAAAAGTTACCCCTGTACTTTTGGGCTGAAGCTATGAACACAACATGATACATCCACAATAGAGTCACACTAAGAAAGGGAACTTTATCCACCATCTATGAAGTCTGGAAGGGCAGAAAACCTACAGTCAAGTACTTTCATGTGTTTGGAAGTAAGTGTTACATTCTGGCTGATAGGGATCAAAGAAGAAAGATGGAACCTAAAAGTGATGAAGGGATTTTTCTTGGATACTCCATAAATAACAGAGCTTACAGAGTATTTAACTCCAGAACCAAGGTTATAATGGAGTCAATAAATGTGATTATTGATGATGCCTCTGCAGATGTTGCTGATGATGTTGGAACATCTGCTGACAATCAAACTGAAGTTAAAACAGAAAGTGATAATCTTGATTTCACTTTAACTGAGGCAAGGTCAGGGCAATCCAACAAACCTCCCTCCATCAGAATCCAGAAAGATCATCCAAAAAATCTGATAATTGGTGATCCCAACAGTGGTGTCATCACTAGATCAAGAGAGATGATTTCAGGCTCCTGCTTTGTTTCAAAGATAGAACCTAAAAACATCAAGGAAGCTCTGAATGATGAGTAATGGATCTCTGCTATGCAAGAAGAATTAGGCCAGTTTATAAGGAATGAAGTATGGGATCTTGTTCCTAGGCCTGATGACATTAATGTGATTGGTACTAAGTGGGTGTACAAGAACAAGTCAAATGAGTAGGGAGTTGTTACAAAAAACAAGGCTAGACTTGTAGCTCAAGGATACACACAAATTGAGGGAGTAGAGTTTGATGAAACCTTTGCACCAGTAGCAAGGCTTGAATCAATCAGACTACTTCTAGGAATTGCTTGCATCCTAAAGTTCAAGCTATTTCAGTAGCAACTGTTTCTATAAATGCACAAACATGCTCTCAGCTCTTAACCTCCTCACTATCTCCACTAAACGATTTGCATGCTAAAGTTGATTTTCTAAGCTCATCAAAATCAATCAAACCTAACTCCTCTTCAACTACATTCGAAAAATGTCTCAACATCAAAACCCTAACTTCATTGATGAGGGTCTCAATCAAGAAGATGTAGTGCATGCAACTCCAATCTCTGTAGTACCAATGGATACTACTCCTATAGACGAAATCAGAGGAAGTGTCCCTATTGCTCAAACACCTAGAACTCCCAATGTAAGAAGAGCAAAGGAGCCTGTGTTCAGCAAAAGCAAGGGGACTCCTTCATCTACAAGCACCCCCAAAGCTTCTGACTATGTGGATGCATCCATCAAGCATCTTGTGAACATGATTCTTTCTGAACAAAGAGTGGTGCGTGGGGTATCTGTTCCCCTGAACAGCATGCCTGCTCCACAAGAAGAACCAAGCAACCAGGCTGAAGAGGACATTCCTGCTCAACAAGATGTCCCAATAAATGTTGAAGCATCTGAGGACCAGAACAAGGCCTCAACTGATAATGATGAAGCCACTGATGATCAAGCTCATGTTGATCAATCTGCTGAAAAAGAGGCCTCTCAACCGCCTCCTGTTGAAAACCTAGATGATGACTCTGACACAGAGATCATTGCATCTATTAACCCTAGCATAGCCAAGAGGCTTAGGGCTAGGAAGGAGAAGAAGCCTTTTGCACATGCAACACCTGAAAAGAAACAATCAACTCCAAATAAAGACAAGGTCAAAGTTGCATTTGGACCTACTAAGCAATGGAGCAAGGTAAGCACCCAGAAGAGGAAAGCTGCAACTCCACCTGACTCAGATGTTGAGGAGGATGTCCCAACATCCCAACCAAGGAAGAAGCCAGCACCTCCCAGGTCTGCCTCTGTTGTTCCTGAAGCTCCTCTGGACAATGTATCCTTCCATCATGTCTCTAGTGTGAGCAAATGAAAGTATGTCTACCAAAGAAGGGTGGCTCTGGAAAGAGAGATGGGCCGCAATGCTTTGGAGTGCACTGAGGTAATAAACTTAATCTCCAGTGCTGGTTTATTCAAGACTGTTTCAAATTTTTCTCCCTGTTATGAACTGCTGGTCAAAGAGTTCATAGTAAATCTGTAAGAGGGGTGTGCTGATGGAAAGTCGGAAGATTTCAGGAAGGTTTATGTGAGGGGGAGATGTGTTGATTTTTCTCCTAGGGTTATAAATCATTACTTGGGGAGAGAATCTGATGGGCCAAATGAACTGGGCAAAACTGACAACCAAGTCTGCAAGATCATCACAGCCAACCAGGTCAAAACTTGGCCAGTCAAAGGCAAACTTTCTGTCAGCTTACTAACAAGAAAGTATGCTATGCTGCATAGAATTGGTACTGTCAACTGGGTCCCCACCAACCACACCTCTTCTATAGCTACTGGACTGGGAAGATTCATCTGTGCTGTAGGCACCCAAACAAAATTGGACTATGGGGCTTACATCTTTGATCAAACCCTAAAGCATGCAGGAACATCAGCAACCAAGCTTCCAATAGCTTTTCCCTCTCTGCTTTGTGGAATAATCGTCAATCAATATCCAGGCATCCTTACTGATAAGGATTCTGTCTGCAAGAGGGAGAGTCCACTGGCCTTCCACTACAAATTGTTCCTGAGCCATCATGCTGCAGATGTTGAAGCTCCCAGTGGGACATCTGCTGGACCATCAAATGTCAAGACTCCTATATCCAAAGCAACCTTGATTGCAGAACTCAAGAACACTTGCAAAGAGCTGGATGCTAGGAAGAAAAAACTTGAGGAAATAATTCAAAGGCTGGAGCTAGAAGAGGGTGCTCAAAATGTTGATGGATCAGATGCTGAGTCCGAGGATGAAGAAGAGACTGAGTATGATGAGTCTGAGTGAAGCTAGGTGTGATGGAAACCGTATTGCCTCTTCTGAATTGTATTCTTGTTTTGTAATTTTGCTTTGTAATGTTCTTGTTTTTCTCTCTTCTTATGTAATGTTTAGCCCCAAATTTCTGTCTAACAAGGGGGAGAAGAGAAGTGTATTGAACACCAATGTCTGCTGCTGTTTAATGAACAATGCTGAAGTTAATTTCTGCCTTCTGAACTAAGTTTTTTTTCTGAATGCTCATTGGTATATCAAATTCTGTTGAACAAGTCATAGCAATATACATACAGGTTTGAGGGGGAGCAAATTATTATCTCTCATATGATTCAACAGAAAAGAACTTTGCTGCACTCTGATAAAAGAACTCTGCTGCTAAAACCAGAAGATTATGTTAGCCAAAAATTATCCAAAGGGGGAGTTTGTAGATGTTAAGAATTGGCAGAATTTTTGACAAACAAGAAGTGTTGAACTTAGTTCAGGATGTCACACCAGATGTTGTAACATTGACAAACAGAGTAAAGGTTAATGAACTTAAGTCAAGACATCAGGATGTCACACCAGATGTTGTGACATCGTAAACCTGCTACCAGACATAAATGATGCATAACAGAAGTGAGTAAATTCAGGAGAATTTATCTGGAATTAATTGTGAATAGATAAGCACTACAAGACGCATCATTAGGGAGCTTAGTTATCTGATTTCAGTGTAATAGAATAACTAACTCACCTTGAATCAAGGAAGTAACAAACTAACTAACCCTAATTCAAGGTGATGACAGTGGGATTTATCAGGACTGGATAATTTACAGAAAGCCCAAAAACCAAGCATCTATTTAAGAAACAGAAACTCTCAGAATAGAGTACGAAATTAAGAAGACTGTAAAGGGTGTTTGTGTTTAATAGCAGGTTTTAATTGTTTGTCACTTTATGAGCTTTTAAGCAAAAAGTGAATTGTGTCTTGATTGAAACTTTTAAGTAAGATCAAGCTGTTGTGTTTGAAGTGTGACTTCAATTTTATTAAACATTGTAAAATATCACTGTGTGATTGAGGGGGAGTGAGTAGGTACTCATATCTAAGTTGTGTCTTAGGTAGAAATTGCCTTGGGTAGATATTAAGTGAAGGATTAAACTGATTGGTTTAATTCCAGAATTAATATTACTTATATTGGATTTCCTTCCTGGCTTGGTAGCCCCCAGATGTAAGTGTGGAGATACACTGAACTGGGTTAACAATTTCTTGTGTTATTTAATTTACCTGCACTATAAGTTTTGGTTAAGTCTTCAAGTGTTTAAACATCTGATTCGACATCATGTACCTGATCCCAGAATTACAAAAAGCATCCAAAAAATATTTTCTTTTGCATTCTAACTTTAAATATTTTTCTCATTCCAAAAATAATTTTTATTTTATTTTTTCATTAAAAAGTATTTTAAAAATATTTAAATGTTATTTTTAATTAATTAAAGTATTTTAATTAATTAAAAATACATTTAGGTTTCTAAAAATCACCAAAAAAATCATGAATCATCCCAATGCATTTAGAAACATTTTCAAACTCTTCACACAAATTTCTTTTTAGGTTTGACCATAGTTTGCCAATTATCTTTGAATTAAGGGTTATAAAAATCATATTTTTAAGCCCTAACTTTGAAAAATCATTTCTGCCTAACAAAGAAGAGTTTGAAGTTGATTCTTTTTGCATTATATTACTTATTGCATGTAGTTTATAGGTATTTTTCCTCATGAATTTATCTTGCATTTTCAATTTGATTTGCATTTTTCCCTTTGAACCACCCAAAAACCCTAGAAAACTTAGGAAAATCATAACTTTTGATAGGTTAGGCTTCTGACCTTCTCCTTTGGGGTGTAACCTAATATGGGATTAGGGTTTGTTTGAGCTTGATTGCAAATTTTTATCATGCCATTTGCTTTTGTTTTACCCATTTGCATCTCACATGTCCTTGTAACCCTAATTTCTCATGTTCATTTGCATTCATCTGGCCTATGCATCATTACATGAACTTGCCATGACATTTCATGCATTCATATGTCATATTAGACATCTTAAGACATGTTAGAACCTTTATTGATCATTTCTTCATCCATTTGTCATGTTTAGCATTCATTTCATTTCATAACTTTCATGTGTTTTCAAACTTCAAAGCATGCCTCCTTTGCATCTCATCTTTGTATGATCACACATATGCATTTTGTATGAATTTGCATCATCTTACATGACATTTGCATTGCAGAAACACTTCTGACTTTGGTCATCTCATCTCATTTCATCTCATTTCACTTCATTTCTTTATGCTTTATACTTTATGCATCCATGCTAACTTTTCAGGTTTTGGTAAGTCATTTTGGGAGGTGGATTTTCCTTCACCTCTCACTTCTTCTTATCTCATTCATATGCATCTTGTTTGCCCTTGAAGTGAATTTGATTCACTTATGTTCCATCTCTCTCACTTTCTTCCTTTAAGTTACTTATCTTCTTATGAAGTAAGTAACTTATTCTCTTGCTTCCTCCTCCTTTCATCTGCTTCTTCCATTGGTGGCCTTCTGAAGATCTTTCTTTAAGCCTCACAAACCAAAGGATATCTAAGAATGATAATCTTTAGGGTTGTATATAGTCTCCCCTAGTCTTTTACCTTTGAGTCTCCTTGAGTCTCTCTTCTCATCTCATAATCAGAGGCTAAACACTTAAAGCTTTAGGACTTTGAATTAGGGTTATGCCTGCATCCTTATCTTAGGATGGAGTGTATAACTTTAATCCTTAGTGTTAAACCTTTAATTTGTTTACACCTCTTAATCAAAACACTTAATAATGATCAAGACTTAAGCTTGTAACTTGGGCCTTATATTAGGGTTCCATATCTTCCTTTTGGTTAAGAGGGACTAACCCTAGTGTTTAATGGACAAGTCCCCCTCAAGTTGTCTTACAAACTTAAAATCCATTCCTTAATAAAGGCTTGTTATATAATGAATTTAGTCCCTAACCATGGATTAAGTTGAGGAGTCTTCCTCAGCATAAGGGTTCTCATCTATCGTCCTTCTCTTAGGATGGTGTAATGAGTTCACTAATCCCTGATTAGAGATTAAACTCATTACTTAACACTAAACAAAAACCCAAAAACACTTAATAATCACAAGTAGGTTAATGATCTTAATCCTACATCATCATGGTAATTAAGTTAAGATGCTTATCTCACACTTAAGTAGGCTCATTATCCCTAATTAGGGAGGATATAATGAGTTTACAAACCCTTTGATTTAGGCTTAAGCTCATTATCCTATGCAAAACACCAAAAACAATAAAAAACTGAAAACACAAAAACAAACAATAAACGTCTCCTCCGGGATTCTTTTCTCATCACACTCACTCTGAAAACGGGAACTTGCTTCTTCCGTCTAATGCAAGACAGTTAGCACTCGAGCCAGACGATTCATACACTTGAGCATAGACAAGAAAACAGTTCACAGTCAATTTATCTTTCAGTCTCTTTGAGTCGAACTACGGTGTTATGACTTCCTCATTGCACGAGAGGATACGTAGGCATAACTTAACATTTAACGAACAAAAGTCTCTTTGTCATCCCCCCTCTTCAGCATTCTTTAAAAGCCTCAGTCCCTGAGCATTTCACTTCTTTTTTTTTGCACTGACACTTGTACATTCATTTCCAACTTTTTCACACAGATAACACATACACTAGCCCTTTAAACACAATCTTGCAAGTGTGGATCCCGTCGAGTACGACAGACAATCTGGGTGCTAATACCTTCCCAGTTTGTTACCAACCCCCTTTCTCAGTTTCTCTGGTTCGCAACCGTCTTATCCATCTTTTCTAGGTTTATGCAGCATTACCTTTCCTTCGGGATAAAAATGCCTAGCTGGCGACTCTATTCAATTCACCTTCATTTTTCTCCTTTCACCGACCGTTCGCGCTTGTACCAAGATGCAAATCTTCGGGAACGACACTGAGGTCAATGGCTTCCTCAAGACCCATGATACAAGCTTCATATTCTTCTTCATTGTTAGTGTAGGCAAAGGTGAGCCTTGCAGAGAAAGGCATATTAACCCCTTTAGGTGTAATAAGTACTGCACCAACCCCACGACCGTTGCAATTAATTGCCTCGTCAAACATCATAGTCCATGCTTCTTCTGGATCAGGACCTTTAGTGTGAATTGGCTATTCACAATCTTTTGACTTTAATAACATGATGTCTTCATCAGGGAAGTTAAATCTCATAGGCTGGTAATCATCAATGGGTTGCTCATCCAGATAGTCAGACAATACACTTCCCTTGATGGCTTTCTGAGAGGTGTACTGAATGTCATATTCTGTTAGAATCATTTGCCATCTTGCAACCCTTCCGGTAAGTGTTGGCTTCTCAAATATGTACTTGACTGGATCCATCTTTGAGATCAATAAGGTAGTATGAGTCAACATATACTATCTTAGTTGGCGAGCAGCCCACGCTAAAGCATAGCAAGTTTTCTCGAGCAGTGAATAACGTTGTTCACAATCGGTAAACATTTTGCTTAGGTAGCATATTGCATACTCTTTTCGACCAGACTCGTCATGCTGGCCCAACACACACCCCATCGACTCTTGTAACACTGTCAGGTACATGATTAGAGGTCTTCCTTCGACTGGAGGCATGAGAATTGGAGGTTCTTGTAGATATTTTTTTTATCTTGTCAAAAGCTCTCTGACAGTCAGCGTTCCACCTGACTGTTTTCTCTTTTCTTAATAGCTTGAACAAGGGTTCGCAGGTTGCAGTGATATGAGATATGAACCTTGAAATGTAGTTCAATCTACCTAAGAACCCTTGAACTTCTTTCTCGGTCTTGGGTACAGGCATTTCCTGAATTGCTTTGACTTTGTCGGGATCAACCTCAATTCCTTTTCCACTTACGATAAAACCCAACAACTTACTTGAATGTACCCCGAATGTGAATTTGTTGGGGTTTAACCTTAACTGGTACTTTCTCAAACGCTTGAATAACTTCAAAGGATTCACCAAATGATCTTCCTCTATAAGGGACTTGGCAATCATATCATCCACATAACACTCGATTTTGTAATGTTACCATAGCCCGTTGATATGTTGCACCGGCGTTCTTCAGACCAAACACCATTACCTTGTAGCAGAACATGCCCCAAGGTGTGATGAAGGTTGTCTTCTCCATGTCTTCAAGTGACATCTTAATCTGATTGTATCCAGAAAATCCATCCATAAAGGAAAACACCGTGAACTGAGTTGTGTTATCCACCAATACATCAATGTGAGGTAATGGGAAATCATCCTTTGGGCTAGCTCTGTTCAGATCCCGGTAATACACATACATACGCACCTTGCCATCCTTCTTAGGTACGGTTACAATGTTAGCAACCCACAGTGGGTAACTATTTACAGCGAGAAAACCGGCATCCCACTGCTTTTGTACTTCTTCTTTGATTTTCATGGCCATATCTGGGTGAGTACGGCGCAACTTCTGTTTAACTGGCGGACAATCTTCTTTTAATGGAAACCTTTACATGACAATATCTGTATCCAGACCCGACATATCTTGATAGGACCAAGCAAACACGTCGACATATTCTCGAAGCATACTGATGAGTTGTTCTTTCACTGGAGCTTGCAAACTGGCCCCGATCTTCACCTCTTTCACATCTTCCTTGGTACCAAGATTGATAGTATCAACCTCCTCCTGATGAGGAGCAATCACTTTTTCCTCTTGTCTCAACAACCTGGCCAACTCTTCAGGCAGATTATAGTCTTCATCAACCCCTTTATCTGCTTGATTAATCGGATTGTCGAAGTCGTACAAGGTCATAGCAGTGTCGTTGTCGGTGCAATCTGGAGGATTATCTCTGCAAGGGTTGAGATTTGTTCATTTTAGTGATTTATTTTATCTTATTTAGAAAAAGTGAATGAAGTTTATTAAGAAAAACATTTCCATTTATCGTTTTGTAAGAAAATAACAAAAATGAAAAGACAGTGCGAAAAGATTGTTTGCAAAAGATGTCCATTGTTCATTAATATTCCATTTGCACAAAATACATATATGGCCCTATTACAAAATGAGTCCTGACACCTTGGGCAAGATGCAGGACTTGATGCATGCTTAAACAGGAAATAATAATTACTCTGTAGCAGTAATCTTTATAATTTCCTGGGAAGACCAGTTGAGGACTTGTTGGCCCGGGACTCTTAGACGAATCCAGCTTTCCAGGTTGAAGTCGCTTTCAGCCTCGTCTTCCACGTTGTTGATAGCATCCAGGGTCAGTATTCCTCCACTTATGAACTTGGGAGTTTCAGCATCCTCCTCTTGGACCTGTCGGGATGGTCTGTAACCCAAACCGAACTTGTCTTCTTTGATTTGGACTTGTAGCAGCTTGCCCCAGCCCTGGGCATTCCCATCTTCAACAACCTTCCGAGCTTGTTTGTAAGAAGCAATTGAAGTACCAGACACTTCAGTTGTTGCTTCATTGACATTAAGAGCTTCAAAACCTTGACTCATTGTCTCATGGATCTCCCCATCCATCTCAATGTACTTGTAGGTAGCTAGATGAATGACAAAGATGTTCTCCTCTCCACAAATAGTGATAATTTGGCCCTCCCATTCATATTTTAACTTCTGGTGAAGGGTCGATGTTATGGTGCCAGCGGCATGAATCCAGGGTCGACCCAACAAACAGCTGTAGGCAGGCTGAATGTCCATCACATAGAAGGTAGTTTTGAAAATCTATGGGCCAATTACCACAGGAAGCTCAATTTCTCCAAGAACCGATCTCTTAGAACCGTCAAAGGCTCTCACTACCAGGTTACTCGGACGGAGTGCAAGACCATCATACTCCATTTTGACTAAAGCTTTCTTTGGAAGGACATTGAGAGATGACCCAGTGTCAACCAAGACATGAGAAAGCACAACACCTTTACACTCTAAGGTGATATGTAAAGCCTTATTGTGGTTGCGGCCCTCCATAGTCAAGTCAGCATCAGTGAAACCTAGTCCATGACTAGTGTTGATGTTTGAAACCACTGTTTCTAGCTGATTAACTGTAATCTCCTCTGGCACGTAAGCTGCGTGCAGGACTTTGAGCAATGCATTCCGTTGAACCTCGGAACACATGAGCAGTGATAGAATGGAGATTTTGGAGGTTGTCTGATGGAGCTGGTCCACAACTTTGTAGTCACTCTTCTTGATAATCCTCATGAACTCGTCCACATCCTGATCAAAGGATGTCTTCTGAGTTTCCTTGGCAATTGGTTCTTCAGTCACCACACTCTTGCCTTTTGCTTTGGTGGCAGCTTCTGCTTCAGCATTAACTTTTGGGAACTGTGACGCAAAGAGACGTCCGCTTCGAGTGAAGCCTCCGCCTCCCCCTAAATTATCAACTTGTGGTGTAGATGTTGAAGAATCAAGAGTGACAAGGCACGACACTGATGTTGCAATATAAATCTGAGCCATAGTGCCAAGGCACGACACTGATGTTGTCATAGGGAACTGGTCCAAGCACCGTGATAGTAACCGGACCGATTGTTGCGGAAGAAGGAGTTATGATAGTCTATGGATCATAATAGATGGTGACAGGTGATCTGATTGGAGATGGTGCAGGTGCAGGGAGTTGTTGATGTTGATATTGATGTGTGTTGTTGAAAGAATATGGAACATGGATTGTTTCTAGATCATAATAAATGGTGACTGTGGAGACGTCGTTGTTGATAGTTGTTGTTGTTGTAGAAGATGCTACTGAACTGATGTCTGTTGAAGTTGAAGAAGGGAAGCTTGTTGATGTTGTAGAAGAATCTGATGGAATGATTGTTGTTGAAGTTATAGGAGGGATGTCTGTTGTTGTTGTAGAAGACGGAACTGTTGAAGTGATCTGTAGAATGCCTTCTCTGATAAGATTGTTGATACCCTTTCTCAGATTTACACAACCATTGGTAGAAATCTTGCAAGTTTCACAACAGGCCTCACAACCTGTAAACACATGGCCCTTCAATAGCTAAGCTTTTACTTCGGCCAGTGGTGTTTGAATGCTTGCAACGTCATCAATCAGAATAGATGGTTGGTCCTCCTCAATAGCATTGATCCTCGGTCCACCGTGATTCGGTATTGGATTCTTTGTGACATTTGGAGGAGGTGAAAAATTCAATGCTTTTGAATCAACTAAGTCCTGAACTTTCATGTGCAAAGCTCTGCATTTCTCTGTTGTATGGCCAGGTGCATTGGAGTGGAAGGCACATCTGGCATTGACATCATAGTTCCTTGGAAGGTTCTGGGGATCTGGTGGAGCCAGAGTCCTCAGTTCAATCAGATTGAGCTTCAATAATTGTAGAAGTAGAGATGCATAGGGCATTGGGATGGGATCGATAACCCTGTTGATTTGTGAAGGCCTTTGTTGGAACGGACGTTGTTGTTGATTGTTGTTGTTATATGATCTCTGTTGTTGAGGAAACTATTGTTGCTGAGGATGTTGTTGTTGCTGAGGATATTGTTGCTGAGGATACTGTTATTGTTGAGGATATTGTTGCTGAGGATACTGTTGTTGAGGTGCTGGAGTGGGAATGGTGACAGCGGCCACTGATCTTTGCAAGTATTGAGGCCTACCTCTGCCCATATGTACTGAGTTAGTTTCACCTGTCCTACGAGGCCCTGAGAAAGGTTTTCTGGCATTGCTAGAGCTAGAACCATTGTCAGAGATCTTACCCATCTTCAAAAGACTTTCAATTATCTCACAAGCTATGACCACATCAACAAAACTGGTGGAAGAGAAAGCGGCAAGTCGATCAATGTAGGTTCCTTGCAATGTGTTCATGAACATGTCAGCCATCTCTCTTTCTGACATAGGTGGTTGGACAACAGCAGCAAGTTGACTCCACCTTTGGGCATATTCCCTAAAACTTTCCTTTGACGATTGAGATATACCCATCAGGAGGATCCTATTGGGTGCCATATCCAGGTTGTATTGATATTGGCATATGAAAGCTTCAGCTAAGTCTTTCCAGTTCCTGACAGTTGCTCTGGATAAATGAGAATACCACTCACGGGATGCCCCAGTCAAGCTATCTTCGAAGTAAAACATCCACAGCTTTTCATCCATGGTATAGGCTTTCAATCTCCCCAAAAAAGATTGAAGATGGGTACGAGGACAGGAGGTACCGTTGTACTTTTCAAAGCATGGAGGTTTGAACTTGTGAGGAATCCTGACTCTTTCCACTAATCCCATATCCATCACATCAAATCCCAAAGAGTTTTGGGATTCCAAGGATCTCAGCATCTCAGATATCTCGTCCAGATGACGATCATAAACTTCATCAGCCCCAACACCCAATACTGTAAATTGTTCATCCTGGGGGTCTTCCTGTAGGACATGATCTCCAGTGTTTCTCTTAGTATTTCCAATAACATTAACCTCAGGGTTGATGTGGGGCCTAAACTCTGGTGGATTTGCTTGCGGTTGATCGCGCGTGTTGTTACTTGTACCCCTAGTATCAGCATGGTTCTCTTTTGGATTTTGCCGCTCGACTAACTCCCTCAATCTTTCCTGGGTCTGTGCCAGCCCAGTCATCACAACCATGAACTGATTCATCTGAGTTCTCACTTCAGTCCTCACATCAGTCATCTGGGTCCTCACATCTGTCAGTTCTTGCTGAAGTTGATCAATCTGTAAACTCGGAAGGTTGTTTCTGGTTGGATACCGGTGGATGCGGCTGACTGGAAAGACTCTCCTACGAGCAATATTTCCTAAAACAAGAAGCAAAGTGAGAAAACAACCACAAACACTTATGCAACACAAAGAATGAGGTTAGCATGCAATGCAGTATGTATATTTGTCTTCAGAGGGTATCTTGTTTTGGTTCTTTGGTTTTGACCTTCCAGACCTCTCGGAATGATGAAGATGTTGAAGAGAAATGAATTCCACAAGCAGATCCAGGTAACACATAAACCATACATTATAAAATGCCAAAATACATAGTTTATGATTACAACAAGTTCCCATGGTGGGTCAAAATACAATCAAGTCAAGAAATACAACAATCAAAATCACCATGGAGAATTTAAAGTACAACCAAAATGAAAGTACAAGCAAAAGAGAAATCAAACATCTAGCCCAAAGTCATCCTCCTTGACTTCTTTCAGGAGAGCATCAGTCACTGGTCCAACTGGATGCTATGTGATGGTCTTGATAAGAAGGTTCCTGGTTGCAATGACACTTGTCATCTTTTGGTACTTGTCTTGTTCTTTTGATCTCTTCAACCCCGCCCGGAGTTTCAACTTGGAGATTTCCTTATGTGCTGCTAGGAGTGCTTTTTTACTCTTCTTCTCATTAACTTCTAGCTGCACTATCTTAGCATATGCCTTCTGATCTTCTTGCAAACGAGATTCAATGATTCTGATCCATCTAGCCTGACTCTCTTCCAGGTAATGCTCAACTTTGGCTTTCTGAATCTTAGCTTCTTTGCAAGCATTCTTCAATACTAGTTCTCCCGCACGGGCTTTTCTGATGAAGTCTTATGTCTTCTCAATCTTGGTTATATGCTCAATTCGGAGCTTCTCTAAACTCTCAATGTCTAGACGACCATCATTCCTTTCCCAAAGGGTCTTCTTCAGAGCTTTAGAAAACTGGGTATTCTTTTCTTTCAACTTCTCAAATTCCTCCAGGCTTATTGTAGCTATAGGCTCTACTACTGATGGCCCTGGCACATCTTTCAGGGTGAATGGAATAAGGGTAATCTGTCCTCTGATGCGCGACCATTTGATGTACTAAGCTGAAGCTATGTTGTTACACTTCCCCAAAATGGCTGTACATTTTGTCTGTATGTGGTCCCAAGCCCAGGTTGCTTGTCGGACAATGGTATAATTGTTCTGAATAACACAGTAAAGAGACTCTACTAAGTCCGGCTCCTTTGGTGGATGTATCAAAGCATACCCTAACTATCTTTTGAAAATCAAAGGATTGTAGTTGATGCAACCCTTTAATCCAATAAGAGGCACATTAGGATATTGTACACAACTTGTAATTATGTCCCTGCCCTTGGTGTTCTGAGTACACCACCTGATGTCTTTTGAAGTAAGGGCAATCATCCTCTTAGCCCAGTTCCTTGTCTGATGTCGATTTAGGAAAGCTTCTGTCTTCGGCATATGTCTCATCAACCAACTGTAGAAAAGGGGTGCACAACATCTGACCAGTCTTCCCCTCTGCTTCTCATTCCTCTGATGAACTGAGTAGTAGAAATCTCCTAACAAGGTGGGAACTGGATTCTTGAGCATAAAGATGTGGATGGCATTCTTGCTTATAAATTTAGGCTCGTCTGCAAACAAAATGATGCCATATATACTAAGAGCCAGAAGAGCACAAACAGTTTCCCACTTCCCTGTTGCAGCGTGACTGGTAGCCTGAGTGATTAAGAAGTCCAAATGGAGGCCTGGGATTCCAGCCTTAGTGGTCATGTGCTGATCAATGATGGTGGCTTCCAAATGTAGAGCCTTAGATATGTCTTCATTCTTTGGAGCGGTCATCTCAGGGTTGAAAGGAATTCCTCTTCTTATAGGGACACCCAAATACATGGAAAACTCTTCCAGCAAAGGACCTATCTGAAAATCTGGGAAAGTGAAGCAGCGGAGAGGAGGGTCATAAAATTGAAGACAGGTGTGAATCATGCTCCTTTGTGATGCATCCAAATCCATGATCATGTCAAGGATACCACCATAATGCTCTCTGAATAAGGGGACATGATCAGGAGTGATGAGAGCATGTATCTGCCTGATGCCTGCCACGGGATACTCAAACAAATGGTATGTAATGTTGCTCTTCCTGGTTGAATCCATACTGACAATGGGTGTTGATGATGATAACTCAAGAAAACAGTTGAAGCAGATAACTGAAGAAATGCTGGAGAAGATATCTGATGAAGATGGCTGAAGTAGAAGAACGGTCAAAACCAAACCAAAGAAGATGTGGATACCCTGTAAAACAAATAGACAAATGTTAAAATGATGTAGTATGATGTATGCAGAATGATATGCAAGGGTTTGTGATCAGGTGCTGGATTGTCAGTTGCTTTTGATAGGGTCCATGAGTGTTCAGAAATCTGGATGAAGGTCTGAGAACCAGTAACCAGGTGGGGGACTCAAATAAAGAGTCACAAGTCCAGGGTTTCATAAGATCAGTCCAAAATAGTGTAACCTTAAAACCACTATCAGTAATAGGGTATGTTGAGGCCAAGGGTTCCTACAAACCTGTAAACAACCCCCATCTACTCACAGGTATTGTTCTAGAACAAGGATCCTCAGGTTCAGATCTATTATGACAAGTGTAAACACTTCTAACCCGGAGGTACAGTGTTTACATCAATCATAAAGAATCCTCCTCTAATTCACCTCAGATGCTGAAGGTCATCTAAAAAGGTCATCCAGACTTAGCAGGCTTCCCAAATAGCCCTAGCACTATAGGAGATATGTAGCACAGATTTCTCAAGGAGAAACCCATGTCTAAACTGTGTTTCATATTCCCGCACCAGACCGAAATGGAATTGGAAAGAATATGAAGCCACTCTAATCCTATGTCTGTCACTCAGGCCTTTGTGTTGGACCTTTCTCACTGGAATATCCCTCCCACCAAGGCAAACCAAAAAATCTAACACATGATATGATAACAATAAATGCAATGCATAAAGCAGTAAATGAAAGTGATAAAGTAAATGCAGTAAATAAAGCTGTAAAGAAAGCAATAAATAAAGCAAAAACAAAATCCCATATAGCACATAACACCCCCAGTAAATAAAATCAAACAAGCGCTAGGAGAAACCCACAAGAGAACCAGAAACCCTGGTTGCAACGATTCCCAGTAGAGTCGCCAAGTTGTCGCTCCCGAAAGACTTTACGTCCCGGTGCAGACGCGAACGATCGACGATGTTGGAGGTTGAGGTTGAATAGAGTCGCCAGCTAGGCATTTTTATCCCGAAGGAAAGGTAATTCTGCATAAACCTGAGAAAGGGGGTTTGTTACGACCTGCAAACGGTCGGCGAAAGGAGAATATGAAAATGAAGATGAATAGAGTCGCCAGCTAGGCATTTTTATCCCGAAGGAAAGGCAATGCTGCATAAAACTAGAAAAGATGGATAAGACGGTTGCGAACCAGAGAAACTGAGAAAAGGGGTTGGTTACAACCTGGAAAGGTATTAGCACCCAGATTGTCCGTCGTACTCGACGAGATCCACGCTTACAAAATTGTGTTTAAAGGGGTAATGTATGTGTTATCTTTGTGCAAAAGCTAAGAATGAATGTACAGGTGTCAGTGCAAAAAGGTGTGAATTGCTCAGGAACTGAGGCTTGGAAAAGAATGCTGAAAGAGGGGGAAGATACAAAGACTTTTGTTCGATAACTGTTACGTTATGCCTACGTATCCTCGCGTGCAATGAGGAAGTCAGAACACGTTAGTTCGACTCAAAGGGACTGAAAGATAAATTGACTGTGAACTGCCTGCTTTTCTATGCTCAAGTGTATGACTCGTCTGGCTTGAGTGCTAATTGTCTTGCATTAGACGGAAAAAGCAAGTTCCCATTTGTGAATGAAGAGGATGAGAAAATAATCCCGAAGGAGACGATTATTGTTTGTTTTTGTGTTTTTAGTTTTTTATTGTTTTTGTGTGTTTTGCATAAGTGAATGAGCTTAAGCCTACATCAAAGGTTTGTAAACTCATTATATCCTCCCTGATTAGGGATAATGAGAATACTTTAAGTATGAGATAAGCATCTCAAATTAATTGCCATGAAGATGTAGGATTAAGATCATTAACCTACTTGTGATTATTTAGATTTTTTTTTGGGTTTTGTTTAGTGTTAAGTAATGAGTTTAAGCCATAATCAAGGACTAGTGAACTTATTACACCATCCTAATAGAAGGATAATAGATGAGAACACTTAAGCTGAGGAAGATACCTCAACTTAATCCATGATCAGGGATTAAAGTCATTAGATAACTAGCCTTTATTAAAGTGGATTTTAAATAAAGATGAAATTGAGAAGTGAGTTTTATGATTTGTAAGATAACTTGAGGGGGACTTGTCCATTAAATACTAGGGTTAGTCCTTCTCAACCATAAAGGAAGAATTAGAACCCTAATGTAAAGCCCAAGTTACAAGTTAATGTCTTAGTGATTATTAGATTGATTGATTAAGAGGTTTAAACAAATTAAGGGTTTAACACTTAGGATTAAAGTTATACACCCCATCCTAAGAGAAGGATGCAGGCTTAACCCTAATTCCAAAGTCCTAAGACCTTAAAGGTTTAGTCTCTAATGATGAGATGAGAAGAGAGACAAAAAGAAGACTCAAAGGTGAAAACTAAGGGGTACTAATCACAAACCTAATTATTATCATGCTTGGATGTTCCTATGGTTTGTAAGGCTTGAGAAAGATCTTCAAGGAAGCCACCAAGGAAGAAGCAGATGAAAGGAAGATGAGAAAGAAGAACAAGTTACTTACTTCATAAGAAGATGAGTAACTTAAAGAAAGAAAGTGAGAAAGAAAGAACACAAGTGATCAAGCCCACTCAAAGACAATAAAAAATGAAGCAAAGATGCAATATAAAAGAGATGGGAAGAAGTGGGAGGTGAAGGTAAATCCACCTCTCAAACAACTTACCATTAACTTGAAAAGTTAGCACAAGATGCATAAGGAAAGAAATGAAATGGAATGATGCATATACAAAGGAAGAGATCAAAACCAGAAGTATACACATGATGAAAATGATGTTATGACATGATGCAAAGACATACAAAGTGTATATGAATGATCATACAAAGAATGAATGCAAATGAAGCATGCTTTGAAGTTTGAAAATTCATGAAAGTTAATGAAAGGAAATGAATGCAAATCATGGCAAATGAATGAATAAATGATGAAGCATGATTCTAACATGTCCTAAGATGTCTAAGATGACATATTAATGCATGAAATGTCATGGCAAGTTCATGTATGGATGCATATGCAAGATGAATGCAAGTAAGGATGCAAAATTAGGGTTACATGGAAGGATGAAATGCAAATGGCAAAAACAGAAGCAAATGACATGATAAAAAATTAAAAATGCACTCAAAGGAACACTAAACCTATACTAGGTTACCATCCAAAGGGGGAGGTCAAAAGCTAAACCTAGAAGGAGTTATGAATTTCCTAAGTTTCTAGGGTTTTTTGGGTAATCCTCAATGTAAAATGCCAAACAAATAGGAAATGAAAGATAAATTCATGCCAAACATATTCTAGATACTACATGATATATGTGAAACAATGCAAAAAGAACCAACTTCAAACCCTTCATGGTTAGGCAGAAAAGATTTTTCAAATGTTAGGGTTTAAAAATTTGATTTTATGAACCCTAAATTCAAAGAAAATTGTCAAATGATGATCAAAACCAAAAAGAAATTTGTATGAAGGGTTTGAAAATGTTTCTAAATGTGTTAAGATGCAATATGAATGTTTTGGTGATTTTTAGAAACCTAAATGCTATTTTAATTAATTAATTTCCATTAATTAATTAAAATTAAAATTAAAATATTTTTAAAATACAATATTTATGCAAAAAATAAAATAAAAATCTTTTTTTGATTAAGAAAAATATTTGGAACAAAAATGCAAAAGGAAATATTTTTGGGATTTTTCTAAGTATTTTAAATTAAATATGCAAGAAAATGCAATTAAAATGAAAATAAAATGAATTTAAATGGAAAGTATGCAGGATCCAAGGCTGAGATTCAAAGTTATTTGGAGGGAGTTGACTGGCGCGTAAATGGGTTGTCCAGATTGATTCTGACGAATTGATTTAAATTAAACTAATTAATTAAAGATTAGGGTTTAATGACTGATCTAAGCCATCCAAACACGCGCGGGAAGGGCCATCCAAGAGTTGACATTCAAAGTTCACTAATTACACTGATTAGGGCATAAACACTTTCACGGTCATCTTCTCCGGCGAGAAAAAATCTCATCTCTCTCCCTAAGCATTTAAAACCTAATTTTTCTGCCCATAAATGATCCCCATACATCACTGAACCTAAATCCCCAAACAAAATTCATTTATAACACATCAAAAGAGAGAATCGAAACAAATCAGTTCTAGGTCAAAAAACTTTCAGAGATCATGAAATGCTTATTTCTCAACCATTTTCAAAACTAAACATATCAGGATGATCAGTGCAACTCATAGTATCATTCTATAACAAGAAATCAAAGTTTTGGAAAAAATGTTCTTGAGGTATACCTGAGATGGAGCTTTGTTATCTGGAGCTTTCTGGCCACTTCCTTGGAGCTTTTCCACTCTAATGAACCCCTTGATGCTTCTGGCAAGCTTGAAACAAGTTTGTATGAACTGTTTTGAAGGTTTCAGTTCAGAGCATGTCAAAATCGTGTTTTTGTTTGAGGTGGTTTCAGGCCAATGTGAGGGGTGGGAAATGATCTGGAGGATGTATGGAGATGATTGGTGAAGTTTGTTTGAAGTTTTGATGGTTGGTTTCTGAGTTTCGAAGAAATGAAGTTTGAGAGGGATTTTTGGCAATCTGAGCTATAGGATGATTCAGGGCAATGTGTTGTATGAAATGAGTCCCTTGAGGCATGTATGTGAAGCTGTGATAGGTCAGAGTAGTTGTTGTGGCCTATGCTGATTGGTATGGGTGATTTTGCAAAAAGTCAAGTTTGGTTGTACTTGAGGTATGGGTCATGGCAGGCCTTGTTGCAAGGGGTTTCTGGCCTCAGCTGAGTTCAAGGAGGTCCATAGAAATAGATTTGGCATGCTGGCACAAGTGTATGGGAAGATTCATACCATTTTTCAAATTTGAGAAGTTTTGGCCCTTTTAAGATTTCTTGAAGTCCAAGGCATGAAAGTGTATGATTCTTGGGCCAATTCTGATCAAACTGAGTTGTACTATGATGGTATGATGTTTAGAGATGCATTATAGGTCATGAAATGGCTTGGCAAGTAGTTTTGCAAAAAATCCTCTTTGGTGCATTCTTGAAAATTATAGGATTTTTGCCAACTTTGAAGAATCATAACTTGAGTTCCATAATGAATTAGAACATGTTTTTGTACTTTTTGAAAAGGGAAAGACCTAATATACAACTTTCATGACCAAGAATTTTTCATTTGAAGCATTTTTGGTTGAGAAAGAGGAGGTTGAAGAACTTTCCCAAAATGGAAAGTTTCCATTACAAGTCATTTCCATTTTTGGAAACTTTTGGTTTAGCTCAAATTTCTTCAATTTTGTGAACTTCCAAGCACTTCAAGGATCAAATAAAGATCATATAACTTCAATTTGATGAAAATACCCCTTTGGTTCCATTGTTGGGGGCCTCAGATGCCCTGATTTTGCTCTAACTTGCTCAAGAAGTTACCCAGTGAACATATGACTTCCACAATGAATTTCTTCATCAAACTTGGTACACATGATCCTTATAACATCTTAAGAACATTAGAAACAAAAATGGCCCAAAAATTTGGAGTTGAGGCCTCTGAAACCAAAACCCTAATTCTGGTCATCTGTGTAGTGAAAACCCTAGCTCTGCTTCCATGCCTTGCCAGTTCTTGTGATTTCTTGACTTCCTTGAACTTTGAGAGACATAATATGATGATAGAGCACACATGGACCCTCTTAGAAAACTTGGAAACCTTTGGAGTGGCTCAGATGGATCCTTGGATTGCTCAGATCTCAAACCCTTGATGCAGATGAACTTGAACTATGCAGTGAAACAAAAATGCAATATGAGATAGTATGCTTATACTAATGCAAACATGAAAGATCACCAGCCAATGGTGTGAAATTAGTGAGGGAAAATTTGGGGTGTTTACAGCTGCCCCTATTCAAGCATGAGTTAGCTGTGCAGGATGTAAGCGTCTGGCTTAACAGACAAACAAGATAACTTGTGGTTGAATACCAAAGACAGTCCAGAATTTGCACTCACTAGGGAGAAGAAGAAAAGGGATATAAATTGTAAAAGGTAGTATAGTATGATTATCAAATGAAGGCGATGGAAGACGACCATCGGGCAGAGGACGACTGCTGGAGACAAAGTGGTAAGCTAAGCAATGACGGGGACGACAGAAAAGCTAGGGAAAAAGAGACCACGAAGGGGACGGCCATCGCGTAAAGAAACAAGATTCTCTAGGGATTAAAGCAAAGGTAATGATGGGGACGACCACCAGGTTTGCAAAGTAAAGTAAATAACGATGGGGACGACCATCGGTTCAAAGAATAAATGAAATAATGATGAGGGACAGTCATCAAAGGTGAAGGACGATCACCTAGCAGGGGACGGCTGCTCTTTATCACGACATAGGACGAATGTCGGATAGAAATGGGTCGACGATGGGGACGGCCATCGGATAAGCATGATGAAGGACGGTCATCAAGAGGTGAAGGACGATCACCTAGCAGGGTATGGCTGCTCTCGGGGTTTATCACGACATAGGACGAATGCCGGATAACACAATCAACGATGGGGACGGCCATCGGATAAATGATGAGGGACGCTCATCAGAGGTGAAGGACGATCACCTAGCAGGGGACGGCTGCTAAATATCACGACATAAGTCAAATGCCGGATGGAAAAGGGTTCCAATAATGGAGACTCCGTTGGGGAAAGGATGAGGGACGGTCATCCAAAGGTGAAGGACGATCACCTGGCAGGGGACGGCTGCCGAAACTATCATGACATAGGACGAATGTCAGATAGGAGAAAAGTTGTTCTGCTGAGGAATGGTAAACACGGACGAGTGTTTACACTTTCCAGAATAAAAGGTATAAGTGTTTTGACGTTGTGTATAGATTAAAGATGCGGACGAGCATCTTTAAGACCATGATACGGACGAGTATCAGTAGAAATAAACACTGACGCGTGTTCAGAGATGATGATACGGACGAGTACCAACTGGTTAACAAAGAACACGAACGAGTGTCGAATCTGTGGGGAATAATAATATATACAAGATACAGACGAGTATCAGAGACTTCTGTATAAGTATGAGTGAGTATCGTTAGTGAAGTATGAGCAAGACACGGACGAGTGTTCAACTTGCTGGGGAAAGTATGACACGGACGGGTGTCCACAAATATTTGTATGTGAGAGTGTAAAAGGTGTTCCGGTGACCTGTGGGGATAGGATGACACGGATAGGTGTCGAAAAGAGTGTGTTATAAACAAGTACTTGGTTTGCAACAAGTGTTTTGGCAACCGTGCTGGGGTAAAGTGACACGGACGAGTGTCAAAAGGGTATGTATAGGTATCTATATTTGAGAATGCAAAAAGGGTGTTTTGGCTTATATCTGCAGGGGAATGATATGACACGGAAGAGTGTCGAAAAGAGTATATATGAATAAGTATTTATGTTGGAGAGTGCAAAGGGGACGCTTTGGATTTTATTTGCAAGGGATGTGAGCTTTATATATATTGCCGATGAAATACTGATGGTAATTGCAGGTGACTGGCTCGAACCTGACTTGTGACCATGCAAATGTTTGATATTTGCCGTAATGCTCCGTATTAGACGGAATGCTACGCTCTGTGGGGAAAAATGATGTGAATGCCATGATTATGCAAAAGAGAAACCGATCCGGGATTTGGATCCCACTGAAGATTGGATCCCTAGCTGATCTTCTTGGAGGAATATCCCAGCTGGGGAAGAGATCATTGGTAGATCTGTTAGGAGGTGTAATTCTGCTTGGGGAAATAAATCATTGATAGGCCTATCCTATAAGGAGATACCCAGCTGGGGAAAAGGAAACATCCGTTACTTTGTTGTGTGAGAGTTCCAGGAATTGCTCTTCTGGGGAGAGGCTGGAACTTCAGTGGGGAGATTGGTTGGGGATGCTCCTGTTGAATAGACCTGTGTTGGGGATGGGGAGGCTTTGACAACTCCGTCGGGGAAAAGCATTCCAGATATTGCTTGGGGAGGAAGTATGATGGGGAAGTGATGCGTGGCATGCCCTATGTTGCGTATCGAATACCTGCAACCTGTTAAGACAAAGAAATGCACGAGCATCCCGAGGTATCCCTTACCAGATTCCGTCACAGGAGTTAGATATTCCTGAAAGTAAATATATTTCCCGCAAGCATTTTATTAAAAATGGCTCATTGGTTTCATGCAAGTATCGTATTATGAATATTGAACATTTTGCAAACGAAACAAAAATGTACAAAACGAGGTGTGACATGAAAACTCTGATTTTATTAATCTGGGTGCCCTGAATTGGCAGATACAGTCAAAGAAACAGATCCCCTGGAATGAGGAGATTGTTACAAATTGAAAAAGCAAAAGTGCTGGCAATGTTGACGACGCTCCGATGAGCTTCCTTTTCTATGACCTGTATGACATTGACGTTCTTCTCATCTTGCTTTCTGAAGAAGGTTGATTTTGACTGATGTTTTATCCTTTCGAAGCTTGATGTGTTGTGGATGATAAAAACGAATTTAGAATGCAGTTGTTCGCTTATTCCCTAATTTTGCGTGAATCGCCCTTTCAGGTTTTCGATCCATCGGGATACCCATTTTTGCCTGAGCTGTCCAATGCGGCTTTTCAACTCAGCGGGTGTACATTTTTTATTTTCCCTTATTTTTTCCCGAGTCTTGTATTTTGTTTTTGACTTGCCGGAATGCCCTATTTTTGCCTGGACTTACATTCTATTTTTATGTTCAGCGGGTCATTTTATGCGAAGTATTTTTTAACTGCATCTGAATTCACAAGGGATAAGAAATATTCACCATCCATAGTAGTGACCATCAGTGCTCCACCAGAGAAAACTTTATTTACTATGAATGGACCATCGTAATTTGGAGTCCACTTGCCCATGTGGTCTGTATGAGGAGGAAGAAGTCTTTTCAGCACAAGATCTCTTACTTTGTATTCCCGAAGCCTGACTTTCTGATTGAAGGCTTTCTTCATCCTTTTCTGATATAGCTGCCCATGATAAATTGCAGCTAATCTCTTTTCTTCGATCAGATTCAACTGATTGTACCGAGATCGGACCCATTCTGCTTCATTCAGCTTTACATCCATCAGTACCCGTAAGGAGGGTAATTCAACTTCAACAGGTAGGACAACTTCCATACCATACACAAGTTGATAAGGTGTTGCCCCAGTAGATGTTCTGATTGAGGTACGATACTCATGCAAGGAAAACGGTAGCATTTCATGCCAATCTTTGTAAGTAACTACCATCTTCTGCACAATCTTCTTGATGTTTTTGTTAGCCGCCTCAACATCGCCATTCATCTTTGGCCTGTAAGGAGAAGAGTTGTGATGTTGGATCTTAAAGTACCGGCACAGTTCTGCCATCATTTTGTTGTTCAAGTTGGAACCATTATCAGTAATGATTTGCTCGGGAACTCCATATCGACAGATGATGTCTCTCTTCAGGAATCTGGCCACCACTTGTCTGGTGACGTTTGCATACAAAGCTGCTTCGACCCATTTGGTGAAGTAATCAATAGCTACCAGGATGAATTTGTGGCCATTTGAAGCAGTCGGTTCGATCTTTCCAATCATGTCAATGCCCCACATGGCAAAGGGCCAAGGTGAAGACATCACGTTCAAAGGATTTGGAGGCACATGCACTTTGTCGGCGTAGATCTGGCACTAGTGGCATTTCCTGGCATAAGCACAACAGTTTGCATCCATTGTAATCCTGTAGTAACATGATCTTAACAATTTCTTAGCCATTGCATGTCCTCCAGCATGGGTACCGAAATATCCTTCATGCACCTCGTGCATCAGCAAGTCTACTTCTTTCTTATCAACACATCTGAGAAGAACCATGTCAAAGTTCTGCTTGTATAATGAACCATCAGCATTAAGGAGGAAACTACCGGCCATCCTTCTTAATGTCTTCTTATCATTGGATGATGCCCCAGGTGGGTATGTCTGATCCTCTAAGAAGCATTTGATATCGTGGAACCAAGGCTTGTCATCTTTAGCAATGTCCACAGAGAATACATATGCTGGTCGGTCTAGTCTGGATACCGAATTCCGAGGCACAAAATTGGTAGTTTGAACCTTGATCATGAAGGAAATGGTAGCCAAAGCATCTGCGAACTGATTTTCGTCTCGAGGAATGTACTCAAGTTTGACTGTTGTGAAGAAAGTCAATAATCTCCTCGTGTAGTCACGGTATGGGATCAGATGCTCTTGGTGGGTATACCATTTGCTGTTGGTCTGATTGATTACCAAAGCTGAATCCCCGAATACAGTTAAAGTCTTGATCCTGAGGTCAAAGGCTTCCTCAAGACCCATGATACATGCTTCATATTCAGCTTCGTTGTTAGTCCAGGCAAAGGTGAGATTTGCCGAGAAAGGCATATGAACTCTTTTAGGTGTAATGAGCACTGCACCAACTCCATGTCCATTCATATTGACAGCCCCATCAAACATCATTGTCCACTCTTCTTCTGGGTCAGGCCCTTCAGTGTGAATAGGCTCTTCATGATCTTTTTCTTTTAGGTAAATGATGTCTTCATCAGGGAAATCAAATCTCATGGGTTGGTAATCATCAATGGGGTACTCAGCTAGATAGTCAGATAGTACACTGCCTTTGATGGCCTTTTGAGATGTGTACTGAATCTCATACTTTGTCAGAATCATTTTCCATCTTGCAACCCTTCCGGTAAGTGCAAGCTTCTCAAATATGTACTTGACGGGGTACATTTTTGAGATCAATAAGGTAGTGTGAGTCAGCATATACTGTCTTAGTCGGCGAGCAGCCCACGCTAAAGCACAACAAGTTTTCTCGAGCAGTGAATAACGTTGTTCACAGTCGGTAAACATTTTGCTTAGGTAGTATATTGCATACTCTTTTCGACCAGACTCGTCATGCTGGCCCAACACACACCCCATTGATCCTTCTAATACTATCAGGTACATTATCAGAGGTCTTCCTTCAACTTGAGGCATAAGAATCGGAGGTTCTTGCAGGTACTCCTTGATTTTGTCAAAAGCGTTCTGATAATCTTCGTTCTACCTGACCATTTTTTCCTTTCTTAACAATTTGAACAGGGGATCAAAGGTTGCAGTAAGATGAGATATGAACCTTGATATGTAGTTCAATCTACCTAAGAACCCCCGAACTTCCTTTTCAGTCCTAGGTGCAGGCATCTCCTGAATGGCTTTGACTTTGTCAGGGTCAACTTCAATTCCCTTTTCACTTACGATAAATCCCAGCAACTTACCAGAGTGTACCCCGAATGTGCATTTGTTGGGGTTTACCTTTAGCTGAGACTTTCTCAGACGTTTGAACAATTTCAGCAGATTTACAAGATGATCTTCTTCAGTGAAGGACTTGGCAATCATGTCATCCACGTAGCATTCAATTTCTTTGTGGATCATGTCGTGGAATAATGTTACCATAGCCCGTTGATAGGTTGCGCCGGCATTCTTCAGTCCAAATGGCATTACCTTGTAACAAAATGCGCCCCAAGGCGTAATGAAGGTTGTTTTCTCCATGTCTTCGGGTGACATTCTGATCTGATTATACCCAGAAAAACCATCCATGAAGGAAAACACCGAGAACTGAGTTGTGTTGTCGACCAATACATCATTGTAAGGTAATGGAAAGTCATCTTTTGGGCTAGCTCTGTTCAGATCCCGGTAATCCACACACATCCTTACTTTAACATCCTTCATAGGCACTGGTACAATGTTAGAAACCCACGGCGGGTAACTAGTTACAGCATGGAAACCGGTGTCCCACTGCAATTGTACTTCTTCCTTAATCTTCATTGCCACATCTGGACAAGTACGACGTAGCGTTTGCTTTAATGGAGGGCAATCTTATTTCAAAGGCAGCTTGTGCATAACAATATCCGTATCCAAACCTGGCATGTCTTGATAGGACCAAGCAAAGACGTCGACGTATTCTCGAAGCATGTTAATGAGCTGTTCTTTTACTGAAACCTGCAGACCGGCCCCAATCTTCACTTCTTTCAAATCCTCTTCGGTTCCAAGGTTAACTGTTTCAACCTCCTCCTGCTGAGGAGTGATCACTTTCTCTTCTTGCCTCAACAACCTGGCTAACTCTTCAGGTAACTCATAGTCTTCTTCAACCCCGTCATCGGCTTGATTAATCGGATTGTCGAAGTCATACAAGGTCATAGCAGTGCTGTTGTCGGTGCAATCTGGAGGGTAATCTCTGCAATGGTTGTGATTGGTTCGTTTTAGTGATCAATTTTAATCTTGTTTAGAAAAAGTGAAAAATGAAGTTTACTATTTTGAAAACATTGCCATTTTATTGTTTTTACAAAAGTGAAAAATGAAAAGACAGTGAGCGAAAAAGAGACTCGTTTGCAAAAGATGTCTGATATTCATTGATAATTAATTTGCACAAAATTACAATATGGCCCTATTACAAAATGAGTCCTGACACCTTGGGCAAGATGTAGGACTTGATGCATCCAGGTTGAGGTCGCTTTCCGCCTCGTCTTCCAGGTTGTTAACAACATCTGGGGTGAGCATCCCCCCACTGATGAACTTGGGCTCTTTAGCAGCCTCTGATTGATCTTGTCGAAATAGTTTGTAACCCAACCCGAATCTGTCCTCCTTCTTCTCCACCGATAGCAGCTTGCCCCAGCCTTGGACATTACCATCTTCAACAAACTTTCGTGCTTGCTGATAGGAGACAATTGAAGTACCCATCCTATCCTCATGGGATGTAGCAAATACTTCAGTCGTCGCCTCATTGACATTCAGGGCCTCGAACCCTTGGCTCATAGTTTCATGGATTTCAACGTCCATCTCAATATACTTGTATGTATCCAGATGGCTAACAAATATGTCCTCTTCACCACATATGGTGATAATATGTCCTTCCCACTCATATTTCAATTTCTGATGAAGGGTCGATGTTCCTGCGCCTGCGGCGTGAATCCACGGTCGACCCAACAAACAGCTGTAGGCCGGCTATATGTCCATCACATAGAAAGTAGTCTTAAAGACCTGCAGACCGATTATCACAAGCAACTCCACCTCTCCAAGAACAGACCTCTTGGAGCCATCAAAAGCCCTGACCACAAGGTTTCTTAGTCGGTGAGCTATTCCATCATATTCGAGCTTGACAAGAGCTTTCTTGGGTAAGACATTGAGTGAGGATCCAGTGTCTACAAGAACATGAGATAGTACAGCTCCTCTGCACTCCAGGGTTATGTGCAAAGCCTTGTTGTGGTGACGTCCTTCTGTTGTCAAATCATCATCAGTGAAACCTAGCCCATGGCTAGTATTGACATTAGACACCACTGTTTCAAGCTGATTCATTGTGATCTCTTCTAGCATGTAGACAGCGTGCAGAACTTTGAGTAATGCATCCCGATGGGCTTCAGAACACAACAGCAGGGATAGTATTGAGATCTTAGAAGGAGTCTTGTGGAGCTGGTCCACAACTTTATAGTCACTTCTTTTAATTATCCTCATAAATTCATCCACATCATGATCAAAGGATGATTTATGAGTCTCTTTTGATGCAGATTCTTCAGGTATCACACTTTTCCCTTTGGCTTTGGCAGCAGCCTCTGCCTCAGTGCTGGTTCCTGGAGCTTGTGATGCGAAGAGACGTCTGCTTCGGGTGAAGCCCCCGCCTCCCCTGACAATGTCCACTTATGGGGTAGGAACTGAAGAATCAAGAAGGACGTTTTCTCCGTTGCAGTAAAGGTCAGCACCATAATGCCATGGTACAACACTGTCTTTATCATATGGAATTGGCCCTGGAACCGTGATGGTGACTGGGCCCACTACAGCAGAGGTTGGAACAATAATTGTCTGTGGATCATAGAAGATAGTGACAGGACTTCTTGTGGATCTTGGTGGTGGTGAAATGAAGCTTGATTGAGATTGTTGCTGAGATTGTTGAAAGTTGCTGGAATTTGGGACCGTTGTAGGGTCATAATAAATAGTAACTGTGGAGACGTCATTGTTGGTGGTTGCTGGAGTTGTAGAAGGAGATGAAATAGAACTGTTGATTGTTGAAGTGAAGGAAGAAATGGTTGCTGAAGTTGTAGATGAATCAGTAGGAACAATGGTTGTTGCAGTTGTAGAAGAATCACTTGTTGTTGACAAAAGAGTTGCTGGTGTTGTAGAAGCAGTTGTGGTAATTTGCAGAATGCCTTCTTTAATCAAGCCATTGATGCCATTCCTTAAGCATGCACACCCATTCATGGAAATCTTACAAGATTCACAACAGGCCTCACAACCTGGAAACACTTGGCATTTCAAAAGCTGGGCTTTAACCTCTGCCAGAGGTGTCTGAATACTTGTAATATCTTCTATTAAACTCATGGGTGAGCCTTCCTCTATAGCATTAATCCTTGGCCCACTGTGGCTTGGCATAGTATTTTTCATGACATTGGGAGGTGGTGCAAAGTTCAAGGCCTTTGAATCTACCCGATCATGGACCTTCATATGCAGAGCCCTGCATTTTTCCATGGAGTGACCAGGTGTGTTAGAATGAAAAGCACACCTAGCATTGACATCGTAGTTTCTTGGAAGGTTCTGAGGATCAGGGGGAGCCAACGTCCTCAACTCAACAAGATTGAGCTTTAGGAGTTGTGGCAGCAGTGTAGCATATGGCATTGGAATAGGGTCAATCACCCTGTTGATCTGAGATGGCCGCTGTTGAAAAGGGCGTTGTTGTTGATTATTGTTATTATTGTTGTAAGATCTCTATTGAGGAAACTGTGGCTGTTGAGGAAAGTGATGTGGTTGTTGAGTATACTGAGGAGGTGGAGTGGGAATAGTGACGGCAGCAACTGATCTGGGAAGATATTGGGGTCTCCCTCTTCCCGTGTGTACAGAATTTGTTTCACCAGATCTACGGGGCCCAGCAAATGGCTTCCTTGCACTTCTTGAACCGGCACCGTTGTTGGAGATCTTTCCCATCTTCAGTAGGCTCTCTATTCTTTCCCCAACTATCACCACATCTGCAAAGCTGGTGGAAGAAAAAGCAGCGAATTTGTCAATATAGGTACCCTGGAGAGTATTCATGAACATGTCTGCCATCTCCCTCTCTGACATATGGGGTTGAACAGCCGCAATTAGTTGCCTCCACCTTTGGGCATACTCTCTAAAGCTTTCACGGGAAGACTGAGACATTCCCATCAGAAGGGTTTTGTTTGGAGCCCTGTCCAGGTTATATTGATATTGACGGATGAAAGCTTCAGCTAAGTCTTTCCAGTTTCTTACTGTGGCTCTGGTCAAGTGGGAGTAGCATTCTCGGGATGCCCCTGTCAAGCTATCCTCGAAGTAAAACATCCACAACTTCTCGTCCATGGTGTATGATTTTAATCTTCCCAAGAAAGACTGAAGGTGGGTACGTGGGCAGGATGTGCAATTATATCTTTCAAAACACGGGGGTTTGAATTTGTAAGGAATTCTCACCCCTTCCACCAATCCCATGTCCATGACATCAAAACCTAGAGAGTTTTGGGATTCAAGAGACCTCAGTTTCTCTACAATTTCATCTAACCGACGGTCGTAAACTTCGTCTCCAGCCCCTACCACAGTAAACTGCTCTTCTTGAGGATCCTCGTGCAAGACCCTTCCTCCAGTAGTGTTACCCTGGGTATTTCTTATGGCATTGATGTGTGGGTTCAGATGAGGTCCAAACTCTGGGGGATCAGTGCGAGGCTACACGTGATCGTTGTTACTGGTACCCCCTGTACCTGGATGGTGTTCTTCAGGAGTTTGTCGTTCAACCAACTCCCGCAGTCTTTCCTGGCTCTGAGCTAGACCAGTCATCACTGTCATAAATTGATTCATTTGATTTCTCATCTCAACCCTTTCATTGGCCATCTGGGCCCTCACTTCATTCAAGTCTTGTTGAACTTGATCCATCTGTAGTCCCGAAGGTTGTTTCTCGTCGGATACCGGTGTATTCTGTTGACAGGGAACACTCTTCTGTGAGCAATGTTTCCTGAAACCACAACAAAGTGAGAAACAACAACAAAACATAAACCTATAAAACAAAGAGAAATGTTAGTATACAATGCAGGATGCCTATTTGTCTTCCAAGGGTATCCAGTTTGGTTCTTTGGTTTTGACCTTTCCAGACCTCGAGGAAATGCTGATGATGTTGCAGAGAGAGATAAAGCCCACAAAGAATAATACGAACCATATATATTACAAAGAGTGAAGATACATAGTTTGATTACAATAGCATTCCCATGTCGGGTCAAAATACATCAACAAAAAAGAAAATACAATCAAAATGAAGTACAAACAAAAAGAGTCAAACATCCAGCCCAAAGTCATCTTCTCTGACTTCCTTCAGGAGGGCCTCAGTCACTGGACCAACCGGGTGCTCTGTGATAGTCCTGATGAGGAGGTTCCTGGTAGCAATAGCACTGGTTAACTTCTTATGCTTATCCTGATCCTTTGACCTCTTCAACCCCACTCGGAGTTTCAATTCAGATATCTCCTTTTGTGCTGCTAACAAAGCTTCCTGATTCTTCTTCTCACTAACCTCCAGTTGCTCTATCTTAGCTTGAGTTCTCTGATCTTCCTGTGCATGAGCTTCAGTGATCCTGATCCACCTATCTAGGCTCTCCTCTAGATAATGCTCTGCCCTAGCCTTCTGAGTCTTTGCTTCCTTGCAAGCATTCTTTAGTACTAACTCCCCAGCTCTAGCTTTTCTGATGTAGTCATCCGTCTTCTCAATCTTGGTTAAGTGCTCAATCCGGAGCTTCTCCAACCTCTCATTGTCTAAACGGATGTCATTCCTCTCCCAGAGGGTCTTCTTCAAGGCTTCAGAGAGCTGATTATTCCTCTCTGTCAGTTTCTCAAACTCTTCCAAACTGACAGTAGCTGCAGGTTGCACTATTGAGGGTACAGGTACATCTTCTAAGGTGAATGGCATCCGGGTGATCTGTGCCCTGGTGTGAGACCAATCAAGATACTGTGCTGAAGCTATATTGTTGCATTTGCCCAAAATAGCTGTCCCCTTCGTCTGAATGTTGTCCCAGGCCCAGGCTGCCTGTCTAACAACAACAAAGTTGTGCTGGATTTCACAATAGAGGGTCTCAGTCAGGTCTTGCCCTCTTGGGGGATGAACCAAAGCATACCCTAACTGTCTCTTAAAAAGCAAAGGGTTTTAGTTGATGCAACCTTTTACTCCTACCAAAGGTACATTAGGGTACTGCCCATAGCTAGTAATGATGTCCTTGCCCTTGGTGCTCTAAGTGCACCATCTGATTGTCTTCTGATGTAAGGGCAATTAATCTCTTAGCCCAGTTCCTTGGCTGATGAGGGTTCAGGAAAGTATCTGATTTCGGAAAGTGTCTTAGCAGCCAACAGTAATAGAGAGGAGCACAACATCTGACCAATCTTCCTCTTTGCTTCTCATTCCTCTGGTGTACTGAATAATAGAAGTCTCCAAGCAAGGTAGGCACTGGGTTTCTCATTAAGAACAGGTGAATAGAATTCTTGCTTGCAAACTTTGGATCGTCTGCAAACAAGATAATTCCATATATGCTGAGTGCTAGAAGTGCACAAACAACATCCCACTTTCCTGCTGCAGCATGTAGGGTGGCCTGGGAGATCAAGAAATCTAGGTGAATGCCTGGAACCCCATCCTTGGTGGTCATGCTTTGATCAATGAGGGAAGGCTCCAAATGCAATGCCCTAGCTATGTTTTCATTCTTGGGGGCAACCATATCAGGGTTGAAAGGTATCCCTCTCCTGATAGGGACACCTAACAACATGGAAAATTCTTCTAGCAGAGGTCCCAACTGAAAATCAGGGAATGTGAAGCATCTGAGAGGGGGATCATAAAACTGCAAGCAAGTATGGATCATGCTCCTCTGGGATGTATCCAGGTCCATGATCATGTCCAATATGCCTCCATAATGTTCTCTGAATAATGGGACATGATCAAGAGTAATGAGAGACTGGATCTGTCTAATACTTGTCAGGGTAGGCTCAAAGAAATGGTATGTGACATTTCACTTCCTGGAAGTGTCCATGCTGATGCTGGGTGCTGGTGAAGAATACTGAGGGTGTCTACTGATAAAAGGTCACTGAAAAAGATACTGAAGAAGTGCCTCTGATGAAGACAGCTGATAGAGAGAACTGGGAAGAGTCACTGGTGAAAATACTGGTGAAGGGTCTTTGACGAAGACAAACTAAGGAAGGTGTTGGAGAAGGGACACTGATGAAGATGCTAATGTAGATAACTGAAGAAGTATGAGCAGCAGAACAGGTCAAAACCAAACCAAGGATAATAAGGTGGATACCCTGTAAAATCATGACATAGGACGAATGTCAGATAACAGAAAGATTACCTTACTGGGGAATGGTAAACACAGACGAGTGCTTACGCTCTTAAGAAGCAAAGGTATAAGTGTTTGACACTGTGTATAGATTAAAAATGCAGACGAGCATCCTTAAGACTACGATACGGACGAGTATCGGTAGAAACAATGTTGACACATGTTTAGAGATGATGATACGGACGAGTATCAACTGGTTAACAAAGAACACGAACGAGTGTCGACTCTGAGGGGAAATAAGTGTGTATACAAGATACGGACGAGTATCTGTATGAGTAAAAATAAGCATTGTGAAGTATGAGCAAGACACGAACGAGTGCTCAACTTGCTGGGAAAAGCAACACGGACGAGTGTCAAAAGAGAAAGTGTATAAGTTATGAACTTATAAGTGTAAAAGGTGTTCAGGAAATTTATGGGGATAGGATGAAACTGACGGGTGTCAATGAGAGTGTATTATAATAAGTTATTGGTTTGCAACAAGTGTTTGGTAACCATGCTGGAGAGCGGTGACACGGACAGGTGTCAAGAGAGTGTATATAGGTTTCTGTAAAAGAGGATGTTTGTGGCTTATATCTGCAGGGGATTGATATGACACGGACGGGTGTCGAAAGAGCGTATATATCAACATGTATCTGTGTTGAAGAGTGCAAAGGGGATGCTTTGGCTTTCTGTGGGGGGTGTTGAGAGGCATTTGTATATTGCTGATGAGGTATTGTTGGTATTTACAGGCGATGGGTTCGAACCTGACTTGTGATCATGCAATATGTTTGATTTTTGCCGTAATGCTCCGTATTAGACAGAATGCTACGCTTTTGTGGTGATTTATGATGCGAATGCTATGATTATGCAAAAGATACCAATCCGGGACTCAGATCCCACTGCTTGTTGAGACCTCCGACTGATCTGCTTGACAGGATATCCCAGCCGGGGATGAGATCATTGGTAGATCTGATAAGATGTATGGCTCTGCTTGGGGAATTAGATCACTGATATATCTATCCGGTAACGAGATAACCCAGCTAGGGATGAGGAAGCTTTCTTCACTTTGTTGTATGAGAATTTCAGACATTGCTCTTCTAGGAGAGGCTGGAGCTCTGTGGGGAGATGGTTCCCTGTCTTTGTTGATGATGAGAGATATGGCGCTCTATTGGGAGGAAAAATCATTGAACGATCTTCTTAGAGATTTCTGTGGGGACCCTGCTGAGGATGAGGAGACTTGACAACTCAGCTGGGGGAATGAGCATTTTCTGATGCTGCTTGAAGATGTGCTGGAGGAGTGGTGCTTTGGCTATCTTGCTGGGGAAACGTATTCCGGATACTGCAATCCTGTTAAGACAAAAAAACGCACCAGTATCCCGAGGTATCCCTTACCAGATTCCGTCATAAGAGTTTAGATACTCCTGGGAGTAAAATACATTTCCTGCAAGCATTTATTAGAAAGGCTTATCTGTTTTTATGCAAACGTTATATCAAGGATATTGGACATTTTTGCAAATGAAATAAAATGTACAAGACGAAGTGTGACTGAAAACTTTGATTTTATTAATTTGGGTGCCCTGAATTGGCAAATACAGTCAAAGAAACAGATCCCCTGAAATGAGGAGATTGTTTACAAAAATTGAGAAAAATAAAGGTGCTGGCAATGTTGACGACGCTTTAGAAATCTTCCTTTTGCTATGACCCATATGACCTTGACGTTCTTCTTATCCTGCTTTTTGAAGAGAGTTGATTCTGACCGATTCTTTAACCTTTCGAAGCTTGCCGTGTTGTAAGGGATACAAACGAATTCAGAATGCAGTTGTTCGCTTATTCCCTTATTTTGCGTGAATCGCCCTTTCAGGTTTTCAATCCACCGGGATACCCATTTTTGCCTGAGCTGTCCAATGCGGCTTTTCAACTCAACGGGTGTACATTTTTTCTTAATTTTTCCCTTATTTTTGCCCGAGTCTTTTATTCTGTTTTTGACTCGCCTGGATGCCCTATTTTTGCCTGGACTTACATTCTGTTTTTATGTCCAGCGGGTCATTTTTTGCGAAGTATTTTTTAACTGCATCTGAATTCACAGGGGATAAGAAATCTTCACTATCCATAGTAGTGAGAATCAGTGCTCCACCAGAGAAAAATTTCTTTACTATGAACGGACCGTCGTAGTTTGGAGTCCACTTGCCCCTGTGGTCTGTATGAGGAGGAAGGAGTATTTTCAGCACACGATCTCCTACTTGGTATTCTTGAAGTCTTACTTTCTGATCGAAGGCTTTCTTCATTCTTTTCTGATATAACTTCCCATGACATATTGTAGCTAATCTCTTTTCCTCGATCAGATTCAGTTGATTGTACCGAGATCGGACCCATTATGCTTCATTCAACTTGACATCCATCAATACCCATAAATAGGGTAATTCAACTTCAACAGGTATGACTGCCTCCATACCATACACAAGCTGATACGGTGTTGTCCCAATGGATGTTCTGATTGAGGTACGGTACCCATGCAAGGAAAATGGTAGCATTTCATGCCAGTCTTTGTAGGTGACCACCATCGTTTGCACAATCTTCTTGATATTCTTATTAGCTGCCTCAACAGCGCCATTCATCTTTGTCCTGTAAGGAGAAGAGTTGTGATGTTGGATCTTGAAGTCCCGACACAGTTCTGCCATCATTTTGTTGTTCAAATTGGAAGCATTGTCAGTAATGATTTGCTCGGGTACTCCATACCGATAGATGATGTCCATTTTCAGGAATCGGGATACCACTTGTCTGGTGACATTTGCATATGAAGCTGCCTCAACCCATTTGGTGAAGTAATCAATGGCTACCAGGATGATTCTGTAGCCATTTGAAGCAGTCGGCTCGATCTTTCCAATCATATCAATGCCCCACATGGCAAAATGACAAGGTGAAGACATCACATTCAAAGGATTCGGAGGCACATGCACTTTGTCTGCATAGATCTGGCATTTGTGGCATTTTCTGGCGTAAGCACAACAGTCTGCATCCATTGTGATCCAATAGTAACCTGATCTTAACAACTTTTTAGCCATTGCGTGTCCTCCAGCATGGGTACCGAAAGATCCTTCAGGCACCTCGTGCATCAGCAAGTCTGCTTCTTTCCTATCAACACATCTGAGAAGAACCATGTCAAAGTTTTGCTTGTACAAGGAACCATCAGCATTCAGGAAGAAACTACCAGCCAGCCTTCTTAATGTCTTCTTATCATTGGATGATACCCCAGGTGGGTATGTTTGATCCTCTAAGAAGCATTTGATGTCATGGAACTAAGGCTTGTCATCTTTAGCAATGTCCATGGAGAATACGTATGTCGGTCGGTCAAGTCTGGATACTGAAATCCGAGGCACAAAATTAGCAGTCTGAACTTTGATCATGGAGGAAATGGTAGCCAAAGCATCTGCGAACTGATTTTAGTCTCGAGGGATGTACTCAAGTTTGACTGTTGTGAAGAAAGTCAATAATCTCCTCGTATAGTCACGATATGGAATCAGATTCTCTTGGTGAGTGTACCATTTGCCGTTGGTCTGATTGAATACCAAAGTTGAATCTCCGAACACAGTTAAAGTCTTGATCCTGAGGTCAATGGCTTCCTCAAGACCCATGATACAAGCTTCATATTCAGCTTCGTTGTTAGTGCAGTTAAAGGTGAGTTTTGCCGAGAAAGGCATGTGAACTCCCTTAGGTGTAATAAGAACACTACTAACTCCACGACCATTCATATTGACAGCCCCATCAAACATCATTGTCCATTCTTCTTCTGGGTCAGGCCCTTCAGTGTGAATAGGCTCTTCATGATCTTTTGCTTTTAGGAACATGATGTCTTCATCAGGGAAGTCAAATATCATTGGCTGGTAATCATTAATGGGTTGCTCAGCAAGATAGTCGGACAGTACACTGCCTTTGATGGCTTTTTGAGATGTGTACTGAATGTCATATTCTGTCAGAATCATTTGCCATCTTGCAACCCTTCCGGTAAGTGCTGGCTTCTCAAATATGTACTTGACTGGATCCATCTTTGAGATTAATAAGGTAGTGTGGGTCAACATATACTGTCTTAGTCGGCGAGTAGCCCACGCTAAAGCACATCAAGTTTTCTCGAGCAGTGAATAACGTTGTTCACAGTCGGTAAACGTTTTTCTTAGGTAGTATATTGCATACTCATTTCGACCAGACTCGTCATGCTGGCCCAGCACACACCCCATTGATCCTTCTAATACTGTCAAGTAAATTATTAGAGGTCTTCCTTCAACTGGAGGCATAAGGATTAAAGGTTCTTGTATGTACTCCTTGATTTTGTCAAAAGCCTTCTGGCAGTCTTCATTCCACCTGACCGTTTGCTCTTCCCTTAATAACTTGAACAGGGGCTCACAGGTTGCAGTAAGGTGAGATATGAACTGTGATATGTAGTTCAATCTACCTAAGAACCCCCGCACTTCCTTTTCAGTATTTGGTGCAGGCATCTCTTGAATGGCTTTGACTTTGTCAGGGTCAACTTCAATTCCCTTTTCACTTACAATAAATCCCAGCAGCTTACCGGACCGTACCCCGAATGTGCATTTGTTAGGGTTTATCTTCAGCTGGTACTTCCTCAGACGCTTGAACAGCTTCAACAGATTTACCAGATGTTCTTCTTCTGTGAGGGACTTGGCAATCATATCATCCACATAGCATTCAATTTCTTTGTGGATCATGTCGTAGAATAATGTTACCATAGCCCGTTGATAAGTTGCCCCGACATTCTTCAAGGAAACCGGTGTTCCACTATTTTTGCACCTCTTCTTTTATCTTCATGGCCATATCCGGACGAGTACGGCGTAGCTTCTGTTTTACTGGAGGACAATCTTCTTTTAGTGGCAGCTTGTGCATAAAAATGTCGGTATCCAGACCTGGCATGTCTTGGTAGTACCAAGCAAAGACATCAACGTACTCTCGCAGCATGTCAATAAGTTGTTCCTTCACTGAATCTTGTAGACATGCCGCGATCTTCACTTATTTCAAGTCTTCTTCGGTACCAAGATTAATTGTCTCAACTTCCTCCTGATGAGGAGTGATAACCTTCTCCTCTTGCCTTAACAGTCTGGCTAGTTCTTTAGGTAGCTCATAATCTTCTTCAACCCCTTCATCGGCTTGATTAATTGGACTATCGAAGTCATACGAAGTCATAGTAGTGGTGTTGTCGGTGCAGTCTGGAGGGCACTCTCTGCAAGGGTTTAGATTTGTTCATTTTAGTGATCAGTTTTATCTTGTTTAAAAAGTGAAAATTTATTATTTTGAAAACATTGCCATTTTATTGTTTTGTACAAAAAATGAAAAATGAAAAATAGTGAGCGAAAAAGAGACTTGTTTGCAAAAGATGTCCTGATATTCATTAATTGATCGTTTGCACAAAATATAAGATGGCCCGATTACAAAATGTGTCCTGACACCTTGGACAAGATGCAGGACTTGATGCATGCTTAAAAGACAGGAAATAATAATTACTCTGAAGGAGTAACTCTTATAATTTCCTGGGAAGACCAGTTAGAGACTTGGTTCCCCGGGATCCTTGGATGTATCCAGCTTTCCAGGTTGCGTTCGTCTTCTTCCTCGTCTTCCAGACTGTTCACAGCATCCGGGGTAAGCATTCCCCCGCTGACAAATTTGGGCTCCGTTGCAGCCTCCGGTTGATCTTGTCGAGTTGGTCTGTAACCCAATCCGAATCTGTCTTCTTTCTTTTCTACTAGCAGCAGCTTGCCCAGCCTTGAGCGGTACCCTCCTCAACAACCTTCCGGGCTTGTTGATATGAAGTGATGGAAGTTCCAAACACAGCAGTTGCTTTGTTGATGTTAAGGGCCTCAAACCCCTGACTCATAGTCTCATGGATCTCCCCCATCCATCTCTATATACTTGTAAGTAGCCAACTGGCTAACGAAAATGTCTTCCTCCCCACAGATTGTGATGATCTGGCCTTCCCACTCAAATTTTAATTTCTGGTGAAGGGTAAACGTAACAGCGCCAGCGGCATGAATCCAGGGTCTACCCAACAAACAGCTGTAGGCCGACTGTAAGTCCATCACGAAGAAAGTAGTTTTAAAGGTTTGTGGGCCAATCAACACAGGTAAATCAATCTCTCCAAGTATTGATCTCTTAGAGCCATCAAATGCTCTCACCACCAAGTTACTTGGACGTAATGCCAAACCATCATATTCCAACTTCACCAAGGCTTTCTTTGGGAGGACATTGAGTGAGGACCCAGTGTCTACCAGCACATGAGAAAGAACATCACCTTTGCATTCTAAGGTGATATGTAAAGCCTTGTTATGATTGCGTCCCTCCGTCGTTAATTCAGCATCTGTAAAGCCCAGTACATGACTGGTGTTAACATTTGCAACCACCATTTCCACCTGATTAACCGTAATCTCTTCCGGCACGTATGCTGCGTGCAGGACCCTCAACAGTGCATTCCTATGGGCTTCGGAACACATTAACAATGATAATATAGAGATTTTGTAGGGTGTCCGATGAAGCTGGTCCACCACTTTGTAATCACTCTTTTTGATTATTCTCATGAACTCGTCCACCTCTTGTTCAAAAGATGTCTTCAGAGTTTCTTTAACAGTTTGCTCTTCAAGTACCACACTTTTCCCTTTTGCCTTAGCAGCAGCTTCTGCTTCAGCATTGGGTCTTGGTGTTTGTGAGGCAAAAAGGTGTCCGCTTCTGGTGAAGCCTCCGCCTCCCCCAACATTGTCAACTTGTGGTGAAGAGGCTGCTGAATCTAGAGTGATCTTCTTTCCTTCGCAGTAGAGATCAGAGCCGTGGTGCCAAGGTATGGCATTACTGCTTTCATAAGGAACAGGTCCAGGCACCGTAATGGTGACCGAACTGATTGTTGCAGCAGAAGGAATTGTGATGGTATGTAGATCGTAATAGATTGTGACTGGAGATCTGACAGGAGGTGTTGCAGTTTGTTGTTGGAAATTGTTGTTGGGATGAACAGTTGCTGGGTCATAATAGATCGTGACCGTTGAGACATCTTCATTAGTATTTGCTGGTGTTGTAGGCGTTTCCGTTGATAAGATGGGTGTTGATGTTGTAGAGGTAAATGTTGCTGAACTTTGATCTGTTGAAATAATGTATGGAGTGATTGCTGGAGTTGTGGATTAATCAGTGGGAATGATAGTTGTTGTTGTTGTAGGAGGATCTGTTGTTGCTGAAGAAAGAATTGTTGATGTTGAAGGAGAATCCATTGTTGCTTAAGAAAGAGTTGTTGATGTTGTTGGAGCCGTTGTGGTAATTTGCAAAATTCCATCACTGATAAGGCCATCTATGCCAAACCTTAGCCTCTCACAACCATTAATAGCAGTCTTACATGATTCGTAGCAGGCCTCACATCCCGGGAACACCTGGCATCTTAGGAGTTGAGCTTTGACTTCTGCCAACGGTGTTTGAATCTGTGCAACATTGTCAATTAGTGCAGATGGTTGATCCTCTTCTATGGCATTAATCATGGGCCCACCATGATTAGGCATAGGATTCCTGTTAACATTTGGAGGAGGTGCGAAATTGAGAGCTTTGGAATCGACCAGATCTTGAACCTTCATTTGCAAGGCTCTACATTTCTCGGTATTGTGACCAGGTGCGTTGGAATGAAAGGCACACCTGGCATTAGCATCATAATTCTTCGGGAGGTTGAGAGGATCTGGTGGAGCCAACGTCCTTAACTCAACCAGGTTGAGCTTCAGGAGTTGTGGCAGTAGAGCGGCATAAGGCATAGGGATGGGATCAATCACCCTATTTTCCTGAGATGGCCTCTGTTGAAAGAGGCGTTGTTGTTGATTGCTGTTGTTATTGTCGTACGTTCTTTGTTGCGGAAAATGAGATTGTTGCTGATAGTGATGTTGTTGTTGTTGTTGAGGAAAAAGTGGTTGTTGTGGAACTGGAGCCGGGATAGTAACAACTGCTATTGATCTTTGAGAATATTGGGGTCTGCCCCTGCCTGCATGGATAACATTTGTTTCACCCGCCCTTCGGGGTCCTGAAAAAGGTTTTCTGGGGTTGTTGGAGTAACTTGCACCATTGTCGGAGATTTTTCCCATTTTCAAAAGACTCTCAATTCTCTCACCAACTATAACTACATCGGCAAAACTGGTGGAAGAGAAAGCAACAAGTCTGTCAATATAAGTTCCTTGCAAGGTGTTCATAAACATGTCAGCCATTTCTCTTTCAAACATGGGTGGCTGGACAGTAGCAGCAAGCTGTCTCCACCTCTGAGCATAATACCGAAAGCTTTCCCTTGAAGACTGAGACATGCCCATTAGAAGAGTTCTATTGGGAGCCATGTCTAGGTTGTACTGGTATTGCCGGATAAAGGCTTTGGCCAAGTCTTTCCAACATCTTATAGTGGCCCTCGTTAGATGCGAATACCATTCTCTTGATGCCCCAGTCAGGCTGTCCTCAAAATAGAACATCTATAACTTCTTGTCCATGGTATGAGCCTTGAGTCTCCCTAAGAAGGATTGCAGATGAGTACGCGGGCAGGAGGTACCATTATATTTTTCAAAGCACGGGGGTTTGAATTTGTGGGGAATCCTCACCCCATCTACCAGCCCCATATCCATTACGTCAAAGCCTAAAGAATTCTGGGATTCCAAGGACCTCAGCTTTTCAGCAATCTCATCCATCCTTCGGTCATACACCTCATCCCCAGCCCCAATAACTGTGAACTGCTCCTCCTGAGGATCTTCTTGCAAGATTCTGCCTGCAGCAGTGTTTCCTAGAATATTCCTTGGGATATTAACATCTGGGTTCAAATGGGGCCCAAACTCTGGTGGGTCGATGCGAGGCTGCCCGCGTTCATTATTGCTGGTTCCTTCTGTTCCAGGATGGGTCTCTTCAGGTGTCTGCCTTTCTACCAGCTCTCTCAGTCTCTCCTGGCTCTGAGCTAAGCCAATCATCACAGCCACAAACTGGGTCATTTGGTTTCTCATCTCGACCCTTTCGTTTTCCATTTGATTTCTTACTTCATTCAGGTCCTGTTGTACCTGATCCATTTGAATGCCTGGAAGGTTGTTTCGCGTTGGGTATCGGTGTGTACGGTTGACAGGGAACACTCTGTGACAAGCAATGTTTCCTGAAACCACAACAAAGTGAGAAACAAAATAACAAACAAAAAACCTACAAAACAAAGAAAATGTTAGTATGCAATGCAATATGCTTATATGTCTTCCAAGGTATCCGGTTTGGTTCTTTGGTTTTGACCTTTCCAGACCTCGAGGAAATGCTTGATGATGTTGAGAGAAAGCCCACCAAAATAAAACAAACTGATATATTACAAATGATGAAAATACATAGTCTATTTACAATACATGCCCATGGTGGGTCAAAAATACAACAATCAAAAGCAAAAAGTACATCTAAAGGAAAGAAATACAAGCAAAAGGAATCAGACATCCAATCCAAAGTCATCCTCCCTGACTTCCTTCAGGAGGGCCTCAGTCACCGGACCAGCTGGGTGCTCTGTAATAGTCCTAATGAGGAGGTTCCTGGTAGCAATGGCATTAGTCAACTTCTTATGCCTGTCCTAATCCTTTGATCTATTTAACCCCGCTCGGAGTTTTAATTCTGATATCTCTTTCTGAGCTGCTAACAAAGTTTCCTGCTGCTTCTTCTCATTGGCCTCCAGCTGCTCAATCTTGGCCTGAGTCCTCTGGTCTTCTTGTGCTTGGGCTTCGGTGATCCTGATCCACCTAGCCTGGCTCTCCTCCAGGTAATGCTCAGCCCTAGCCTTCTGAATCTTGTCCTCCTTACAAGCATTCTTCAAAACCAACTCTCCTGCTCTTGCTTTCCTTATGAAGTCATCTTTCCTTTCAATCTTGGTCAGATGCTCTGTCTTGAGCCTTTCCAATCTTTCAATGTCCAAACGACCGTCATTTATCTCCCAGAGAGTCTTCTTCAGGGCTTCAGATAGCTGATTATTCCTCTCTTTTAGCTTTTCAAATTCCTCCATGCTAACAGTTGTTGCAGGCTGTAATATAGAAGGTCTAGGTGTGTCTTCCAAGGTGAAAGGCATCCTGGTGATCTGAGCTCTAGTACGGGACCAGTCAGAGTACTGGGCTGAAGCAATATTGTTGCACCTTCCAAGGATGGCTGTCCCTTTGGTCTGAATGTTGTCCCAAGCCCAGGCAGCTTGTCTGACAACAACAGAGTTAGGTTGAACTTCACAGTATAGGGTCCCAGCTAAATCCTGTCCTCTGGGAGGATGAACCAAGGCATATCCCAGTTGTCTCTTAAATAGTAAAGGGTTGCAATTGATGCAACCTTTTACTCCTATTAGAGGCACATTAGGGTATTTCCCACAACTGGTAATAATATCCTTGCCTTTGGTACTCTGGGTACACCATCTAATATCATATGATGTTAAGGCAATGAACCTCTTGGCCCAATTCTTCTGTTGATGTAGGTTCAAGAAGGCATCTGATTTAGGTAAGTGTTTGAGCAGCCAAGAGTAGAACAGAGGATCACAACATCTGACTAGCTTCCCCCTTTGCTTTTCATTTCTCTGATGGATGGAGTAGTATAAATCTCCTAGCAATGTAGGCACTGGGTTCCTCAGCAAGAACAAGTGGATGGCATTCTTACTCACAAATGTGGGCTCATCTGCAAACAATATAACCCCATATATGCTGAGGGCTAAAAGTGCACAGACTGTCTTCCATTCTCCCACTGCAGCCTTCAGGGTGGCCTGAGAAATAAAAAAGTCCAGATGTAAGCCAGGAATCCCAGCTTTGGTTGTCATATTTTGCTCAATGAGGGCAACCTCCAAATGCAATGCCCTTGCTATCTCTTCATTTCTAGGAGCAGTCATCTCTGGGTTGAAGGGGATCCCTCCTCTGATAGGCACTCCAATCAACAAGGAAAACTCTTCCAACAGAGGCCCCACTGGAAATCTGGAAAGGTGAAGCATCTGAGTGGAGGGTTATAAAACTGCAAGCATGTGCGGATCATGCTCCTCTGAGAAGAATCAAGATCCATGACCATGTCTAAAATACCCCCATAGTGCTCTCTAAACAGTGGGATATGGTCAGGTGTGATAAGGGACTGGACCTGCCTGATACCAGTCAGAGAGGGCTCAAAGAAGTGATAAGATATGTTGCTTCTCCTTGGAATATCCATGAGTGCTGATGAAAAAACTGAAGTCAAATGTTGATGAAGATCACGAACTAAAAAACTGGAGGTAAGTCTATGACAGATTGATGCAGGTGAGTCTCTGACAGACTGATGCAGGTCCTGAAGGAGATAGCTGAAGAAAATGCTGAAGAAGATAACTGAAGCAGAGGTCTAAGCAGTAGAAAGGGTCAAAACCAAACCAAATATGATATGATGGATACCCTAAAAAACAAATAAACAAATGTTAAATGATGGAATGATGATATATGCAAATTATATGCAAGGGTTTGTGATCAAGAGCTGGATCTCATTATCTGTCTTGATATAAGGCCCATGTATGTTCAAAGGTCCGGATGGAGGCTCAGAAATCTAGTAACCAGGGTGGGGGACTCAAATAAAGAGTCACATGTCCAGGGCTAATCACAAGATCTGTCCAAAGTGAAGTACTCTTAAACAATACAGTAACAGGGTATGATGTGGCCAAGGGTTCCTGCAAACCTGTAAACAACCCAACCCCCTCACATGTAATATTCTAGAACAAAGATCCTCAGACTCGGATCAGTTATGAGAAGTGTAAACACTTCTTACCCGGAGGTACAGTGTTTACAATAACCATAAAGGATCCTCCTCTAATTCACCCCGGATTCTGAAGGTCATAATAAAGGTCATCCAAACTTAGCAGGCTTCCCAGATAGCCCTAGCACTACAGGAAATCTGTAGCACAGAGTTCTCAAGAATAAACCCACATTTGAACCGTGTTTCATATTCCCGCACCAGACCGAAATGGAATGGGAAAGAACATGAACCACTCTAGCCTAGGTGTCACTCAGGTCCCAGGTATAGGACCTTAATCACTCAGTGAAACCCCACCCACCAAAACAGAAGCCAGGTCCAGCAATGATAATGACAATATGATGTATAAAAAACTGTAAAGAAAGTAGTAAATAAAACTGTACATAAGGAAATAAATAAAGCAAATAAACAAGCATAATTAGCACATAACACCCCCGTAAACACAAATCAAACAAGCGCTAGGAGGAACCCACAAAAAGAACCAGAAGCCCTGGTTGCAGTATAAGGGTCCCCAGCAGAGTCGCCAAGTTGTCGCTCCCACCAAATGACACCTTGGTCAGACGGGGTATAGACGCGAACGGTCGGCGAAAGAGAGAACATAAAGATGAACTGAAAAGAGTCGCTAGCTAGGAATTTTTATGCCGAAGGAAAGGTAATGCTGCATAAACCTGGAAAGATATGAATAAGACGGTCGCGAACCACAGAAATTGAGAAAGGGGTAGGTGTCAGTGTTGTCTGTGTGCAAAAGCTGGAAAAGAATGTACAGGTGTTAGTGCAAAAGAAATGTGAAGTGAATTTCCTAGGAATGAGGCTTAAAAAATAATGCTGGAAGAGGGGGAATATACAGAGACTTTTGTTCGATAACAGTTAAGTTATGCCTACGTATCCTCTCGTGCAATGAGGAAGTCAGAACACCGTAGTTCGACTCAAAGAGACTGAAAAGATAAATTGACTTGTGAACTGCTTACTTGTTTATGCTCAAGTGTATGACCTGTCTGGCTCAGGTGCTAACTGTCTTACATTAGACGGAAGAAGCGAGTTCTCGTTTGTGAGTGAATGAGGTGAGAAAAGAATCCCGAAGGAGACGATTATTGTTTATTTTTGGGTTTTCAATCTTTTATTGCTTTTTGGAGTTTGTCATAAGAAAATGAGCTTAAGCCTAAACCAAGGGTTAGTAAACTCATCACATCTTCCCTCTGATTAGAGGTAATAAGAATACCTTAAGTATGAAGTAAGCACCTCACACTTAATCACCATGATGTAGGATTAAGATCATTAAATTATTTGCAATTATTTAGATGTTTTTTGGAGTTTTTGTTTAGTGTTAAGTAATGAGTTTAAGCCATAATCAAGTATTTAATGGACCCATTACACCATCCTAATAGAAGGATAATAGATGAGAACATTTAAGCTGAGGAAGATACCTCAACTTAATCCATGATTAGGGGTTAACCTCATGACAAAACAAAGCCTTTATTAAAGTGGAATTTAGTTAATGGTAAGATTAAGAAGTGAATTTTATGATTTGTAAGACAACTTGAGGAGGACTTGTCCATTAACATTAGGGTTAGTCCTTCTTAACCAATTAAGGAAGAATTAGAACCCTAATGCAAGGCCCAAGTTACAAGCTTATTGTCTGGGTGATTATTAGATGGATTGATTAAGATATTTAAACATATCAAGGGTTTAACACTTAAGATTAAAGTTATACACTCCATCCTAAGAGGAGGATGCAGGCATAATCTTAATCACAAAGCCTTAAAACCTTGAAGGTTTAGTCCCTGATTATGAGATGAGGAGAGAGACACAAAGGATGACACAAAGGTAAAACTAATGGGGGACTAATCAAATCCTAATTGTTAACATGCTTGGGGTGTTCCTAGGGTTTATGAGGCTTGCAAGAGATCTTCAAGAAGTGCCACCAAGGAAGAAGCAGATGAAAGGAGGAGAAGCAGATGAAACAAGCTAACTTACTTCACTTAAGAAGATAAGTTACTTGACGAAAGAAAGTGAAGAAGGAACATGAATGAGCAAGCTCACTCTAAGACAAATACAAAATGCAGCAAAGATGCATAAAAGAAGAGATGAGAAGAGAAGTGAGAAGTGAAGTCAAATTCACTTCTCAAAGTACTTACCACCTGAATAGTTAGCATAAAGAAATGAAATGAAATGAAAATGAAATGAATGCAAGGATGCAAACCAAAACCAGAAGTATGTTCATGATGTAAATGATGCTAAGAGATGATGCAAATATATGTCAAGGGTTGTCAATGATCATACAAGTGATGAGAATGCAAATGAAGCATGTAAGAAGCATGAAAGCACATGAATGCACATGAGATGAAATGAATGCCTAACATGGCAAATGGATGAGGAAATGATCAAGCATGAGTCTAATGTGTCCTAAGATGTCTTAGAAGTCATGTGGATGCAAGAAGTGTCATGGAAAGTTCATGAATGCAAGCATATGCAAGAGGTATGCAAAGGAAGATGAGAAATTAGGGTTTTCATACAACATGAGATGCAAAACTCAAAAACAGAAGCAAATGAAAAGATAAAAAATTGAAAATTCAATCAAAAGAACCCTAACCCCATATGATACTACACCCCAAAGGAGAAGACCTAACTCTTAACCTAATGAAAGTTATGATTTTTTCTAAGTTTTCTAGGGTTTTAAGGTACCTAAAGGGAAAAAATGCAAATCAATTCAAAAATGCAAAAGAAATTTATGACAAACTTATGTTATAAACTACATGTCAAATGAAGATCAATGCAAAAAGAACCATTGTCATACCATTTTTGGTTAGGCAGAAAATAATTCTTGAAGTTAGGGTTCTAAAATGTGAATTTTATGAACCCTAAATTCAAGAAAATTATCAAAGATGGTTCAAAACCAAAAAGAAATTTGTGTGGATGGTATGGCAATGTCTCTAAATGTTTAAAGATGTAATATGAATTTTTTGGGATTTTTTAGAAACCTAAATGATATTTTAATTAATTAATTTTCATTAATCAATTAAAATAAACATTTAAATATTTAAAAAATGGTTTTTTAATGTGAAAAATAAAAATAAAAATATTTTTGGGTTAAGAAAATTATTTGAAATAAAAATGCAGAATAAAAATATTTTTGGAAATTTTTAGCTATTTTTAATAAATGGAACAAAATAAATAAGAAAAATATGAATTAAAACTGAATTAAATAAAAGTAATCTGATCCAAGGGATGTCATTGATTCTGGGGAAATATTTGTTGACTTGGCGCGTAATCCTATGGTCCACATTCAAATCCACTGAAACCTAATTAACTAATTAATTAATCCAGTAATTAAATTAATGAGCTAATCTCCACCACACAAACACGCGCGAGAAGGGAAATCCAAGGGCCCAGATTCAAACAGAGCCCTAACCCTAATTATCACATTAATGACTTTCAGGTCACCGGAGAAGAGCTCCGGTCGTCTTCTCCGGTGACCCCCTCACCTAAAAATTCCTATCTTCTTCCCTAGGTTATTTCTGGAGCTCTAAAGCTCCAGATTAACTCCCCTCACTCCCCTAAACTCAAATCTACCCTCAAATCACATTTATTCATGCTCATAAACAAGATTCGAAGAAAAGATCAAACATGGCAAAAATTTCAGAGATTCAGTACACACTCATTTCTACACCATTTTCGAAAATTCAAAGTTCAGTGTGATCAGTGAAGCATGCTTTATCATATTGTAACATAAAAGGAGAGTTCTAGAAAAATGAATTCAGATGGCTACCTGAGATGAAGCTTTTCACCCTTGAACTTTCTGGCCACTTCCTTGGTGCAAAAAGACTCCTTTGAACCTCCTAAGGCAATTGCAATGCTTGGAAAGCTTTGAGGATGGCTAGTTTGAGTGGTAGCAATCCAACTGATCAGAAATCGTGTTTGGTGTATGGGGTGTTTTTGGCTGTTTCAATGGTTGGTTTGTGATCAGTGAGTGATTTAGAGATGAATGGTGGAATTAGTTTTGAGTTTGAGTCAGTGAGCTATGAGTTTCGAAGGAAAATGCAAGAGGGAGAGATTTTGGGAACTTGAGGATTCTTAGGTTTCAGCTTGCAATGTTGTATGCTATGATCAACATTTGGTCCACATATCAAGTTGTGATAGGTCAGAGAAGTGGTTGTTCCCTATGGTGATTGGTATGGCCTTCTAGCAAAAAGTCACCAACTTGTGTACTTGAGGTATGGGCAAGGATGCAGCTGGCCTTTGAGCATGTCCATGCGCAGCTGACTTCAAGGATGTCCACAAAATCAATCTTGAGGCAATTCAGCATGTGGGAGCAAAGTTATGGGACATTTTGCAAATATGTGAAGTTTTGGCCCTTTTGAGAAATCTTGATGTTCAAGGCATGCAATCTTGCAATTCTTTGGGCAATTCTGATCTAGAGGCAATGCACTATGATGTTATGATACATTGAAGTGTGTTTGAAGTCACAAAAATCCTTTTCAAGTGGTTTTGCAAAGAATCCCTTTTGGTGCATTCTTGAAAATTATGGGATTTTTGCCAACTTTGACAAGCCATATCTTGAGTTCCATAATGAATTAGATCTTGTTCTTGTACTTTTTGAAAAGGGAATGATCCAATCTACAACTTTCATGACCGACAATTCTTCATTTGAAGCTTTTTTGGTTGAGAAAGAGGAGGTTGAAAAACTTCCCAAAATGGAAAGTTTACATTACAAGTCATTTCCATTTTTGGCAACTTTTGGTTTAGCTCACTTTTCTTCAATTTTGTGAACTTCTAAGCACTTCAATGTTCAAATAAAGACCATATAACCTCAATTTGATGAAAATTCCACTTTGGTTCCATGTTGGGGGCCTCAGATGCCCTGATTTTGCTCTGACTTGCTCAAGAAGTTACCCAGTGATCAGATGACTTCCACAATGAATTACTTCATAAAACATGGTACACATGATCCTTATAACATATTGAGACCATTAGAAACAATAATGGCCAAAAAATTTGGAGTTATGGCCTCTGAAACCAAAACCCTAATTTTAGGTCATCTATAATTAAACCCTAGCTCTGCTTCCATGCTTTGCCAGTTCTTGTGATTTTTGACTTCCTTGATCTTTGAGGGACATAAAATGATGGTTGAACATACATGGGCCCTCTTGGAATGATTAATGGCCTTTGGAGTGGCTCAGATGAATCCTTGGATTGCTCAGATCACAAACCCTAGATGCAGATGAACTTGAACTAATGCAGTGAAACAAAAAATGCAATATGATATGATATGCTTAAACTAATGCAAACATGAAAGATCACAAATCATGGTGTGAACTTAGTGAGGGAAAATTTGGGGTTTTTACACTCAGCATAAAGGTATTCTCTATTATGGATGGTTTCTCTGGCTATAATCAGATCAAGATGGCACCTGAAGATATGGAGAAGACTACATTTGTTACACAATGGGTCACTTTCTGCTATAAGGTAATGCCATTTGGTTTGAAGAATGCTGGGGCAACATATCAGCGTTCTATGGTAGCTTTATTCCATGATATAATTCACCATGAGATAGTGGTATATGTGGATGATATGATAGCCAGATCTCAGAATGAAGAAGAGCACCTTGATCACCTGCACAAGTTGTTTGAAAGGTTGAAGAAATACAAGTTGAGGTTAAATCCAAACAAATGTACTTTTGGAGTTAGATCTGGTAAACTTCTAGGTTTTATTGTCAGTGGCAAAGGTATTGAAGTAGATCCTGCAAAGGTAAAAGCTATACAAGAGATGCCTGCTCCTCGTATTGAGAAAGAAGTTAGAGGTTTCCTGGGACGACTGAACTACATTGCAAGATTTATTTTCAAGTTGACTGCTACTTGTGAACCAATCTTCAAGTTGTTGAAGAAAGATCAAGTATTGGAATGGAATGACGAATTCCAGGTAGCTTTTGATGAGATCAAAAGGTACCTATAGAAACCTCCTATATTGATGCCACCAGTTGAAGGAAGACCCTTGATTATGTACTTGACAGTATTGGATAACTCAATGGGGTGTGTGCTGGGGAAATATGACGAGTCTGGTCGAAAAGAGCAGGCAATATACTACCTTAGCAAAAAGTTTACCGACTTTGAAACAAGATACTCACTTCTCGAGAAAACTTGTTGCGCTTTGGCATGAGTTTCTCGCCGACTAAGACAGTATATGTTGACTCATGTTAGAACAATTATGGTTCTAAACCTCTAAGAGTTTTGATGATAACAAATATTATTATGCTAGAATAGAAGTTCTAATGACTACCTTTATTCTTGTGTAGAAGAGAAATTCAATTAAAGGAGACGTGCATTACTAGAAGATATATTGAGCCATTTATAGAAGATACACTTAATGAAGAATCCATCATTTAATGACATGATTAATTGGATGCGCATCAAGTCTTTACTATCTCTGATTTACATCTAGAAGATGATGATATTCATAATGAAGACATTAATTAAAGAATATTTTAATTAATGATTAAGACAAGTATCTCTTGTTTTGGAAGGAATTTATGGTATTAACTAATATCCTAAATTAGCATAAGATGTCTCCAATGGTTACATTTATTCAAGAACTATATAAAGGAATCAAATTGAAGATTTGAAGACAATACACTCACGAGCAAAAAGACTGAATCATTTTGTGCTAAAATATTGTAACTTTCACTTAGTGATCTTAGCTTGATAAGAAGCAAATTAGTTACTATATTATTATTGTAATAGTTGAGTAATATTCCTTGAGTGACTAGTTTCAGTCAGAAGACTCAAGAGGACATTGACTTTAGGTCAGTGTGTGTATTCATTTGTTGAATAGTGGATTAAGACCTCAGTAGAGGCAAAATCACATTGGCGGGTGGACTGGACGTAGTTTGAGTTCAAACGAACCAGGATAAATTAACTTGTCATTAGAAGTTATTTTTAGTTGTTAAAGAAAACCCAATTCTAACCCCCCTTCATTGTGTTTTACGCATCTTCAATTGGCATTAGAGTGCTAGGTTCTGAGAAAAACACTTAATCGTGTCAGTAAAAGATCCAGAAGTTAAAACACATGGCAGAAGCTGGCAATAACAACAATGACTACCAAAATGACAAGATCAACGCTAAACCTCCAGTGTTCAATGGTGACAATTTTGACTACTGGAGGATGTTCTGGAAAGTTTCTTTTTAGCTCTGGATGGAGATCTCTAGGACATGGTGACAGATGGATACATTCATCCTGTTGGAGCAGATGGTCAGAAGATTGAAAGAAAAAATATGACAACTTAGCAGAAGAAGGAATTCTAAAATCATCACAAAGCTAGAACGATACTTCTAAGTGCTATCTCATATACAGAATATGAGAAGATCACAAACAGGGACTCAGCTAAACACATGTTTGATTCTCTGAGGATGACACATGAAGGCAACACTCAAGTCAAGGAGACTAAAGCTCTAGCCCTCATCCAGAAGTATGAAGCTTTCAAAATGGAAGAAGATGAAACAATTGAAAAAATGTTCTCAAGGTTTCAAATTCTGGTAGCTGGACTAAAAGTTCTGGACAAAGGCTACTCAACAGCAGATCATGTGAAGAAAATCATCAGAAGTTTACCAAAAGCTTGGAGGCCCATGGTCACTGCTCTAAATCTATCTAAAAATCTGAATGAAATATCCTTAAAAGAACTAATCAGCTCCTTGAGAAGTCATGAGATTGAACTAGAAGAAGATGAACCCCAGAAGAAAGGTAAGTCTGTAGCTCTTAAATCTAACAAATCTGTTTCTAAAGCTTTACAGGCAGAAAAAGAAGAAAGTTTTGGATGCTCATCAGAAGAAGATGAATTATCTCTCCTATCCAGAAGAGTCCAACAACTCTGGAAGCATCGTTAGAAGAAGTTCAGAAATACCAGAAGAACAAACAACTATTCTGAATCAACATCTGGTCACAAGAAACCCAGAAGCAAAGAAGTTGTGTGCTATGAATGCAAAGAACTAGGACACTACAAGAGTGAATGTCCAAAACTCCAGAAAGAGAAACCCAGAAATAAATTCAGCAGAGAAAAGAAAAAGAGTCTCATGGCAACATGGGATGATTCTGAATCATCTGAAGCAGAGTCAGATTCTGAAGATGAACAAGCTAATATTGCACTAATGGAAAACATACCAGAAGATGATCACTCATCCGAATCAGAATCAGATTCAGAAGAGGTATTTTCTAAACTTTCTAGATCTCAATTAGAAGCTAGCCTCTCAGAAATTCTTGAAAAATATCAGAAGCTTCAATTCAAATACAAAGACATGAAACAAAGTCTGGTATCTGAATTAGAAGAAGTTAGAAAAATAAAAACAGAAAACTTTGAGCTGAAAGAAAATATTTTTGAATTAAAAGATGGAGGCCACGTAGGTTTTGGAGGTAACCAAAAAGGAAAAATAATTGGCTCTGGAACTATTGGTAATGGAAATTGTCGCTCCCACCAAATGAAGCCGGGTCAAATGGGGTACAGACACGAACGGTCGGCGAAAGGAGGGTGTGAGAACACACAGGAGTGAACTCACAGGGAATGAATAGAGTCGCCAGCTAGGCATTTTTATCCCGGAGGAAAGGCAATGCTGCATAGGCCTGGAAAGATATGGATAAGACGGTTGCGAACCAGAGAGACTGAGAAAGGGGGTTGGTTACAACCTGGGAAGGTATTAGCACCCAGATTGTCCGTCGTACTCGACGGGATCCGCGCTTAAAAGATTTGTGTTTAAAAGGGGTAGTGTCAGTGCAATCTGTGTATAAAAGAGCTGGAAAAGGATGTACAGGTGTCAGTGCAAAAAGAAGTGTAAAGTGTGATATATACAGTGTCAGTGTAAGGACAAGAGTGAAATGCTCATGATAATGAGGCTAAAGAATGGTGCTGGAAAGAGGGGGAATATACAGAGACTTTTGTTCGATAACTGTTAAGTTATGCCTACGTATCCTCTCGTGCAATGAGGAAGTCAGAACACCGTAGTTCGACCCAAAGAGACTGAAAGATAAATTGACTTATGAACTGCTTGCTTGTCTATGCTCAAGTGTATGACCTGTCTGGCTCAGGTGCAAACTGTCTTGCATTAGACGGAAGAAGCGAGTTCTCGTTTGTGAGTGAATGAGATGAGAGAAGAATCCCGGAGGAGACGATTATTGTTTGTTTTTGAGTTTTCAGTCTTTTATTGCTTTTGAAAGTTTGTCATAAGTTAATGAGCTTAAGCCTAAACCAATGGGTTAGTAAACTCATCACATCTTCCCTCTGATTAGGGGTAATGAGAATGCCTTAAGTGTGAAGTCAGCTTCTCACACTTAATCACCATGATGTAGGATTAAGATCATTAACCTACTTGTGATTATTTAGATGTTTTTGGTGTTTTTGTTTAGTGTTAAGTAATGAGGTTAAGCCACAATCAAGGATTAAACAGACTCATTACACCATCCTAATAGAAGGATAATAGATGAGAATGTTTAAGCTGGGGAAAGCTCCTCAACTTAATCCATGATTAGGGATTAAACTCATGACAAAACAAGCCTTTGATTAAGTGGATTTTATTTTAATGATAAGATGAAGAAGTGATTTTTAGGGTTTGTAAGACAACTTGAGGGGGACTTGTCCATTAACACTAGGGTTAGTCCTTCTTAACCATTTAAGGAAGAATTAGAACCCTAATGCAAGGCCCAAGTTACAAGTGTGATGTCTTGATGATTATTATATGAATTGATTAAAGGAGTTAAACACATTAAGGGTTTAACACTTAGGATTAAAGTTATACACTCCATCCTAATAGAAGGATGCAGGCATAAGCTTAATCACAGAGCCTTAAAGCCTTTAGGGTTTAGTCCCTGATTATGAGATGAGAAGAGAAGACTCAATGAGACACAAAGGTAAAACTAAGTGAGGGACTAATCAAAACCCTAATCATTGTCATGCTTGGTTGTTCCTAAGGTTTGTGAGGTTTACAAGAGAAATCTTCAATGGAACCACCAGGAAACAGATGAAAGGATCAGGAGAAGCAAAGTAACTTGCTTCATTGAAGAAGACAAGTCACTTGAAGAAAGAAAGTAAGAAGAAAAAGAATGAGCAAAATCAATCTCAAACACATAACAAAATGCAGCAAGGATGCATGAAAGAGATGAAAGGAAAATGTGAGAAGTGAAGGCAAATTCACTTCTCAAAGTTGCTTACCACCTGAAAAGTTAGTGAAAGAAATGCAATGCAATGCAAAATGAAATGAAATGGCATGATGTAAATCAAAACCAGAAGCATATATGAGATGATAATGATGCTATGAGATGATGTAAACATGAAACAAAGCATGGGGATGATCATACAAACTTATGGATGCAGATGAAGCAAACTTAGAACCATGAACATACATGAAAAGTTATGAGATGCAAATGACATACAACATGGAAAATGCAAGATGCAATGATCAAACATGCTTTCAATATGTCTTAAAATGTCAAATGAACCAAATGGATGCACAAAATGCTATGGCAAGTCATGGTATGCAAGCAAATGCAAGATGGATGCATATGGAAGCTCAATAGGGTTTATGATCAATGCATCAAACAAAAACCAAAATCAGAAGCAAACATCAAGATAAAAAAATTGAAAATGCATTCAAAGGAACCCTAAACCTATGCTAACTCACTGCCCAAAGGAGAGGTTCCAACTCTTAACCTAATTAGAGTTATGAATTTCCTAAAATTTCAAGGGTTTTAGGGTACCTTAACAAGAAAAATACCAAACAAATGGAAAATGAAAGATCAAATCATGCCAATTTAATCTCACAAACTACATGCTAAACAAAATGCAATGCAAGAAGAATCAAAGTCCAACTCTCAATGGTTAGGCAGAAATGATTTTTTGAACATTGGATCAAAATAATGCTTTGAAAATGAATTAATTCCATGGGAAATTGTCAAAATGCATCAAGATCAAAAAAGAAATTTGGTTTGAGGATTGGACAAAGTTTCTAAATGATCTTAAATGTTTCATGAATTTTTTGGTGATTTTTAAATACCTAAAAGTATTTTTAATTAATTAATTCTCATTAATTAATTAAAAATAAACTTTTAAATATTTAAAAAATATTTTTTTTATGTGAAAAATAAAAATAAAAATGTTTTTGGTTTCTGAAAATTAATAAAAGTTTATATAAAAATTTTCAGAATTTTTAAAAAGGTTTTGCTATTTTTAATAAATATGAGAAAACAAATGAAATAAATGTAAAATAAAAATGAATTTAATCTGAAAAAATAAAAGTATGCAAATCTAAAGGTCCAGATTCAAATATGCACGCGCGCGAATTGACCTGGCGCCACATCCAAGGGCTGAGATTCAAACTTCCATAATTATGATTAGCCCTAATTAATTATGCCCTAATGACTTTCAGGCGACCGGAACACTGTTCCGGTCGTCTTCTCCAGCCATCTCAAATCTCCAACTCTCTCTACACGCATCCAAAACAAAATCTAACTACCCAGAAATCATCCCCACTAAAAAACGAATCAAACCCCTCAATCAAACAACATTTATCATTCAAAAACAGAGAGAATCGAATCAAACATTTTTTAGGGCAAAAGTTTCAGACAATGCATACATCCTGGTTTCTCAACCATTTTCAAAAGTAAGCACATATTCATGATCAGGGGAGTGCATAGAAGCTATTAAGAACTTAAAAACATGTTTCTGGAAAAAAGTTTTGAGTTGACTACCTGAACTGAAGCTTTCGATTCAGGAACTTTCTGGCTGTTTCTTTGGCTCAAATGCACTCCAATGATCCTCCTAGGAAGCTTGCAATGTTTGTTTGGAGTTTAGAATGGATGGTTTGAGAGATAGCAGAAGTTCTGTTCAATGGCAGGTGGTGATCGTGTTTTTGATTCAATGGCTTTCAGGCTGTTTTGAAGGTTGGTTTGTATTCAGTGAAGCATGGTGAGATTGTTTGTGAAGTTTGTTTATGAGTTTATGGCCTGTATGATGAGTTTCGAAGGCTCTTGCAAATGAAGGTGAAAATGAGAATGCTGAGTTATGGAGTGTTTTAGGCTTCTGTTCTTGTTGCTTTGGCTTGCTTTTTCTTTGTATAAACAATTGCCATTGGTCAGATGAAGTGATGTGTGCTTTATTGATTGGTATGGGTCCTTTTGCCAAAATGTCAAAGTTGGTGTAAGAGAAGTATGGGCTACTTTCTAGCCAAGGACAAAGGGTGTGTCCTGCGCAGCATGATGAGGGGAGATGCCTAGGGTGGCTCAGCAGGCTAGCAAGCAAGTGGGTTGTGTCTTATGATGAGTTTTGCAACTTGCCTTGCTTTTGATCTTTATGAAATATCTTGATCCATATGCCACAAAAGTGAGATGTTTCTTGGCCCATTCTGATTTTTATGTCTTGTATGATCATGTTGTGAAGTTTAGAAATGCATTTGATGACTAAATTTTCCTTGAGAAGTGAATTTGCAACTTTGCCTCTTTGGTGGAAACTTTGAAATTTTGTGTTTTTTGCCAACTTTGACAAACCATAACTTTTGATCCAAAATGAATTAGGTCATGTTCTTGTACTTTTTGAAAAGGGAATGATCCATTCTACAACTTTCATGACCAAAGTTTTTCCATTTGAAGCTTTTTTGAATCAAAAAGTAAGGGTTGAAAAAGTTGCCTAAAATAACAATTTCATTAAAAGTCAAACTTGCCCAAAAAGTCAACTTTGCAAAAGACTTGAAATTATTCAATTTTGTGAACTTCCCACCTCTTCTATGATCAAATAAAGATCATATACAATCAAAATGATGAAGAACACCCCTTGGTTGGGTCATTGGGGGCCTCAGATGCCCTGATTTTGCACTGACTTGCTTGAAAAGTCAACTATTGATCAAATGACTTCCCCATGGAATTTCTTCATGAAAATTGATATGCATACTCCCTATACCATATAGAGACCAATAGAAACAAGAATGACCAAAAAATTTGGAGTTATGGCCTCTGAAACCAAAACCCTAATTGTAGGTCATCTGTGCAGTCAAACCTGGCTCTGCCTCCATACCATTCTCAGTTCTTGTGATTCTTTGACATTCTTGACTTTGAGAGGATATAATATGATGTTTGAACATACATGGACCCCTTTGAAGTGAATGATGACCTTTGGAGTGGCTCAAGAAGCTCTTGGATTGCTCAGATCACAAACCCTAGATGCAGATGACTTAGAACCAATGCAGTGAATCAAAAATGTGGTATGAGATGTTATGATTGTGATTATGTATATGAAATGATCACAAGCCATGGTGTGAATGGGTGAGGGCAAATTTGGGGTGTTTACAGAAATCTTCCCTCTATCTCTAATGTTCTATTAGTAGAAGGATTAATGCATAATTTATTATCCATAAGTCAATTAAGTGATAATGGTTATGACATAATCTTTAATCAAAAGTTATGTAAAGCTGTTAGTCAGAAAGATGGAACAATCCTCTTCAGTGGAAAGAGAAAGAACAACATTTATAAAATAAAACTTTCAGAATTAAAAATTCAGAATGTAAAATGTCTAATGTCTGTGGAAACTGAGCAATGGGTCTGGCACAGAAGATTGGGACTGTATAATATGAGAAGATTATCTCAACTTAACAAACTCAATCTAGTCAGAGGACTTCCACATTTGAAGTTCAACTCAGAAGCTCTGTGTGAAGCATGTCAAAAAGGCAAATTTTCAAAACCTGGTTTTAAAGCTAAAAATGTTGTATCTTCCTCTAGACCATTAGAACTTCTGCATATTGACTTGTTTGGACCAGTGAAAATTGCTTCTGTCAGTGGCAAGAAGTATGGATTGGTGATCGTAGATGACTTCAGCAGATGGACATGGGTAAAGTTTCTTAGACACAAGGATGAGTCAATTGCTGTATTTTCTAACTTCTGCAAACAAGTTCAAAATGAAAAAGAATTTAAAATTATTAAAGTCAGAAGTGATCATGGTGGAGAATTTGAAAATAAAAAATTAGAATCATTTTTTAATGAAAATGGCATCTCTCATTATTTTTCTTGTCCTAGAACTCCTCAACAAAATGGGGTTGTAGAACGTAAGAATAGAACATTGCAAGAGATGGCCAGAACCATGATCAATGAGACTAATATGGCTAAACATTTTTGGGCAGAAGCAATAAATACATCATGCTATATTCAGAATAGAATCTCTATAAGACTTATTCTTGAAAATACTCCTTATGAATTGTGGAAGAACAGAAAGCCCAAGATTTCATATTTTCATCCTTTTGGATGCATATGTTTTATTCTGAATACTAATGATACTCTGAATAAATTTGACTCTAAGGCACAAAAGTGTTATATGTTAGGATACTCTGAATGTTCTAAGGGATACAGAGTATACAACACAGAAACACGTATTGTGATAGAATCTATTTATGTCAGATTTGATGATAAGCTTGGTTCTGAAAAACCAAAGCAAAATGAATTTATTGCAGATATAGAAGTTGATATTTCTACAAACAGAACATCTGAAGATCAATCACCTACAGAACAAAACAAGACATTTACTCTAGCAAATTCTGAAGAACCCACTCAGAAGAAACTATCCAGAAGCAAGGTGAATCATCCAGAAGATAAAATCTTAGGAAAGAAGGATGAACCAATCAGAATAAGATCATCATTCAGAAATTCTGAAGAATCTCTAATGGGACTTATTTCTCTGATTGAACCAACTTCTGTAGAAGAAGCTCTCTCAGAAAATGATTGGATTCTGGCTATGCAAGAAGAACTTAACCAATTCACCAGAAATGATGTATGGGATCTAGTTCCTAGGCCCAGAGGATTCAACATCATTGGCACCAAGTGAGTATTCAGAAACAAGCTAAATGAGCAAGGAGAAGTTGTCAGAAACAAAGCAAAATTTGTTGCACAAGGTTATAGTCAACAAGAAGGAACTGACTATAAAGAAACTTATGGACCAGTTGCCAGGTTAGAATCAATTAGACTTCTAATTTCATTTGCTGTAAACCATGATATCATTCTATATCAAATGGATGTCAAGAGTGCATTTTTAAATGGTTATATTGATGAAGAAGTGTATGTACACCAACCCCCTGGTTTTGAAAATGTAAAATTTCCAGAACATGTTTTCAAACTCAAAAAATCATTATATGGTCTGAAACAAGCTCCCAAAGCTTGGTATGAAAGACTAAGTACTTTTCTTCTAGAAAATAATTTCATCAGAGGGAAAGTGGATACAACTCTTTTCATTAAAAACATTAAAAATGATCTTCTGATATGCCAAATTTATGTAGATGACATAATTTTTGGTTCTACTAAAAGTGCCTTGGGAAAGGAATTCGCTAAGTCTATGCAGGCAGAATTTGAAATGAGCATAATGGGAGAATTAAAGTTCTTCCTGGCAATTCAGATAAATCAAACATCAGAAGGAACATATATCCATCAAAGCAAATATGTCAAAGAACTTCTGAAGAAATTTGATTTATCAGAAAGCATAATATCTAAAACTCATATGCATCCTACATGTATTCTGGAGAAAGAAGAGGTAAGTAAGAAAGTAGATCAGAAGCTCTACAGAGGTATGATTGGCTCTCTCCTCTATCTAACTGCTTCTAGACCAGATATTCTATACAGTGTATGTTTATGTGCTAGATTCCAATCAGATCCTAGAGAAACTCACTTAACAGCAGTTAAGAGAATCTTTAGGTATCTGAAAGGTACTACTAATCTTGGCTTATACTACAGAAGATCCCAAGATTATAAACTTGTAGGATATTGTGATGCTGATTTTGCTGGAGACAGAACAGAAAGAAAAAGTACTTCTGGAAGTTGTCAATTTCTGGGAGATAATCTAATCTCTTGGTCCAGCAAAAGACAGTCAACCATAGCATTATCAACTGCAGAAGCTGAATACATTGCAGCAGCTGGATGTAGTACTCAGATGCTCTGGATGAAAAATCAGCTTGAGGATTTCAATATTTTTTAGAGTAACATTCCTATCCTCTGTGATAATACCTCTGCTATTTGTCTATCTAAAAATCCAATTTTACATTCTAGAGCTAAACACATAGATGTTAAACATCATTTCATTAGGGACTATACTCAGAAGGGAATTTTAATGTTAAAATTCATAGATACAAATCACCAATGGGCTGATATTTTTACAAAACCCCTTCCTGAAGATAGATTTAATTTCATACTAACTAACCTTAGCATGAAATTATGTCTAGAATGAAAATGCTTTAATTATATGTCTTTAACTCTTAGAAGTTCTAAAATTAATCCTCTATATTACCTCAGAAGATACTATGCTCTAACTGTTTCATTCTGAGAACTTCTGTTCAAAGGAATAACATGCAGATCTTCAAATCAACAAGTGTCAACAAGGCTCTAAGGAATCCCATCAGAATTAAAACAAGTGTCCAAATTCTGAAGAGTGACAGAACATGCATTGGACAATTGTCCTCTACAGAATGACATTTGTTGATCTTCTGGGAAACTGATACGGCTGACTTGACACCAAAAAGGCAAAAATCTCTTGGGTAACTGTTCCAGAATCTTTTACGCCTTACCCTATGTCTGCAGCATTTATTGCATATAATCATTATGTTTTTAAACTTAATTTTTCCCACTAATTTCTCGTTTTATTAAATGCATTATTTTTTCTATATAAGTAACTTTTCATTTTCACTTTCACTTTTTACCCTAATTGCATTTTTACTGGAAAAAAATTTCACCCTCACTTTTGCGTTCTCTCTGAAATTTTTTCTAAAACCCTAAACCTCAAAAAACCTCATCTTAGTAACAATGGCTTCCTCTTCTCATCAACGAAAAGACTTCACTGATGTGTTTTACGTTGAACCTATGAAGACCCTTACTAATCCTGCTGACAAACTAGAAGTTCTTTATGAGCTCTTTGTGGATTTCAACAGTCTGAAAGATAATGGTTTTGATCTCTTTCCGACCGTTCAAGCTCAAGGCTGGGAGAAGTACTTTGATCGTCTTATGGGACCAGTTTTCCCAAAATTGGTAAAGGAATTCTGGGCATATGCAACAGCCTCTAACACTCATGTTACCTCGTATGTGCTGGGTAAAAGAATAATAATTTCTGAAGATCACATTGCCAAGCTCATAGAATCTGATGGCAATGGAATTAAGTGTAGTGAAATGGATAAGATGTCTGATACAAAGCTGATAGCCAAGGAAATCTTCACTTCTGGCCAACCTTCTAATAAGATAAAAGATCTGAAGATTCCTCTCAGAATTTGGGCCAAGATCATTCTTGGAAACTTTTGCCACAGGAAAGCTACAAACTCTCCAGACTATATCAACATGGATCAGCAGTTTCTGCTGTACTTCACTGCCAAACAGAAGAAGATCAACCTTGCACACACTCTGTTTCAACATCTGAAAACTAGTGTGAAGGAAACAAGAGATAGGGAGAAAACCAAGAGGGATTGGATTCCTCTAGGACGTGTAATTTTAGACATTCTCTGTGAGAATAAGTTGGTGGACTTTCTGGCTGAATTAAAGCAGACACAATTTCTTGAAACAGATGTTGGTAAGCCTCTGAATGCGAAGAATATGAAGAAGATGAAGTTTATAACTTCTATCCAGAAAGAACCTGTCCTCCATTCTAGAGAAGTCATAACCACCAGGAAGATTCCCCTGGAGAACTTCCCCCTCTTCTCTTCTAACACACCTCCAGAGGTTGTGGTCAATTACTTGGACTTATGCAAGCAACATGGTGTGGACCCAATGTTCAATCCAACAGAACTCACTCAGAAAACTCCAGATGCTGCCTCTGCAAGAACCAAGAAAAGAAAGGCTGGAGAAGGATCGTCTCAAAAGACTCCCAAATCAACCAGAAGATCAGGTAAAACTTCTGCCTCTAACTCTGAATTCATTTCTGTAGTAGAAGCTGTTATAGTAGAAGTGTCTGAAAACCCTTCTGACCCAACACCTTCTGTTGACATTCCTTCTGCACAAATCCCATCTTCTGAACCACCTCAATCCTCTAAACCATCAACCACAAACACTTTCAGATTTTGATATTCCAATTGATACAACACCACTTTCTGATATTGACCACTCACCAACAACTGAAACACAAACTACCCTGCAACATGTCCTCTCTGACATTGATATTTTCCAACCCCCAGAATCTGTCCAAATCCCATCCTCTGAAAATGTTTCTAATCTTTCCCCCATAAGAGAAAGTTCACTGTCTTCATATGTGTCTACCCCTCCTAACTCACCAACTTTTATAACCATCCCTGACACACCACCAGAAGAAGCTGAACATGAAAATCCCCTTAGAACCTCTGTTAATATTGAAGCTTTACAAAAATTGTCCTCTGTCTCTAACAAAACTGCCATACCTGCACCTAAACCAAAGCCCTCAAAAACAGACATTTCTGCTTTGTTACTTGCGTTTGAAACAGTAATGAAACTGAAGTTAGAGGATCTGAAGTCTGCTTGCTCAGAGCTTACAGATCCAGCTGCTTCTGACTTTCTGTGGGCCACCTTCAGAAAATGGTTTAATGCTGAGACAAAGAGACTCAAGGACATCTGCTATGACATTGCTCACCAGAACTTCTGTGAGTATCTCAAAGCAGTTGTTTCTAACATTGAAAAAAATAAACCTCTTCTGCTGGACAATAAACCCTAGACAGAGTCAGAACCTCTAGAAGAAAACTCTGGACTTCAAATCGTTCTGGTACCTTCTGAGGAAGATCATGATGATGAACCTGCTCAATCACCAGCAGATATAGAAGTTCCTGAGAATCAAGCTGCTCCAGAAGATGAAGATCATCTACCAACAAATCTTGTTCTGCAGACCTTGGAAGAGCTGAAGAAGGAAAATGAAATGGTTAAGAAAAGCCTGGATAAGCAAGATGAAACCACTACTGAGTTGAAGACAATGCTTGGAAAGCAAGTGGAGTCATCATCTGAGATCAAGTCTCTGCTGGAGGCCTTAGTTACTAAGATGCACTCCTGATTTTCTGTTTATCTTCTGCTTAGTTTTTTCTGTTTTATCTTCTGTCTCTTCATGACTTTTTAAAGTTCAACTGTTTTTTTTTTGTTATATCTGGCTTTTAATTATATTTAATGGTAACATATTTTGCTTCTATACACTTGCATTGTTTTTCTGCATCTATTCTTTTTTATTATGACAAAAAGGGGGAGAAACGTAGAAGATCCTGATCTATAGCAGTTTACCATGATTTGCCTCTTACATTTAAAATTTTAATAAAACTATTTGAGTTGTGATTTTAAAATAGAAACAGGTCAAGTAATCAACTCAGGGGGAGCTAAGGCTAATGAAACTTCTGAAGGATATAACTTCTGAAGAGATCGTTAAAAGAAATATTTGATTTTATTCAATCAAAGGGAGTTCTTCTACATCTTATTAAACTCTATTCTCAATATCTAAATAAATGTTTTGTCATCATCAAAAAGGGGGAGATTGTTAGAACAATTATGGTTCTAAACCTCTAAGAGTTTTGATGATAACAAATATTATTATGCTAGAATAGAAGTTCTAATGACTACCTTTATTCTTGTGTAGAAGAGAAATTCAATTAAAGGAGACGTGCATTACTAGAAGATATATTGAGCCATTTATAGAAGATACACTTAATGAAGAATCCATCATTTAATGACATGATTAATTGGCTGCGCATCAAGTCTTTACTATCTCTGATTTACGTCTAGAAGATGATGATATTCATAATGAAGACATTAATTAAAGAATATTTTAATTAATGATTAAGACAAGTATCTCCTGTTTTGAAAGGAATTTATGGTATTAACTAATATCCTACATTAGCTTAAGATGTCTCCAATGGCTACATTTATTCAAGAACTATATAAAGGAATCAAATTGAAGATTTGAAGACAATACACTCACGAGCAAAAAGACTGAATCATTTTGTGCTAAAATATTGTAACTTTCACTTAGTGATCTTAGCTTGATAAGAAGCAAATTAGTTACTATATTATTATTGTAATAGTTGAGTAATATTCCTTGAGTGACTAGTTTTAGTCAGAAGACTCAAGAGGACATTGACTTTAGGTCAGTGTGTGTATTCATTTGTTGAATAGTGGATTAAGACCTCAGTAGAGGCAAAATCACTTTGGCGGGTGGACTGGATGTAGTTTTAGTTCAAACGAACCAGGATAAATTAACTTGTCATTAGAAGTTATTTTTAGTTGTTAAAGAAAACTCAATTCCAACCCCCCTTCCTTGTGTTTTACGCACCTTCAACTCATACCACTTTATTGATTTCAAAAATGGATCTAATCAAGTATATATTCGAGAAACCTGCTCTCTCCGGAAGAATAGCAAGATAGAAAATGATCTTGACAGAATATGACATACAATATACTACTCAGAAAGCAATCAAAGAAAGTGTAGTAGCTGACCATTTGGCTCATCAAGCAATGGATCACTACCAATCTATGAATTTTGAGTTTCCAGATGAGGATATTATGATTGTTACTAAAGAACCTAGACAATATGAAGGACCTGGACAAGGATCCCGATGGACTATGGTTTTTGATGGAGCTTCTAATGCGCTTGGTAATGGTGTTGGTGTTGTGATTATCTCTCCTAAAGGTTGTTATAATCCAGTTACTGCAAAGCTTTGTTTCAAATGTACCAATAATATGGCTGAGTATGAAGCGTGCATCATAGGTATCAAGGTTTCTATTGAAATGAAGATTCAATTTCTGGATGTGTATGGAGATTCAGCCTTAGTAGTCAGTCAAGTTAAAGGAGATTGGGACACCAGGCATCCTAATCTTATCCCTTACAAAGAGCATGTTTTGTCTTTGATCCCGTATTTTGAAGATATTACCTTTGGACATATTCCATGAGAAGAGAATCAGTTGGCAGATGCATTAGCTACCATGGCATCCATGTTTGAAATCAGTTGGGAGGATGAAGCTCCGAGAATTACTATTGATTGATTTGATAAACCTGCATACTACAATGAAGTGGGTACTGAAGGAGTAGAAGAAAATCCTTGGTTCCATGAAGTGAAGAGGTATCTTGAAGCTCAGGAATTCCCTGAAGGGGAATTTGTCAATGATAAGAAGTTTCTAAGGAGGTTTTCAGCTAAATTCTTCCTAAGTAATGGAATTATGTACAAGCGCAACCACGATTCAACTTTGCTTCGTTGTGTGGATAAGAAAGAAGCAGTAGAGATTATGGAAGACATGCATGATGAGATCTTTGGTACTCACTCTAGTGGGCATACAATGGCTAAGAAGATTCTGAGAGCAGGTTATTATTGGTCTACCATGGAAACTGACTGCTATCAACACTCCAAAACTTGTCACAAATGCCAGATCTATGCTGATAAGGTTCACGTGCCTCCAGTTTCGTTGAATGATCTAACTGCTCCATGGCCTTTTGCCTTGTGGGGCATTGATATGATTGGTGAAATCAAACCTACTGCCTCTAATGGACATCGGTTCATCCTTTTAGCTATTAATTACTTCACAAAATAGGTAGAGGAAGCTTCATTTGCTTCTGTTACTAAGAATGTTGTGGCTCAATTCATCAAATATAATCTTATATGCGGATATGGCATACCTGAAAGGATTATCACAGATAATGGTACTAATTTGAACAACATTATGATTACTGATCTCTGCATGCAGTTTAAGATTAAATATCACAACTCTTCTCCATATCGTCCAAAGATGAATGGCGCAGTGGAAGCTGCCAACAAGAATATTAAGAAAATCTTGCAAAAGATGACAGTTACATATAAGGATTGGCATGACATGTTACCATTTTCTCTTCATGGTTATCGTACCACCATGTGTACTTCAACAGGGGCAACCCCATTTTCCCTTGTCTATGGTATGGAATCAGTTTTACCCATTGAAGTTCAGATTCCCTCTTTGAGAATTATGAAGGATGCATGCTTGGATGAAGATGAATGGATTCAGACCCGACTTGACCAGATAAACTTGATTGATGAGAAAAGATTAGCAGCTGTTTGTCATAGTCAGATGTATCAGAAGCGAATGATTAAAGCCTTCAATAAGAAAGTTAGGCAGTAGGTGTATCATACTGGTAATTTGGTAATCAAGGGTATTATATTACCATAGGGTGATCCCAGGGGCAAATGGACTCCCACCTATGAAGGGCCATTTGTTGTTAAGAGAATATTTTCTGGAGGTGCCATGATGCTTACCACTATGGATGGTGAAGATTTCCCACAACCTGTGAACGCAGACATAGTTAAAAAATACTACGCATGAAAAGAGACCCGCTAGGTTGACTGACCTAGACAAAAATAAGGGCATCCCGGCGAATCAAAAGGGTTCGGGCAAAAATTAGGGATATATATATATATATAAAAAATGTACACCCGGCAAGTCGAAAACCTGAAAAGGCGGCTTGGGCAAAAAAGGGTATCCCGGTGGATTGAAAACCTGAAAGGGCAATCCAGGCAAAAGTTAGGGATTAAAGCATATGACTATGTCTCGTTAGATCACCCATGCAACCTCTACTAGTTGTGTTATCTACGTCAAGTTCAACAGATACCGATCAGTCCAATCATTTCCTCTCTGATAGCTGAAGATGAGATAATTGAAGATAATGGAAATAGCAAAGTTGAAACTCAAATAGGGTCATGTACACATAGCTAGGTTTCCTTGTAAAAATTTCTTTGACGAATTCCTCTTACTAGGATTTTCGTCTCCGTATTAAAACATGTCTAGTTATAGGTATATTTCCAAGAATAAGAAAAATTCCATTTTTATATGCAGCTTTACTTTTCCTCCTTTATTCAGCTTTACTTTTCCCTTTTTATTCAGCTTTACTTTTCCCCTTTTACTAAAGTGAAAAACGTCCATTGATTATGTTTGAATGAATATATGCTTTTGAATATGATTGATGTTTACCAGAAATACATAAAATACAATAATAGCATTTACTAAGAACAAACGGAGGTAGGAATTCAATGAAGCTTCGCCGGTTCATCCCCACTGGGTAATCTTTACGGATATCCATACAAGAATTCTTCAAGTAATATCTTATACTTCCCACGCGACGAAGTCTTCAAGTAATTTCATATCCTCCGAAGAAATAGGGATCTCGGATCTATGTCCATCTCTTTTATCCCCAGTCAGGATATTCAGGAACTTAATCCTTCAATAAGAAGTATGACGAACAAAAACGAAAAGGTTCTAAGTACAATGTTCTTAGACAAGACGGAAACGAAGTCTTCATACTCCTTAGCAACAAATCAGGATTTATTTTCCCCAGCCAGCAGTTGTTATATGAAGCTACTGATCAGCTTCCCGACATAATTCATTTGTGCATACATCAAATCATATCATAACATGGAATACGCATTCTCATAAAATACTATCATGCAGATTGTTATATATATCATTGTATTTTGCATCCAGCTAACCTTGTTTTTCAGGTTAAATTCTCCAACAGACAAACTTCATCAACAACTTACCTTGGGCCGTCGTTTATTCTTCCCAATGGTTATCTTGTTACCTCGGGCCGTCATTTATTCTTCCCGCAGGTTATCTCATTTTTTGGCCGTCGTTCATTCTTCCCAGAAATCAACTTACCTTGGGCCGTCGTTTATTCTTCCCAATGATTATCTTATTACCTCGGGCCGTCGTTTATTCTTCCCGCAGGTTATCTCATTTTTGGGCCGTCGTTTATTCTTCCCAGAAATCAACTTACCTTGGGCCGTCATTCATTCTTCCCAATGGTTATCTTGTTACCTCAGGCCGTCGTTTATTCTTCCCGCATGTTACCTCATTTTTGGGCCGTCGTTTATTCTTCCCAGAAATCAACTTACCTTGGGCCGTTGTTTATTCTTCCCAATGTTTATCTTGTTACCTCGGGCCGTCGTTTATTCTTCCCCCAAGTTACCTCATTTTTGGGTCGTCGTTCATTCTTCCCAGAAATCAACTTACCTTGGGCCGTCGTTTATTCTTCCCAATGGTTATCTTATTACCTCGGGCCGTAGTTTATTCTCCCTGCATGTTATCTCATTTTTGGGCCGTCGTTTATTCTTCCCAAAAATCAACTTACCTTAGGTCGTCGTTCATTCTTCCCAATGTTTATCTTGTTACCTCGGGCCTTCGTTTATTCTTCCCGCAGGTTACCTCATTTTTGGGTCGTCGTTTATTCTTCCCAGAAATCAACTTACCTTGGGTCGTCGTTTATTCTTCCCAATGGTTATCTTGTTACCTATGGCCGTTGTTTATTCTTCCCGCAGGTTACCTAAATTTTGGGCCTTCGTTTATTCTTCCCAGAAATCAATTTACCTTGGGCCGTCGTTCATTCTTCCCAATGGTTACCTTGTTACCGCGGCCCGTCGTTTATTCTTCCCGCAGGTTACCTCATTTTTGGGCCGTCGTTTATTCTTCCCAAAAATGGCATCTCCATATTTAAGAAGCATATCAGAAAACTCTTTATTCAAATGGCATCTTTAAGCCCATTCAAATATCACAATCAACCAACAATATCATTATATACACCAGCAAGTGCGAATTTTTGGGTTTTTGTGTTCAATCCTCTTCAATCTTCAAGTCACGAATGGCGTACATGTCAATCTAACTCCTCGGATTCCAGAAAATTGAACAAGGGGCAGTTGTTGCACTAGAAAATTTTCCCTCCCACAATTAATACAATCTCTCTCAAGACTTCTAAATTATCATAAGGTCCTCAAGACTCCCAATTGATCAAGAAGTATGGAAGTCTCCTCAGACAATGCCTCCTCCTAAGCCAAGTATCCAAAAATAGAGTTTTGTGTTTCTTCAAGTTAAAATGATTTTTAAGACCTCAAGTGAGCTTCATAGCATCCCACATGTATTCAAGAATCCCCATGTCATGTTTCAAAGCTTTCCCAATAATTTTGCCCAGTCAGATGATTAGATATGCAAAAATCAGTCAAAGTAGTTAAAAAGTCAAACTGAGGTCAACTGTGGTCAAATTAAAGTCAAACTTCAAGATTTTTTGCCAACATCAAGTTTATGAAGTAAAATTCATCATTTTATCAAGGGTTTATCATGATTCATCAAGGAAGTTTCAGATCATCAAGAATCAGGAGTTTCTAAATTAGGGTTTTCTAAGACAAAGTCAACTGAACTTTGACCAGCCATAACTATCACATGCTTCATCAAAAAATTACCATCCAAAGCTCATTTTGAAGGAAATTGAATTCTCTACAACTTTGGATCTCACAAGCTAAGTCTAAAAATGCTTCATTTGGAAGGTATGAGCTAAAACATTATAGGTCATTTTAAAAGTCAACAAAAAGTCAACATCTTCCAAAGGACATAATTTAAAAATGGTAAAGGATATGGACATGAAACCAAAGAGGTTGGTTAGAGGACTCTCTAAGCTTTCCAAAATGTCCAAGAAGACCTTCATGGCCTTAAAATTGAGGGATTTGTGCCTTGGCAAATTTGAGAAATTTTGAGGTATATTGAGCAAATGAGGTCTTAAAACCATTTTTTTCCAAATGGGCTTGCAATTTTGTGATCCAATCTTTACAATGACATCATGCACGACCCAATGCTTATTTTTTCATATTTTTATAATTTATTTTATATATATTTGGATTTTATTCATTAAAATTCATTTAAATCAAAATAAAATATAAAAACACAATTATTTGATTGGATTCTTCTTCTAGAAACTCTTAAAAGTCATTTAAAGTTGATTGAGAGGTTCCAATTTCATGCTAAGGCAATTTGGCATGAATATATTTGATTTTGTGACCAATTTGGAAAGAAGATTTCTTCACACTCAAGATATCCATAAGCCCACAAAGTGATAGGTTTTCTTGACCTAATTTGACTCTCCTATAACTAGACAACAAGAGCACAAAGTGAAGGGACGAAAATTGGCACAAAAGAGGCATTGTTCATACTCAATTTTTTTCTAAAAAAATTCCAATTCGGTTTACCACTTGCAGGCTATATCAAAGTGTTTTGAAGGTTTAAACATGATCCTTGAGGGTCCTTGATGCTATCCCATTGCTTTGCATCATCAAGAACTCATCCATATGCATAAACTGAACTTCAATATTCATGTTTTTTTTGTTTTTCGATTCTGAATATTCATGCGTTATCAATGAATTTTAACTTTGATTTGTTGTTTGTGATGATCCATAGACTGTTTCTGGACAGGTTTATTGAAGTTCCATGGCCAAACCCGTGTTATGCCATTGTTAGGGTTTCAGAAATTTAAATTTGGGAGTCTTAGCACAAGGCGATTTCGCATGAAATTAATGCCCTATTTGGACTTAGGAGGCTTCTTTTAGTTGATTGTTGTGATTGGATTAAATTTATATTGCATAATATGATGATTTGTGTAAGCAAGACATGTAGTGACGGACAAAATCCGTCACTACAAGCTTTAGCAACATACAACCGTAGCTAGAAGCAAAGTGGACAGTTCTGTGAAAAAGATGACCCTGCGCGCGTTTTTTGAAATTCAAAATTTGGGTTTATCTTATAATTATGTGTTTACGTTTCCTTACACCAGATGCGCGTTGGCCCAGTGGACGGAGGGAGTGTGTACGAAGCAAAGGGCGTGGGTTCAAACCTGGCCTCCAGCATTTTTTTTGAACTATTTTCTTTTATATTAACTTCATTATATTATGCTTTGTTCTTAATTTATCATCACTAGCATACAGCTGGTCCAGTGGACCGCATGAGGGTTGGGAAGCAGAGGGACCTGGGTTCGACTCCAGGATCCCTCATTCTTCATTTTTGTTGAATGTTTTTCTTTTCTTTTTCTTTATTTTCATAATTTAATTATTATATTATTATATTATATTAATTAATTATCTAATTAACTAATTAAATAACTCAAATTTTAACTTAAGTATGTTATATTATAAAATATTTTTGTAAATAAATGTTAATTATTTTTTTCTAAAATTTTATTCTATTATTAATTTTTATTATATATATATATATATATATATATATATATATATATATATATATATATATATATATATATTGTAAATGAATATTTAAAACTTTAATTATTTTCTAAGAAAAAAAAACCTAATTTTCATTTAAATTTTCATTTTGTTTGTTTAATCTAACTTTTAATTCTAAAACCTTAATTTTATTTAATTTATTTCGTTTCATTTATTTAATCTTATTATTATTTACACTTTATGATATTATTGTTTTATTTTATTAGAAAAGTGTATAGGTTATTATATTGTAATTTATTTTTCTTGCTCGATTATTTTGTAACTGCCCATAAGCCATGTAATAGCGTAGATTTTTTTTATTTCCGTATTTAATTTAATTTATTTAATTGCTTGGTTAATAAATAGGGAGTGGAAACGTTATTGTAATTAATTTAAATTAGATAATTAATTAAATAAGATAAATATTGAAAATAAACACTCACACACGTAAGTCGATCTTTGATCGCCTTCTTGCACTTCCTAGGGTATTCCTCTTGGTTGCCTTAAAATAAAATGGTCAAGTCCCTCGAATATAAGGGTGTCTTAAGCAAAGTCCCTTCAAATATAAATCATCATAGTCCTTACGGTTTAAAAGATCAAGTCCCTTCGAGGTTGCCTACGGAATAATGATCTTGTCCCTTCGAATAAATGATGATAGTCCCTACGAATTACTAAAGACATCCCTTAAGTTGCCTTCTATGACCATACGATGACCCTACGCTTGTCCCTTAACACATCTAAGGTAATGACTACCTATTCCTTAATAATAGGGATAGTCTTACCATTGAAAGAACATACGAGAACATGAATGACTTAGTCTAGGGTAGGTACCTCATAGGTACTTGCTCACACTCTTCAAAAATACATTTCACACCTCACAATATTTTCAAAACATTTTCAAACAAGGCTTTGTATACATCCATACGAGGATCATTACAAAGTACTTAGAAAATTTCTAATCACACATTACACTTTCTAAAAACAATTAAAGTGAGCTAAGTAACTAAAAGCCCATGGATAACCATGGATATAAAGGGTGCTAACACCTTCCCTTTGTATAACCAACCCCCCGAACTCAAGTCTTTTAAAATAGGTCTTTCCTGTTCTTTTATGTCCTTTCCACTTGGATAAAATAAAAGTCGGTGGCGACTCTTGCTATCCACAAAAAAAGTATTTGCTACATCCCAGGAGGATAGGATGGGTACTTTAATTGTCTCCTATCAACAAGCTCGGAAGGTTATTGAAGATGGAAACGCCCAAGGCTGGGGCAAGCTGCTACCTATGGAGAAGAAGGAGGACATATTCGATTTGGCTACAAACCATTCCGATAAGATCAAGCAGAGGCTGCTAAGGAGCCCAAGTTCATAAGTGGGGGGATGCTAACCCCAGATGCTGTCAATAACATGGAAGACGAGGTGGAAAGCGACCTCAACCTGGAGAGCTGGATTCTTCCAAGGATCCCGGGCCAACAAGTCCTTAACTGGTCTTCCCAGGAAATTATAAGAGTTACTCCTGCAAAGTAATTATTATTTCCTGCTTTTTTTAGCATGCATCAAGTCCTGCATCTTGCCCAAGGTGTCAGAACTCATTTTGTAATAGGGCCATATTTTTATTTTGTGCAAATGGAATATCAATGAACAATGGACATCTTTTGCAAACAATTTTCTCTTTCGCTCACTGTCTTTTCATTTTTGTTATTTTTCGCACAAAACAATAAAATGGCATTGCACTTTTTCTAAACAAGATTAAAATTGATCACTAAACAAGATTAAAATTGATCACTAAAAAGAACAAATCTCAACCCTTGCAGAGATTATCCTCCAGATTGCACCGACAACAGCATTGCTATGACCTGTATGACTTCGACAATCCAATTAATCAAGCAGATGAAGGGGTTGAGGAAGACTATGAGTTGCCTGAAGAGTTAGCCAGGTTGTTGAGGCAAGAAGAGAAAATGATTACTCCTCATCAGGAAAAAATTGAAACTGTTAATCTTGGCACCGAGGAGGATTTGAAAGAAGTGAAGATTGGGGCCAGTCTGCAGGCTCTAGTAAAAGAACATCTCATCAACATGCTTCGGGAATACGTCGACGTCTTTGCCTGGTCCTATCAAGACATGCTAGGTCTAGATACGGATATTGTCATGCACAGGCTACCCTTGAAAGAAGATTGCCCTCCAGTGAAACAGAAGCTATGCCGTACTCGCCCAGATATGGCCATGAAGATTAAGGAAGAAGTACAAAAACAGTGGGATGCCGATTTCCTCACTGTAACTAGTTACTCGTACCAGTGCCTAAGAAGTATGGAAAGTGTAGCTCCCCCAAAAAGACACCGAGGTCAGATAGGGTACAAACGCGAACGGTCGGCAAAGAGAGAAAGGAAATGAAGGTGAATAGAGTCGCCAGCTAGGCATTTTTATCCCGAAGGAAAGGTAATGCTGCATAAACCTAGAAAAAGATGCATAAGACGGTTGCGAACAAGAGAAACTGAGAAAGGGGGTTGGTTACAACCTGGAAAGGTATTAGCACCCAGATTGTCCGTCGTACTCGACGGGATCCACGCTTACAAGATTGTGTTTAAATGGGTAGGATATGTGCTATCTGTGTGCAAAAGCTGGAAAAGAAATGTACAAGTTTCAGTGCAAGAGAGGTGAATTCTCAGGAGCTGAGGCTTAGAAAAGAATGCTGAAAGAAGGGGAAGACAAGGAGACTTTTGTTCGATAACTATTAAGTTATGCCTACGTATCCTCTCGTGCAATGAGGAAGTCAGAACATCGTAGTTCGACTCAAAGAGACTGAAAAAGAAATTGACTGTGAACTGCTTACTTGTCTATGCTCAAGTGTATGACTCGTCTGGCTCGAGTGCTAACTGTCTTGCATTAGACGGAAGAAGCAAGTTCTCGTTTATGAATGAGTATGATGAGAAAAGAATCCTGAATGAGACGATTATTGTTTGTTTTTGTGTTTTCAGTTTTGTTATTGTTTTTGGTGTTTTGAATAAGTTAATGAGCTTAAGCCTAAATCAAGGGCTTGTAAAATCATTATATCCTCCCTGATTAGGGATAATGAGCCTACTTAAGTAAGAGATGAGCATCTCAACTTAATTGCCATGATGATGTAGGATTAACATTATTAACCTACTTGTGATTATTTAGATGTTTTTGGGTTTTTTTATTGTTAAGTAATAAGTTTAATCTCTAATCACAAATTAGTGGGCTCATTACACCATCCTAATAGAAGGATAATAGATGAGAACACTTAAGCTGAGGAAGATACCTAAACTTAATCCATGGTTAGGGATTAAATTCATTATATAACAAACTTTTTTATTAAATGGATTTTAATTAAAGGGTGAGATTAAGAAATGAGTTTTGTGGTTTGTAAGACAACTTGAGGAGGACTTGTCCATTAAACACTAGGGTTAGTCCTTCTTAACCATAAAGGAAGAATTAGAACCCTAATGTAAGGCCCATGTTACAAGATGAAGTTTTAGTGATTATTAAGATGATTTGACTAAGAGGTTTAAACAAATTAAAGGTTTAAAACTTAGGATTAAAGTTATACACTCCATCCTAAGAGAAGGATACAGGCATAACCCTAATTCCAACGTCCTAAAACTTTAAGAGTTTAGTCTCTGATTATTGAGATGAGAAGATAGACTCAAAGGTAAAAACTAAGGGGGAAATATTCACAACCCTAATTATATCATGCTTGGATATCCTATAGTTTGTGAGGCTTAGAGAAAGATCTTCAAGGAAGCCACCAATGGAAGAAGCAGATGAAAGGAGGAAGAAGCAGAAGAATAAGTTACTTACTTCATTGAAGAAGATAAGTAACTTAAAGAAAGAAAGAGAGAGAAATGGAGCACAAGTGAACAAGTTCACTTCAAAGAAACCAGCAAGATGCACATGAAAGAGGTAAAGAGAAATGAGAAGTGAAGGCAAATCCACTTCTCGAAGTAACTTTCCACCTGAAAATGTTAGCATGTATTCATAAAACTCAAGGCATAAAGAAATGAAATGAAATGAAATGCCATGAGATGAAATGACCAAATTCAGGAGTGTTTATGCAATGTTAATGTCATGTGAGATGATGCAAAGGCATTCAAAATGCATATTTATGATCATACAAAGATGAGATGCAAATGGAAGCATGCATTGAAGTTTGAAAACACATGAAAGTTAATGAAATTAAATGAATGTAAATCATGGAAAATGGATGAAGAAATGATCAAGCATGATTCTAACATGACCTAATATGTCTAAGATGACATATGAATGCAAGAAATGTCATGGAAAGTTCATGTATGGATACATATGCAAGATGAATGCAAATGAACACATAGAATTAGGGTTTTATGGACAAGTAAGATGCAAATGAACAAAACAGAAGCATATTACATGATAAAAATTTGAAACCAAGCTCAAACAAACCATAATCCCATACTAGGTCACACCCCAAAGGAGAAGGTCAGAAGCTTTACCACTCAAAAGTTATGAATTTCCTAAGTTTCTAGGGTTTTTTTGGGTGGTTCAAAAGGAAAAATGCAAATCAATTCAAAAATGCAAGATAAATTCATGAGATAAATATCCTATAAACTACATGCCATGCACAAAACAATGCAAAAAGTATCATCTTCAAACTCTTCTTGGTAAGGCATAAATGTTTTTTTTTAAAGTTAGGGTTCAAAAAATGAAATTTAATGACCCTTAATTCAAAGAAAATTCACAAGCTATGATCAAACCTAAAAAGAAATTTGTGTGAAGGGTTTGAAAATGTTTCTAATGCAAAGGGATGATTCATGATTTTTTGGTGATTTTTAGAAACCTAAATGTATTTTTAATTAATTAAAAGACTTTAATTAATTAAAAATAACATTTAAATATTTTAAAAATACCTTTTTAATGCAAAAAATAAAATAAAAATCATTTTCAGGTTGAGAAAATTATTTGAAACAAAAATGCAAAGTTTAATATTTTTTGAAAGCTTTTTGATATTTTAAATTAAATATGCAAAAGAAATGGAATAAAAATGAAATTAAATGAATTAAAAGGGAAAGTACACACATCTGATGGCCTAAATTCAAACTCAAAGTGGAGGGGTTGACTGCGCGCGTGATTGTGTGGTCAGGATCTGATATGGCTAATTAATCTGATTTAATTTAATTAAATGGAAATTAGGGCTAACTGAAATGATCTGGGCCTTTAAAAAACGCGCTAATCATGATCTAATGGCTCACGTTCAAACTGATAAGATTAAACCCTAATCAAACTCTAATGACTTTCAGGTGACCGGAGCAAGCTCCGGTCATCTTCTTCGGCCAACCAAAACACCTAACTTCTTCCCTAGGACACTAAACCCCAAATTTCTTGCCCAGAAATGATCCCCAAGCATCATAAAACTGAACAAAACTTTCAGAAATTCAATACATGCTGAATACTCAACCATTCTCAAAACAAATTTCATTAGGGTGATCAATGAAGCATGAAGATTAATTTAGAAACTTAAAATACAAGTTCTGGAAAAAAAGTTCTTGAGGTTACCTGAGGTTGAGCTTTCTGATTCTGGGCTTTCTGGACCTCCCTTTGGTGCAAGTCAACTCCAATGGACCTCCCGAGGATGCTTTGATGCCTTGAACAAGCTTGCAATGGCTGGTTTTGATGCTTCAACTTTGCTGCTCCAGAAATCGTATTTGTGTTTGGCTGTGTTTTAGGCTATGGTGAAGGGTGGGAAATGCTCCTTAGGTCATGAGCAAGATTCAGGCCTTAATGTTATGTGTTTTGTGTTGCTTGAGGTTTGTATAATGTGTAGTGATTGGTTCAGAGAGTTGTTGTGGCATAGTGTGATTGGTATGGTGTGAAATGCAAAAAATCAAGATTTTTTACTTTGAGGTATGGGCATGGTGCAAGCTTGAGTTCTTGGGGTGTCTGGCCTCAGCTGACTTTGTGGAGAGCAATGGAATTAGTTTTGGCATGCTGGCACAAGTTGATGAAGAGATTCATACCATTTTGCAATTCTTGAAAGTTTTGGCCCTTTTGAGATTTCTTGAAGTTCAAGGCATGAAAATGCATTGTTCAAAGCATAATTCTGATGTTTAGAGGTCCATTTGACATATTGTGAAATGTTTGTGTCCATTTAAAGTCATTAGAATGCCTTAACATGCCAATTTGCAAAATCCCTCTTTGGCATAAAACTTGAAATTTTAGGATTTTTGCCAACTTTGAAAGGCCATATCTTGAGTTCTAGGATGAATCAAGACATGTTCTTGTACTTTTTGAAAAGGGAAAGACCTAATCTACAACTTTCATGACCAAGAAATTTTCATTTGAAGCATTTTTGGTTGAGAAAGAGGAGGTTGAAAACCTTTCCCAAAATGGAAAGTTTCCATTACAAGTCATTTCCATTTTTGGCAAGTTTGCAAATGGCTCAAAATTCTTCAATCTTGTGAACTTCTAACCTCTTCTAAGATCAAATAAAGATCGTAGAACTTCAATTTGATGAAAATACCCCTTTGGTTCCATTGTTGGGGGCCTCAAATTCCCTGATTTTGACTTAACTTGCTCAAGAAGTTACCCAGTGAACAGATGACTTCCACAATGATTTTCTTCATCAAACTTGGTACACATGATTCTTATAACATCTTAAGAACAATAGAAACAATAATGGCCCAAAAATTTGGTGTTAAGGCCTCTGAAACCAAAACCCTAATTTTGGTCATATGTGTAGTGAAAAACCCTAGCTCTACTTCCATGACTTACCAGTTCTTTTGATCTCTTAACTTCCATGGACTTTGAGGGACATAATATGATGATAGAACACACATGGACCCTTTTAGAAAGCTTTGAGGCCTTTGGGATGGCTCAGATGGAATCTTGGATTGCTCAGATCACAAACCCTAGATGCAGATGAACTTGAACTTATGCAGTGAAGCAAAAATGCAATATGAGATGGTATGCCTATGCTAATGCAAACATGAAAGCTCATAAGCCATGGTGTGATTGAAGAGTGAGGGAAAATTTGGGGTGTTTACAGCTGCCCCTATTCAAACATGATTTAGCTATGCATGATGTAAGCGCCGGGCTTAATAGACAAACAAGATAACTTGTGGTTGAATACCAAAGACAGTCCAAAATTTGCACTCGCTGGATAGAAGAAGAAAAGGGATATAAATTGTAAAAGGTAGTAAAGTATGAGTATCAAATGCTAGCGATGGAGGAAGACCATCGAGAAGAGGACGACTGTTGGGGATAAATTGGTAAGTAAAGCAATGATGGGGACGTCCGACAAGCTGGGGAAATAAAGAGACCATGACGGGGACGACCATCAGGTAAGGAAATAAGATTCTCTGGGGATTGAAGCAAAGAAAAAAACAATGATGGGGATGGCCATCAGGCTTTGGAAAGTAAAGTAAACAACAATGGGGACGGCCATAGGTTCAAATAATAAATGAAATAATGATGAGGGACGGTCATCAAAGGTGAAGGACGATCACCTAGCAGGGGACTGCTACTCTTTATCACGACATAGGACGAATGTCGGATAGAAAAGGTCGACGATGGAGACAGCCATCGGATAAGCATGATGAAGGACGATCATCAAGAGGTGAAGGACGATCACCTAGCAGGGTACGGCTGCTCTCAGGGTTTATCACGACATAGGACGAATGTCGGATAACAAGATCAACGATGGGGATAGCATTACATAAAATAATGAAGGACGGTCATCAGAAGGTGAAGGACGATCACCTAGCAGGGGACGGCTGCTCTTTATCACGACATAGGACGAATGCCGGATAGAAAAGGTCGACGATGGGGATGACCATCGGATAAAATGATGAAGGACGTTCATCAGAAGGTGAAGGACGATCACCTAGCAGGGGACGACTGCTCTTTATCACGACATATGACGAATTCCGGATAGAAAAGGGTTCCACTAATGGGGACTCCGTTGGGGAAGGGGATGAGGGACGGTCATCCAAAGGTGAAGGATGATCACCTGGCGGGGTACGGCTGTCGAAAGTATCACGACATAGGACGAATGTCGGATACGAGGAAGGTTGCTTTGTTGGTGACTTGCTGAGGATTGGTAAACACGGACGAGTGCTTACGCTCAAGAATAAAAAGTATAAGTGTTTGACGATGTGTATAGATTAAATATGCGGACGAGCATCCTTAAGACTATGATACGGATGAGTATTGGTAGAAACAAATGCTGACGCGTGTTCAGAGATGATGATACAGACGAGTACAAACTAGTTAACAAAGAACACGAACGAGTGTCGAATCTGTTGAGAAGTGATGTACATAAGATACGGACGAGTATCAAAGACTTCTGTATAAGTATGAGTGAGTACTGGTTTATTGGTGAAGTATGAGCAAGACACGCACGAGTGTTCAACTTGTTGGGGAAAGTATGACATGGACGAGTGTCAAAAGAGAAATGTTATAAGCTATGAACAAATATTTGTATGTGAGAGTGTGAAAAAGGTGTTCTGGAAACCTGTGGGGATAGGATGACATTGATGAGTGTCGAAAAGACTGTGTTATAAATAAGTACCTGGTTTGCCACAAGTGCTTTGGCAACCACGCTGGGGGAATATGACACGGACGAGTGTCGGAAAGAGTGTGTATAGGTATTTGTATTTGAGAATGCAAAGGGGATGCTTTGGCTTATATTTACGGGGAATAATACGACATGGACGAGTGTCGAAAAGAGTATAAATGAACAGACACTTGTGTTGGAGAGTGCAAATGGGACGCTTTGGATTTTATTTGTAGGGGATGCGAGTTTTTATATATATTGCTGATGAAATACTGATGGTAATTGCAGGTGACTGGCTCGAACCTGGCTTGTGATCATGCAAATGTTTGATGTTTGCCGTAATGCTCCGTATTAGACGAAATACTACGCTTATTTTGTGAATATGATGCAAATGCTATGATTATGCAAAAGAGAAACCGATTCGGGATTCGGATCCTACTGAAGACAAGATCTCTAGCTGATCTGCTTGGAGGGATATCCCAGCTGGGGGAGATCATTGGTAGATCTGTTAGGAGATATAGCTCTGCTTGGGGAAATAGATCATCAATAGATCTATCCGTAAGGAGAACTCAGCTAGGGAGAAAGAAACTTTCGTCACTTTGTTGGGTAAGAGTTTCATGCATTTCTATTCTGGGGAGAGGATGGAGACTCTGTGGGGAGATAGTTCCAGTAGCTCTGCTGAGGATGAGAAATTAGGCACTCTGGTGGGGATCTTGGCTGGGGGAAGCTCCTGTTGAAATAGGCTTATGCTGGGGATGAGAAGGCTTTGGCAACTCCGCCGGGGAAAAGCATTTCAGATATTGCTCGGGAGATCCCGCTTGGGGAGGAGTATGTCGGGGATTCGGTGCTTGACATGCCCCATGTTGCGTATTGAATACGTGCAATCTGTTAAGACAAAAGAAACTCACAAGTATCTCGAGGTATCCCTTACCGGATTCCGTCATAGGAGTTAAGCTTTCCTGAAAGTAATATATTTCCTGGAAGCATTTTTTAAAATGGCTCATTTGTTTTATGCAAGTGTTGTATCATGAACATCGGACATTTTGCAAATGAAAGCACACTATACAAAACGAGGTGTGACTGAAAATTCTGATTTTTATTAATCTGGGTGCCCTGAATTGGCAAATACAGTCAAAGAAACAAGTCCCCTGAAATGAGGAGATTTCTAAAAATCGAGAAAAGTGGGTTGCTAACATTGTACCAGTGCCTAAGAAGGATGGCAAGTGTCGCTCCCCCGAAAAGACACCGAGGTCAGATAGGGTACAAACGCGAACGATAGACGAAGAGAGAAAGGAAATGAAGGTGAATAGAGTCTCCAGCTAGGAATTTTTATCCCGAAGGAAAGATAATGCTGCATAAACCTAGAAAAAGATGGATAAGACGGTTGCGAACCAGAGAAATTTAGAAAAGGGGTTGGTTACAACCTGGGAAGGTATTAGCACCCAGATTGTCCGTCGTACTCGACGGTATCCACGCTTATAAGATTGTGTTTAAAGGGGTAGGATATGTGCTATCTGTGTTTAAAAGCTGGAAAATAAATGTACAAGTGTCAGTGCAAGAAAGGTGAATGCTCAGGAGCTGAGGCTTAGAAAAGAATGCTGAAAGAGGGGGAAGACATGGAAACTTTTGTTCGATAACTGTTAAGTTATGCCTACGTATCCTCTCATGCAATGAGGAAGTCAGAACACCATAGTTCGACTCAAAGAGCTGAAAAAGAAATTGACTATGAATTGCTTCCTTATCTATGCTCAAGTGTATGACTTGTCTGGCTCAAGTGCTAACTATCTTGAATTAAACGAAAGAAGCAAGTTCTCGTTTATGAATGAGTATGATGAGAAAAGAATCCAGAAGGAGACGATTATTGTTTGTTTTTGTGTTTTCAGTTTTGTTATTGTTTTTGATGTTTTGCATAAGTTAATGACCTTAAGCCTAAATCAAGGGCTTGTAAACTCACTATATCCTCCCTGATTAGGGATAATGAGCCTACTTAAGTATGAGATGAGCATCTCAACTCAATTGCCATGATGATGTAGGATTAAGATCATTAACCTACTTGTGATTATTTAGATGTTTTTGAGGTTTCTTTTAGAGTTAAGTAATAAGTTTAATATCTAATCACAGATTAGTGGGCTCATTACACCATCCTAATAGAAGGATAATAGATGAGAACACTTAAGCTGAGAAAGATACCTCAACTTAATCCATGGTTCGGAATTAAATTCATTATATAACAAACCTTTATTAAATGGATTTTAATTAAAGGGTGAGATTAAGAAATGGGTTTTGTGGTTTGTAAGACAACTTGAGGAGGACTTGTCAATTAAACACTAGGGTTAGTCCTTCTTAACCATAAAGGAAGAATTAGAACCCTAATGTAAGGCCCAAGTTACAAGATAAAGTCTTAGTGATTGTTAAGATGATTTGATTAAGAGGTTTAAACAAATTAAAGGTTTAACACTTAGGATTGAAGTTATACACTCCATCCTAAGAGAAGGATACAGGCATAACCCTAATTCCAAAGTCCTAAAACTTTAAGAGTTTAGTCTCTGATTATTGAGATGAGAAGAGAGACTCAAGGAGACTCAAAGGTAAAAACTAAGGGGGAACTAATCACAACCCTAATTATTATCATGCTTTGATATCCTATGGTTTGTGAGGCTTAGAGAAATATCTTCAAGGAAGCCACCAATGGATGAAGCACATGAAAGGAGGAAGAAGCAGAAGAATAAGTTACTTACTTCATTGAAGAAGATAAGTAACTTAAAGAAAGAAAGTGAGAGAAATGAAGCACAAGTGAACAAGTTCACTTCAAAGAAACCAACAAGATTCACATGAAAGAGGTAAAGAGAAATGAGAAGTGAAGGCAAATCCACTTCTCAAAGTAACTTACCACCTGAAAATGTTAGCATGAATGCATAAAACTCAAGGCATAAAGAAATGAAATGAAATGAAATGACCAAAGTCAGAAGTGTTTATGCGATTTTAATGTCATGTGAGATGATGCAAAGGCATTCAAAATGCATATGTATGATCATACAAAGATGAGATGCAAATGGAAGCATGTTTTGATGTTTGAAAACACATTAAAGTTAATGAAATGAAATGAATGTAAATCATGGCAAATGGATGAAGAAATGATCAAGCATGATTCTAACATGTCCTAAGATGTCTAAGATGACATATGGATGCAAGAAATGTCATGGAAAGTTCATGTATGGATACATATGCAAGATGAATTCAAATGAACACATAGAATTAGGGTTTTATGGACGAGAAAGATGCAAATGAACAAAACAGAAGCATATGACATAATAAAAATTTGAAACCAAGCTCAAAAGAACCCTAATCCCATACTAGGTCACACCCCAAAGGAGAAGGTCAGAAGCATTACCACTCAAAAGTTATGAATTTCCTAATTTTCTAGGGTTTTTTTTGGGTGGTTCAAAAGGAAAAATGCAAATCAATTCAAAAATGCAAGATAAATTTATGAGATAAGTATCCTATAAACTACATGTCATGCACAAAACAATGCAAAAAGAATCATCTTCAAACTCTACTTGGTCAGGCAGAAATGATTTTTTTTAAAGTTAGGGTTCAAAAAATGAAATTTAATGACCCTTAATTCAAAGAAAATTCACAAGCTATGATCAAACCTAAAAAGAAATTTGTGCGAATGGTTTGAAAATGTTTCTAAATGCAATGGGATGATTCATGATTTTTTGTTGATTTTTAGAAACCTAAATGTATTTTTAATTATATAAAAGACTCTAATTAATTAAAAATAACATTTACATATTTTAAAAATACTTTTTTAATGCAAAAAATAAAATAAAAATCATTTTCAGGTTGAGAAAATTATTTGAAACAAAAATGCAATGTTTCATATTTTTTGAAAGCTTTTTGATATTTTAAATTAAATATGCAAAAGAAATGGAATAAAAATGAAAAAAAATGAATTAAAAGGGAAAGTACACGCATCTGATGGCCCAGATTAAATCTCAAAGGGAAGGGGCTGGCTGTGCGCGTGATTGTGTGGTCAGGATCTGATCTGGCTAATTAATCTGATTTAATTTAATTAAATGGAAATTAGGGCTAACTGAAATGATTTGGGCCTTTAAAAAACGCGTTAATCATGATCTAATGGGTCACGTTCAAACTAGCAAGATTAAACCCTAATCAAACCCTAATGACTTTCAGGTGACCGGAGCAAGCTCCGGTCATCTTCTTCGGCCAACCAAAACACCTAACTTCTTCCCTAGGTCACTAAACCCCAAATTTCTTGCCCAGAAATGATCCCCAAGCATCATACATCATGAATCAGCAAACAAAACACATTTATCATTCAACAAAACCAAGATTCGAAGCAAAACGTAAAACTGAACAAAACTTTCAGAAATTCAATACATGCTTAATACTCAACCATTTTCAAAACAAATTGCATTAGGGTGATCAATGAAGCATGAAGATTCATTTAGAAAATTAAAATACAAGTTCTGGAAAAAAAGTTCTTGAGGTTACCTGAGATTGAGCTTTCTGATTCTGGGCTTTCTGGACCTCCCTTTGGTGCAAGTCAACTCCAATGGACCTCCTGAGGATGCTTTGATGCCTTGAACAAGATTGCAATGGCTGGTTTTGATGCTTCAACTTTGCTGCACCAGAAATCGTATTTGTTTTTGGCTGTGTTTTAGGCTATGGTGAAGGGTGGGAAATGCTCCTTAGGTCATGAGGAAATGATTGGTGAAAGAAAATTGAAGTTTGAATGGTTGAAGAATGAGTTTCGAAAGCTTGAAGGTTTTGACAAATTTTGGGCAATCTGAGTATGAGCAAGATTCAGGCCTTAATGTTATGTGTTTTGTGTTGCTTGAGGTTTGTATAATGTGTAGTGATTGGTTCAGAGAGTTGTTGTGGCATAGTGTGATTGGTATGGTGTGAAATGCAAAAAGTCAAGATTTTGTACTTTGAGGTATGGGCATGGTGCAAGCTTGAGTTCTTGGGGTGTCTGGCCTCAGCTGACTTTGTGGAGAGCCATGGAATTAGTTTTGGCATGCTGGCACAAGTTGATGAAGAGATTCATACCATTTTGCAATTCTTGAAAGTTTTGGCCCTTTTGAGTTTTCTTGAAGTTCAAGGCATGAAAATGCATTGTTCAAAGCATAATTCTGATGTTTAGAGGTCCATTTGACATATTGTGAAATGTTTGTGTCCATTTGAAGTCATTAGAATGCCTTAACATGCCAATTTGCAAAATCCCTCTTTGGCATAAAACTTGAAATTTTAGGATTTTTGCCAACTTTGAAAGGCCATATCTTGAGTTCTAGGATGAATCAAGACATGTTCTTGTACTTTTTGAAAAGGGAAAGACCTAATATACAACTTTCATGACCAAGAAATTTTCATTTGAAGCATTTTTGGTTGAGAAAGAGGAGGTTGAAAACCTTTCCCAAAATGGAAAGTTTCCATTACAAGTCATTTCCATTTTTGGCAAGTTTGCAAATGGCTCAAAATTCTTCAATCTTGTGAACTTCTAACCTCTTCTAAGATCAAATAAAGATCGTAGGACTTCAATTTGATGAAAATACCCCTTTGGTTCCATTGTTGGGGGCCTCAGATTCCCTGATTTTGACTTAACTTGCTCAAGAAGTTACCCAGTGAACAAATGACTTCCACAATGATTTTCTTCATCAAACTTGGTACACATGATCCTTATAACATCTTAAGAACAATAGAAACAATAATGGCCCAAAAATTTGGTGTTAAGGCCTCTGAAACCAAAACCCTAATTTTGGTCATATGTGTAGTGAAAACCCTAGCTCTACTTCCAAGATTTACCAGTTCTTTTGATCTCTTGACTTCCATGGACTTTGAGGGACATAATATGATGATAGAACACACATAGACCCTGTTAGAAAGCTTGGGATAGCTCAGATGGAATCTTTAGTTGCTCAGATCACAAACCCTAGATGCAGATGAACTTGAACTTATGCAGTGAAGCAAAAATGCAATATGAGATGGTATGCCTATGTTAATGCAAACATGAAAGCTCACAAGCCATGGTGTGATTGAAGAGTGGGGGAAAATTTGGGGTGTTTATAGCTTCCCCTATTCAAACATGAGTTAGTTGTGTATAATGTAAGCGCCGGGCTTAACAGACAAACAAGATAACTTGTGGTTGAATACCAAAGACAGTCCAAAATTTGCACTCGTTGGATAGAAGAAGAAAATGGATATAAATTGTAAAAGGTAATAAAGTATGAGTATCAAATGCTAGCAACGGAGGACGACCATCGAGAAGAGGACGACTGTTGGGGATAAATATGTAAGTAAAACAATGACGGGGACGACCGACAAGCTGGGGAAATAAAGAGACCATGACGGGGAAGACCATCAGGTAAGGAAATAACATTCTCTGGGGATTGAAGCAAAGAAAAAAACAATGATGGGGATGGCCATCAGGCTTTGGAAAGTAAAGTAAACAACAATGGGGACGGCCATCGGTTTAAAGAATAAATGAAATAATGATGAGGGACGGTCATCAAAGGTGAAGGACGATCACCTAGCAGGGGACTGCTGCTCTTTATCACGACATAGGACGAATGTCGGATAGAAAAGGTCGACGATGGGGACGACCATCAGATAAGCATGATGAAGGAAGATCATCAAGAGGTGAAGGACGATCACCTAGCAGGGTACGGCTGCTCTCGGGGTTTATCACGACATAGGACAAATGTCAGATAACAAGATCAACGATGGGGATAGTCATTAGATAAAATAATGAAGGACGGTCATCAGAAGGTGAAGGACGATCACCTAGCAGGGGACGACTGCTCTTTATCACGACATAGGACAAATGCTGGATAGAAAAGGTCGATTATGGTGACGGCCATCGGATAAAATGATGACGGGCGTTCATCAGAAGGTGAAGGACGATCACCTAGCAGGGGACGGCTGCTCTTTATCACGACATAGGACGAATGCCGGATAGAAAAGGGTTCCACTAATGGGGACTCCGTTGGGGAAGGGGATGAGGGACGATCATCCAAAGGTGAAGGATGATCACCTGGCGGGGTACGGCTACCAAAAGTTTCACGACATAGGACGAATGTCGGATAGGAGGAAGGTTGCTTTGTTGGTGACTTGCTGAGGATTGGTAAACACGGACGAGTGCTTACGCTTAAGAATAAAAAGTATAAGTGTTTGACATTGTGTATAGATTAAATATGCGGACGAGCATCCTTAAGACCATGATACGAACGAGTATTGGTAGAAACAAGCGCTGACGCGTGTTCAGAGATGATGATACGGACGAGTACCAACTAGTTAACAAAGAAAACGAACGAGTGTCGAATCTGTTGAGAAGTGATGTACATAAGATATGGACGAGTATCAAAGACTTCTGTATAAGTATGAGTGAGTACTGGTTTATTGGTTTAGTATGAGCAAGACACGGACGAGTGTTCAACTTGCTGGGGGAAAGTATGACACGGACGAGTGTCAAAAGAGAAATGTTATAAGCTATGAACAAATATTTGTATGTGAGAGTGTGAAAAAGGTGTTCTGGCAACCTGTGGGGATAGGATGACATTGATGAGTGTCGAAAAGACTGTGTTATAAATAAGTACCTGGTTTGCCACAAGTTCATTGACAACCACGCTGGGGGAATATGACACAGACGAGTGTCGAAAAGAGTGTGTATAGGTATTTGTATTTGAGAATGCAAAGGGGATGCTTTGGCTTATATTTGCGGGGAATAATACGACATGGACGAGTTTCGAAAACAGTATACATGAACAGACACTTGTGTTGGAGAGTGCAAATGGGACGCTTTGGCTTTTATTTGTAGGGGATGCGAGTTTTTATATAAATTGCTGATGAAATACTGATGGTAATTGCAGGTGACTAGCTCGAACCTGGCATGTGATCATGCAAATGTTTGATTTTTACCGTAATGCTCCGTATTAGATGGAATACTATGCTTATTTTGTGAATATGATGCAAATGCTATGCTTATGCAAAAGAGAAACCGATTCGGGTTTCGGATCCTACTGAAGACAAGATCTCTGGCTGATCTGCTTGGAGGGATATCCCAGCTGGGGGAGATCATTGGTAGATCTGTTAGGAAATATAGCTCTGCTTTGGGAAATAGATCATCAATAGATCTATCCTTAAGGAGAACTCAGCTAGGGAGAAAGAAACTTTCGTCACTTTGTTGGGTAAGAGTTCCATGCATTTCTCTTCTGGGGAGAGGATGGGGACTTTGTGGGGAGATAGTTCCAGTAGCTCTGCTGAGGATGAGAAATTTGGCACTCTGGTGGGGATCTTTGTTGGGGAAGCTCCTGTTGAAATAGGCTTATGCTGGGGATGAGAAGGCTTTGGCAACTCCGCCGGGGAAAAGCATTTCAGATATTGCTCGGGAGATCCCGCTTGGGGAGGAGTATGTCGGGGATTCGGTGCTTGATATGCCCCATGTTGCGTGTTGAATACGTGCAATCTGTTAAAACAAAAGAAACGCACAAGTATCTCGAGGTATCCCTTACCGGATTCCGTCATAGGAGTTAGGATTTCCTGAAAGTAATATATTTCCTGCAAGCATTTTTTAAAATGGCTCATTTGTTTTATGCAAGTGTTGTATCATGAACATCAGACATTTTGCAAATGAAAACACAATATACAAAACGAGGTGTGACTGAAAATTCTGATTTTATTAATCTGGGTGCCCTGAATTGGCAAATACAGTCAAAGAAACAAGTCCCCTGAAATGAGGAGATTGCTAAAAATCGAGAAAAGTGGGTTGCTAACATTGTACCAGTGCCTAAGAAGGATGGCAAGTGTCGCTCCCCCGAAAAGACACCGAGGTCAGATAGGGTACAGACGCGAACGGTAAACGAACAGAGAAAGGAAATGAAGGTGAATAGAGTCTCCAGCTAGGAATTTTTATCCCGAAGGAAAGATAATGCTGCATAAACCTAGAAAAAGATGGATAAGACGGTTGAGAACCAGAGAAATTGAGAAAAGGGGTTGGTTACAACCAGGGAAGGTATTATCACCCAGATTGTCCTTCATACTCGACGGGATCCACGCTTACAAGATTGTGTTTAAAGGGGTAGGATATGTGCTATCTGTGTGCAAAAGCTGGAAAATAAATGCACAAGTGTCAGTGCAAGAAAGGTGAATGCTCAGGAGCTAAGGCTTTGAAAAGAATGCTGAAAGAGGGGGAAGACAAGGAAACTTTTATTCGATAACTGTTAAGTTATGCCTACATATCCTCTCGTGCAATGAGAAAGTCAGAACACCATAGTTCGACTCAAAGAGACTGAAAAAGAAATTGACTTAGAACTGCTTCCTTATCTATGCTCAAGTGTATGACTTGTCTGGCTCGAGTGCTAACTATCTTGCATTAGACGAAAGAAGCAAGTTCTCGTTTATGAATGAGTATGATGAGAAAAGAATCCAGAAGGAGACGATTATTGTTTGTTTTTGTGTTTTCAGTTTTGTTATTGTTTTTGATGTTTTGCATAAGTTAATGAGCTTAAGCCTAAATCAAGGGCTTGTAAACTCACTATATCCTCCATGAATAGGGATAATGAGCCTACTTAAGTATGAGATGAGCATCTCAACTTAATTGCCATGATGATGTAGGATTAAGATCATTAACCTACTTGTGATTATTTAGATGTTTTGGGGTTTTTTTTTTAGAGTTAAGTAATAAGTTTAATCTCTAATCACAGATTAGTGGGCTCATTACACCATCCTAATAGAAGAATAATAGATGAGAACACTTAAGCTGAGGAAGATACCTCAACTTAATCCATGGTTCGGGATTAAATTCATTATATAACAAACCTTTATTAAATGGATTTTAATTAAAGGGTGAGATTAAGAAATGGGTTTTATGGTTTGTAAGACAACTTGAGGAGGACTTGTCCATTAAACACTAGGGTTAGTCCTTCTTAACCATAAAGGAAGTATTAGAACCCTAATGTAAGGCCCAAGTTACAAGATGAAATCTTAGTGATTATTAAGATGATTTGATAAAGAGGTTTAAACAAATTAAAGGTTTAACACTTAGGATTTAAGTTATACACTCCATCCTAAGAGAAGGATACATGCATAACCCTAATTCCAAAGTCCTAAAACTTTAAGAGTTTAGTCTCTGATTATTGAGATGAGAAGAGAGACTCAAGGAGACTCAAAGGTAAAAACTAAGGGGGAACTAATCACAACCCTAATTATTATCATGCTTTGATGTCCTATGGTTTGTGAGGCTTAGAGAAAGATCTTCAAGGAAGCCACCAATGGAAGAAGCAGATGAAAGGAGGAAGAAGCAGAAGAATAATTTACTCACCTCATTAAAGAAGATAAGTAACTTAAAGAAAGAAAGTGAGAGAAATGGAGCACAAGTGAACAAGTTCACTTCAAAGAAACCAGCAAGATGCACATGAAAGAGGTAAAGAGAAATGAGAAGTGAAGGCAAATCCACTTCTCAAAGTAACTTACTACCTGAAAATGTTAGCATGAATGCATAAAACTCAAGGCATAAAGAAATGAAATGAAATGAAATGCCATGAGATGAAATGACCAAAGTCAGAAGTGTTTATGCGATTTTAATGTCATGTGAGATGATGCAAAGGCATTCAAAATGCATATGTATGATCATACAAAGATGAGATGCAAATGGAAGCATGCTTTGAAGTTTGAAAACACATTAAAGTTAATGAAATGAAATGAATGTAAATCATGGCAAATGGATGAAGAAATGATCAAGCATGATTCTAACATGTCTAAGATGACATATGGATGCAAGAAATGTCATGGAAAGTTCATGTATGGATACATATGCAAGATCAATGCAAATGAACACATAGAATTAGGGTTTTATGGACAAGAAAGATGCAAATGAACAAAACAGAAGCATATGACATAATAAAAATTTGAAACCAAGCTCAAAAAAACCCTAATCCCATACTAGGTCACACCCCAAAGGAGAAGATCAGAAGCTTTACCACTCACAAGTTATGAATTTCCTAATTTTCTAGGTTTTTTTTTGGGTGGTTCAAAAGGAAAAATGCAAATAAATTCAAAAATGCAAGATAAATTAATGAGATAAATATCCTATAAACTACATGCCATGCACAAAACAATGCAAAAAGAATCATCTTCAAACTCTACTTGGTTAGGCATAAATGATTTTTTTTAAAGTTAGGGTTCAAAAAATGAAATTTAATGACCCTTAATTCAAAGAAAATTCACAAGCTATGATCAAACCTAAAAAGAAATTTGTGTGAAGGGTTTGAAAATGTTTCTAAATGCAATGGGATGATTCATGATTTTTTGGTGATCTTTAGAAACCTAAATGTATTTTTAATTATATAAAAGACTCTAATTAATTAAAAATAACATTTAAATAATTTAAAAATACTTTTTTAATGCAAAAAATAAAATAAAAATCATTTTCAGGTTGAGAAAATTATTTGAAACAAAAATGCAAAGTTTCATATTTTTTGAAAGCTTTTTGATATTTTAAATTAAATATGCAAAAGAAATGGAATAAAAATGAAATAAAATGAATTAAAAGGGAAAGTACACGCATCTGATGGCCCAGATTCAATCTCAAAGGGGAGGGGCTGACTGTGCGCATGATTGTGTGGTCAGGATCTGATCTGGCTAATTAATCTGATTTAATTTAATTAAATGGAAATTAGGGCTAACTGAAATGATTTGGGCCTTTAAAAAACGCGCTAATCATGATCTAATGGGTCACGTTCAAACTAGCAAGATTAAACCCTAATCAAACCCTAATGACTTTCAGGTGACCGGAGCAAGCTCCGGTCATCTTCTTCGGCCAACTAAAACACCTAACTTCTTCCCTAGGTCACTAAACCCCAAATTTATTGCCCAAAAATGATCCCCAAGCATCATACATCATGAATCAGCAAACAAAACACATTTATCATTCACCAAAACCAAGATTCGAAGCAAATCATAAAACTGAACAAAACTTTCAGAAGTTCAATACATGCTTAATACTCAACCATTTTCAAAACAAATTACATCAGGGTGATCAGTGAAGCATGAAGATTCATTTAGAAACTTAAAATACAAGTTCTGGAAAAAAAGTTCTTGAGGTTACCTGAGGTTGAGCTTTCTGATTCTGGGATTTCTGGACCTCCCTTTGGTGCAAGTCAACTCCAATGGACCTCTTGAGGATGCTTTAATGCTTGGAACAAGCTTGCAATGGATGGTTTTGATGCTTCAACTCTGCTGCACCAGAAATCGTATTTGTGTTTGGCTGTGTTTTAGGCTATGGTGAAGCGTGGGAATTGCTCCTTAGGTCATGAGGAAATGATTGGTGAAAGAAAATTGAAGTTTGAATGGCTGAGGAATGAGTTTCGAAAGCTTGAAGGTTTTGACAAGTTTTGGGCAATCTGAGTATGAGCAAGATTCAGGCCTTAATGTTATGTGTTTTGTGTTGCTTGAGGTTTGTATAATGTGTAGTGATTGGTTCAGAGAGTTGTTGTGGCATAGTGTGATTGGTATGGTGTGAAATGAAAAAAGTAAAGATTTTGTACTTTGAGGTTTGGGCATGGTGCAGGCCTGAGTTTTTGGGGTGTCATGCCTCAGCTGACTTTTTGGAGAGCCATGGAATTAGTTTTGGCATGCTGGCACAAGTGGATGAAGAGATTCATACCATTTTGCAATTCTTGAAAGTTTTGGCACTTTTGAGATTTCTTGAAGTTCAAGGCATGAAAATGCATGGTTCAAAGCATACTTTTGATGTTTAGAGGTCCATTTGACATATTGTGAAATGTTTGTGTCCATTTGAAGTCATTAGAATGCCTTAACATGCCAATTTGCAAAATCCCTCTTTGGCATAAAACTTGAAATTTTAGGATTTTTGCCAACTTTGAAAGGCCATATCTTGAGTTCTAGGATGAATCAAGACATGTTCTTGTACTTTTTGAAAAATGAAAGACCTAATCTACAACTTTCATGACCAATAATTTTTCATTTGAAGCATTTTTGGTTGAGAAAGAGGAGGTTGAAAAACTTTCCCAAAATGGAATGTTTCCATTACAAGTCATTTCCATTTTTGGCAAGTTTGCAAATGGCTCAAAATTCTTCAATCTTATGAACTTCTAACCTCTTATAAGATCAAATAAAGATCATAGGACTTAAATTTGATGAAAATACCCCTTTGGTTCCATTGTTGGGGGCCTCAGATGCCCTGATTTTGACTTAACTTGCTCAAGAAGTTACCCAAGGAACAGATTACTTCCACAATGATTTTCTTCATCAAACTTGGTACACATGATCCTTATAACATCTTAAGAACAATAGAAACAAGAATGGACCTAAAATTTGGTGTTGAGGCCTCTGAAACCAAAATCCTAATTTTGGTCATCTGTGTAGTGAAAACCCTAGCTCTGCTTCCATGACTTGCCAGTTCTTGTGATCTCTTGACTTCCATGGACTTTGAGGGACATAATATGATGATAGAACACACATGGACCCTCTTAGAAAGCTTTGAGGCCTTTGGGATGGCTCAGATGGAATCTTGGATTGCTCAGATCACAAACCCTAGATGCAGATGAACTTGAACTTATGCAGTGAAGCAAAAATGCAATATGAGATGGTATGCCTATGCTAATGCAAACATGAAAGATCATAAGCCATGGTGTGATTGAAGAGTGAGGTAAAATTTGGGGTGTTTACATCTGCCCCTATTCAAACATGAGTTAGCTGTGCAGGACGTAAGCGCCGGGCTTAACAGACAAACAAGATAACTTGTGGTTGAATACCAAAGACAGTCCAAAATTTGCACTCGCTGGATAGAAGAAGAAAAGGGATATAAATTGTAAAAGGTAGTAAAGTATGAGTATCAAATGCTAGCGATGGAAGACGACCATCGAAAAGAGGACGACTGTTGGGGATAAATTGGTAAGAAAAGCAATGACGGGGACGACCGACAAGCTGGGGAAATAAAGAGACCATGACGGGGACGGCCATCAAGTAACGAAATAAGATTCTCTGGGGATTGAAGCAAGGAAAAAAGCAATGATGGGGATGGCCATCAGGCTTTCGAAAGTAAAGTAAACAACGATGGGGACGGCCATCGGTTTAAAGAATAAATGAAATAATGACGAGGGACGGTCATCAAAGCTGAAGGACGATCACCTAGCAAGGGACGGCTGCTCTTTATCACGACATAGGACGAATGTCGGATAGAAAAGGTCGACGATGGGGACGGCCATCGGATAAGCATGATGAAGGATGATCATCAAGAGGTGAAGGATGATCACCTAGCAGGGTACATCTACTCTCGGGGTTTATCACGACATAGGACGAATGCCAGATAACAAGATCAACGATGGGGACGGTCATCGAATAAAATGATGAAGGACGGTCATTAGAAGGTAAAGGACGGTCACCTAGCAGGGGACGGCTGCTCTTTATCACGAAATGGGACGAATGCCGGATAGAAAAGGTCGACGATGGGGACGGCCATCGGATAAAATGATGAAGGACGATCATCAAAAGGTGAAGGATGATCATCTAGCGGGGGACGACTTCTCTGTATCACGACATAGGACGAATGCTGGATAGAAAAGGGTTCCACTAATGGGGACTCCGTTGGGGAAGGGGATGAGGGACGGTCATTCAAAGGTGAGGGACGATCACCTGGCGGGGTACGGATGCCAAAAGTATCACGACATAGGACAAATGTCGGATAGGAGGAAGGTTGATTTGTTGGTGACTTGCTGAGTATTAGTAAACACGGACGAGTGCTTACGCTTAAGAATAAAAAGTATAAGTGTTTGATGATGTGTATAGATTAAATATGCGGACGAGCATCCTTATGACCATTATACGGACGAGTATCAGTAGAAACAAACGCTGACGCGTGTTCAGAGATGATGATACGGACGAGTACCTACGAGTTAACAAAGAACACGGACGAGTGTCGAATCTGTTGAGAAGTGACGTACATAAGATACAGATGAGTATCAAAGACTTCTGTATAAGTATGAGTGAGTACTGGTTTATTGGTGAAGTATGAGCAAGACACGTACGAGTGTTCAACTTGCTGGGGAAAGTATGACACGGACGAGTGTCAAAAGAGAAATGTTATAAGCTATGAACAAATATTTGTATTTGAGAGTGTAAAAAAGGTGTTCTTGCAACCTGTGGGGATAGGATGACACTAACGAGTGTCGAAAAGACTGTGTTATAAATAATTACCTGGTTTGCCACAAGTTCTTTGGCAACCACGCTGGGGGAATATGACACGGACGAGTGTCGAAAAGAGTGTGTATAGGTATTTGTATTTGAGAATGCAAAGGGGATGCTTTGGCTTATATCTGCGAGGAATAATACGACACGGACGAGTGTCGAAAAAAGTATACATGAACAGGCACTTGTGTTGGAGAGTGCAAAGGGGACGCTTTGGCTTTTATTTGCAGGGGATGCGAGTTTTTATATATATTGCTGATGAAATACTGATGGTAATTGCAGGTGACTGGCTCGAACCTGGCTTGTGATCATGCAAATGTTTGATTTTTGCCGTAATTCTCCGTATTAGATGGAATGCTACGCTTATTTTGTGAATATGATGCAAATGCTATGATTATGCAAAAGAGAAACCAATTCGGGATTCGGATCCTGCTAAAGATAAGATCTCTGGCTGATCTGCTTGGAGGAAATAGATATAGCTCTGCTTGGGGAAATAGATCATTAATAGATCTATCTGTAAGGAGAACTCAGCTGGGGAGAAAGAAACTTTTGTCACTTTGTTGGGTAAGAGTTTCAGGCATTGGTCTTCTGGGGAGAGGATGGAGACTCTGTGGGGAGATAGTTCCAGTAGCTCTGCTGAGGATGAGAAATTTGGCACTCTGGTGGGGATCTTGGCTGGGGAAGCTCCTGTTGAAATAGGCTTATTTTGGGGATGAGAAGGCTTTGGCAACTCCGTCGGGGAAAAGAATTTCAGATATTGCTCGGGAGGTCCCGCTAGGGGAGGAGTATGTCAAGGATTCAGTGCTTGACATGCCCCATGTTGCATATTGAATACCTGCAATCTGTTAAGACAAAAGAAATGCACAAGTATCCCGAGATATCCCTTACCAGATTCCCTCATAGGAGTTAGGCTTTCCTGAAAGTAATATATTTCCTGCAAGCATTTTTTAAAATGGCTCATTTGTTTTATGCAAGTGTTGTATCATGAACATCAGACATTTTGCAAATGAAAACACAATATACAAAACGAGGTGTGACTGAAAATTCTGATTTTTATTAATCAGTTGTTCGCTTATTCCCTGATTTTGCGTGGATCGCCCTTTCGGGTTTTCAATCCACCGGGATACCCATTTTTGCCTGAGTTGTCCAATACGGCTTTTCAACTCAGCGAGTGTACATTTTTTTGATTTTCCCTTATTTTTTCCCAAGTCTTTTATTCTGTTTTTGACTCGCCGGAATGCCCTATTTTTGCCTGGACTTACATTCTGTTTTTATGTCCAGTGGGTCATTTTACGCGAAGTATTTTCTAACTGCATCTGAATTCACAGGGGATAAGAAATCTTCACCATCCATAGTAGTGGGCATCAGTTCTCCACCATAGAAGACCTTCTTTACTATGAATGGGCCATCGTAATTTGGAGTCCGTTTGCCCTTGTGGTCCGTATGAGGAGGAAGAAGTCTTTTCAGCACATGATCTCCCACTTGGTATTCCCGAAGCCTGACTTTCTGATCGAAGGATTTCTTCATCCTTTTCTAATATAATTGCCCATGACAGATTGCAGCTAATCTTTTTTCTTCGATCAGATTCAGTTGATTGTACCGAGATCAGACCCATTCTGCTTCATTCAGCTTCACATCCATCAGTACCCGTAAGGAGGGTAGCTCAACTTCAACAGGTAGGACTGCCTCCATACCATACACAAGTGTAAACACCCCAAATTTTACCTCACTCATATCACACCATGGCTTGTGATCTTTCATTTTTGTATAGACATGAGCATACCACCTCATATTGCATTTTTGCTTCACTGCATAAGTTCAAGTTCATCTGCATCTAGGGTTTGTGATCTGAACAATCCAAGATTCCATCTGAGCCACCCCAAAGATCTCAAAGCTTTCCAAAAGGGTCCATGTGTGTTCTATCATCATTTTATATCCCTCAAAGTTCATGGAAGTCAAGAAATCACAAAGAATGGCAAAGGCATAGAGGCAGAGCTAGGGTTTTCCTACACAAATGACCAAAATTAGGGTTTTGGTTTCAGAGGCTTTAAATCCAAATTTTTGGGCCATTCTTGTTTCTAATGTTCTTAAGATGTTATAAGTATCATGTGTACCAAGTTTTATGAAGAAATTCATAATGGAAGTGATATGTTCACTGGGTAACTTCTTGAGCAAGTTAGAGCAAAATCAGGGCATCTGAGGCCCCCAACAATGGAACCAAAGGGGTATTTTCATCAAATTGAAGTTCTATGATCTTTATTTGATCATTGAAGTGCTTGGAATATCACAAAATTGAAGAAATTTGAGCTAAACCAAAAGTTGCCAAAAATGGAAATGACTTGTAATGTAAACTTTCCATTTTGGGAAAGTTTTTCAACCTCCTATTTCTTGATAAAAAATGCTTCAAATGAAAAATTCTTGGTCATGAAAGTTGTAGATTAGGTATTTCCCTTTTTAAAAAGTACAAGAACATGTTCTAATTCACTATGGAACTCAAGTTATGATCCTTCAAAGTTGGCAAAAATCCTATAATTTTCAAGAATGCACCAAAGAGGATTTTTTGCAAAACCACTTGTCAAGGCTTCTAATGACTTCTAATGTGCCCAAATGTGACATAACATGATCAAGCAAATTCAAAGCATCAGAATTGGACTCTTGACCTAGGGTTTTTATGGCTTGTGAATCAAGAAACAACAAAGAGGGAAAAGTTGCAAGAGCCATGCTACCACTTGCCTCAGTCATTACAGCTACACAAAAACAATCCAAAGGCCTTCCTTGATCCATGCTGAGCCCAGCCATGCCTTGAAACCAGACCTGCCATGACCCATACCTCAAGTACAACCAAGCTTGACTTTTTGCATTTCACACCATACCAATCAGCATAGCCCACAACAACTCTTCTGACCTATCAAGACATGATATGTGGACATTATGCAAGCCATAATACATAACACATTGGCCTGAAATTGAACACAACAAAAGAACACAAAAATCCCTCAAAAACTTCCCTTCTTCGATTCTCTCTGCCCAAGCATCAAAACTTCAAACAAACTTCACCAATCATCTCCATACATACTCCAGATCATTTCCCAACCATTGCCAAGCTCTAAAACCCCAAGCAGCAGAAATACGATTCTGGTACAGCTGAGGTGCAATCTTTCAAACCAGCCATTGCAAGCTTGTTCTAAGCCTTCCATTCACTCAAGGGAAGCCATTGGAGGTTGATTGCACAAAGAGAGAGGTCAGAAAGCTCCAAAAGTGAAAGCTCCAGCTCAGGTAGCCATCTTCAAACTTTTTTTCCAAAAATGTGTTTTTAAGTTTCTAAATGAATCTATGAACTTCACTGATCATGCTGATGTGTTTAGTTTTGAAAATGGTTGAGTATTATGCATGTATGTTGTTTCTGAAATTTTTGACCTAAGAATGTTCATCTTCGATTCTCCATTTTGATGCATGATTTATTGTTTTTGTTGCTGGATTCTTGTTTAGAAGTGTTTAATGAGTGATTCTTGAGATTTTGGGGGCTTGGGGTGATGTTTTGAGGGAGTTCAGGTGAGTGACTCACCGGAGAAGACGACCGGAAGTCTTCTCCGGCCACCTGAGAATCATTAAACCTAATCTGTGTAATTAAGGTAACTTTGAATTTGGACCCTTAGATGTGTTTACCCGCGCGTGTATGGATGGCCAGGATCAGTCATTAAACCCTAATCTTTAATTAATTAGTTTAATTTAAATTAATTAGTCAGAAGCGATCTAGACCACCCATTTACGCGCCAGTCAATTCCCTCCACCCAACTTTGAATCTCAGCCTTGGATCTTGCATACTTTCCATTTAAATTCATTTTTATTTCATTTTTATTCATTTTTCTTGCATATTTATTTTAAAATAGTTAGAAAAATCACAAAAAATTGATCTTTTGCATTTCTGATCCAAATAATTTTCTTAACCCAAAAATAATTTTTATTTTATTTTTTGCACATAAAAAGTATTTTTAAAATATTTAAATGTTTATTTTAATTAATTAATGGAAATTAATTAATTAAAATAGCATTTAGGTTTCTAAAAATCACCAAAAAATTCATGTTGCATCTTAACACATTTAGAAACATTTTCAAACCCCTCATACAAATTTCTCTTTGGTTTTGATCATCATTTGGCAATTTTCTTTGAATTTAGGGTTCATAAAATCACATTTTTAAACCCTAACCTTTGAAAAATATTTTATGCCTAACCATGAAGGGTTTGAAGTTGGTTCTTTTTGAATTGTTTTACACATATCATGTAGTATCTAGGATATTTTTGGCATGAATTTATCTTGCATTTTCAATTTGTTTGGCATTTTACATTGAGGATCACCCAAAAAACCCTAGAAACTTAGGAAATTCATAACTCCTTTTAGGTTTAGTTTCTGACCTCCCCCTTTGGATGGTAACCTAGTATAGGATTAGGGTTTCTTTGAATGCATTTTCATCCCATCCTCTCATGTAACCCTAATTTTGCATCTTTACTTGCATCTTACATTGCATTGCATGAACATATGAACTTTCCATGCCATTCTAAGCATTTGTATGCCATCGTATACATCTTAAGACATTGCTTGAACATTGATTGGTCATTTATTCATACATTTTCTATGCTTTGCATCCATTTCATTCCATAAACATCCATGTGTTTACATGCTTCCTACATGCTTCATTTGCATTCATTCTCTTGTATGATCACACATATGCATCTTGTATGTCTTTGCATCATATCATAGCATCATTTACACCATGTGTATGCTTCTGGTCTTGGTCTTTTCCTTTGCATATGCATCATTTAATTTCACTTCTTTCCTTATAAATCATGTGCTAACTTTTCAGGTTAATGGTAAGTTGTTTGGGAGGTGGATTTGCCTTCACCTCCCACCTTTTCTCATCATTTCATATTGCATACTTGCTGCATTTTTGTTTGTCTTTGAGTGAACTTGTTCACTTATGTTCATTCTTTCTCACTTTCTTTCTTCAAGTTACTTATCTTCTTCAACGAAGTAAGTAACTTGTTCTTCTGCTTCTTCTTCCTTTCATCTGCTTCTTCCATTGGTGGCTTCATTGAAGATCTTTCTTAAGCCTCACAAACCATAGGATATCCAAGCATGATAATAATTAGGGTTGTAATTAGTCCCCCTTAGCTTTTACCTTTGAGTATCCTTGAGTCTCTCTTCTCATCTTCATAATCAGAGACTAAACTCTTAAAGTTTTAGGACTTTGGAATTAGGGTTATGCCTGCATCCTTCTATTGGGATGGAGTGTATAACTTTAATCCTAAGTGTTAAACCTTTAATTTGTTTAAACCTCTTAATAAATTCATCTTAATAATCACTAAGACTTAACTTGTAACTTGGGCCTTACATTAGGGTTCTAATTCTTCCTTTATGGTTAAGAAGGACTAACCCTAGTGTTTAATGGACAAGTCCCCCTCAAGTTGTCTTACAAATCATAAATCTCATTTCTTAATCTCACCCTTAATTAAAATCCACTTAATAAAGGTTTTTTATATAATGAATTTAATCCCTAACCATGGATTTAGTTTAGGTATCTTCCTCGGCTTAAGTGTTCTCATCTATTATCCTTCTATTAGGATGGTGTAATGAGTCCACTAACCTGTGATTAGAGATTAAACTCATTTCATAACACTAAACAAAAACTCAAAAAAAACATCTAATTAATCACAAGTAGGTTAATAATCTTAATCCTACATCATCATGGAAATTAAGTTGAGATGCTTATCTCATACTTAAGTAGGCTCATTATCCATAATCAGGGAGGATATAATGAGTTTACAACCTTTGATTTAGGCTTAAGCTCATTAACTTATGACAAACACCAAAAACAATAACAAAACTGAAAACACAAAAACAAACAATAATCGTCTCCTTCAGGATTCGTTTCTCATCACACTCATTCACAAACGAGAACTTGCTTCTTCCGTCTAATGCAAGACAGTTAGCACTCGAGCCAGACGAGTCATACACTTGAGCATAGACAAGTAAGAAGTTCACAATCAATTTATCTTTCAGTCTCTTTGAGTCGAACTACGGTGTTCTGACTTCCTCATTGCACGAGAGGATACGTAGGCATAACTTAACTGTTATCGAACAAAAGTCTTTGTGTCTTCCCCCTCTTTCAGTATTCTCTTTTAAGCCTCATTCCTGAGCATTTCCCTTCACCTTTTACACTGACACTTGTATATTCTTTTCCAACTTTTGCACACAGGTAGCACATACACCTACCCCTTTAAACACAATCGTTTAAGCGTGGATCCCGTCGAGTATGACGGACAATCTGGGTGCTAATACCTTCCCAGGTTGTAACCAACCCCCTTTCTCAGTTTCTCTGGTTCGCAACCGTCTTATCCATATCCTTCTAGGTGTATGCAACATTACCCTTCCTTCGGGATAAAAATTCCTAGTCGGCGACTCTATTCATCTTCATTTCATTCCTCCTTTCGCCGACCGTTCGCGTCTGCACCCTATCTGACCAAGTGTCTTTTCGGGGGAGCGACAGCTTGGCGACTCTGCTGGGGATCCTTATATTCCAACCAGGGCTTCTGGTTCTTTTTGTGGGTTCCTCCTAGCACTTGTTTGATTTGTGTTTACGGGGGTGCTATGTGCTACTTGTGCTTATTTATTGCTTTCTGTACAACTTTGTTTATTGCTTTTCATTTACAGTTTTATGCATTTCATACTGTCATTATCATTTGTGTTGGATCTGCTGTTTCCTTGGTGGGAGGGATTCATTGAGTGATTAAGGTTCCATACCGGTGACCTGAGTGACACATAGGCTAGAGTGGCTTCATATTCTTTCCCATTCCATTTCGGTCTGGTGCAGGAATATGAAACACGGTTCAGACATGGGTTTCTTCTTGAGAACTCTGTGCTACGGATTTCCTGTAGTACTAGGGCCATCTGGGAAGCCTTCTAAGTCTGGATGACCTTTTATGACCTTCAGCATCTGAGGTGAATTAGATGAGGATCTTTTATGGTTACTGTAAACACTGTACCTCCGGGTTAGAAGTGTTTACACTTCTCATAACTGGTCCAAGTCTGAGGATCCTTGTTCTAGAACAATACATGTGAGAGAGTTGGGATGTTTACAGGTTTGCAGGAACCCTTGGCCTCATCATACCCTGTTACCAGTTTTGTTTTAAGTATGCACCACTTTGGATAGTTCTTATGAAACCCTGGATTTGTGACTCTTTATTTGAGTCCCCCACCTGGTTACTGGTTTTCTAAGCCTCCATCCAGACTTATGAACACATATGGACCCTATCAAGGCAGATAACAAATCCAACACTTGATCACAAACCCTTTGCATATCATTTTGCATACATCATTTTGCATCATTTAACATTTTCCTATTTGTTTTACAGGGTATCTACCTTATTATCTTTGGTTTGGTTTTGACCTATTCTGCTGCTCAGACTTCTTCAGTTATCTGCACCAGCATCTTCATCAGAGTTCCTTCTCCAGCCTTCATTAGTTTGTCTTCATCAAAGATTCTCCACCATCTTTTTCACCAGAGATTCTTTCCAGTTCTCTCCATCAGTTGTCTTCATCAGAGACTCTTCTTCAGCATCTTCTTCAGTGACCTTCTGTTTTCTTAACCAAGCATCCATTATCAGCATGGACACTTCCAGAAAGAGCAACATCACATACCACTTCTTTGAGCCTACTCTGACAGGCATCAGACAGATCCAGTCTCTCATCACTCCTGATCATGTCCCATTATTCAGGGAACATTATGGAGGCATATTGGACATGATCATGGACCTGGATGCATCCCAGAGGAGCATGATTCACACTTGCTTGCAGTTTTATGATCCTCCTCTCAGATGCTTCACATTCCTTGACTTTCAGTTGGGACCTTTCCTAGAAGAGTTCTCCATGTTGTTAGGTGTCCCCATCAGGAGAGGGATTCCTTTCAACCCTGAGATGGTTGCTCCCAAGAATGAAGATATAGCCAAGGCATTGCACTTGGAGCCTACCCTTATTGATCAGAACATGACCACCAAGGCTGGAATCCCAGGCCTTCACTCAGACTTCTTGATCTCCCAGGCCACCCTGCATGCTGCAGCAGGGAAGTGGGATGTTGTTTGTGCACTCTTGGCACTCAGCATATATGGAGTTATCTTGTTTGCAGACGAGCCAAAGTTTGTAAGCAAGAATGCTATTCACCTGTTCTTACTGAGGAACCCCGTTCCTACCTTGCTTGGAGACTTCTACTACTCAGTGCACCAGAGGAATGAGAAGCAAAGAGGAAGATTGGTCAGATGTTGTGCACCCCTCTATTAGTGCTGGTTGTTAAGACACTTGCCAAAATCAGACACTTTCCTGAACCCTCATCAGCCAAGGAATTGGGCTAAGAGATTGATTGCCCTTACATCAGAAGACATCAGATGGTGTACTCATAGCACCAAGGGCAAAGACATCATTACTAGCTGTGGGCAATATCCTAATGTGCCTTTGATTGGAGTAAAAGGTTGCATTAAATACAACCCTTTGCTCTTCAAGAGACAGTTAGGGTATGCTTTGGTTCATCCCCCGAGAGGGCAAGACTTGACAGAGACCCTCTATTGTGACATCTCGCACAACTCTGCCATTGTCAGACAGGCAGCTTGGGCCTGGGACAACATTCAAACTAAGGGGACAGCTATCCTTGGCAAGTGCAACAATATAGCTTCAGCACAATATCTTGATTGGTCCCGTACCAGGGCACAGATTACCCGGATGCCATTTACTTTAGAGGATACACCTGGACCATCAGCAGTGCAGCCTACAGCTACTGTCAGCTTAGAGGAGTTTGAGAAGCTAAAGTAAAGGAATACTCAGCTCTCTGAAGCCTTGAAGAAGACCCTCTAGGAGAGGAATGACAGTCATTTAGATAATGAGAGGTTAGAGAAGCTCCGGATTGAGCACTTGACCAAGATTGAGAAGACGGATGACTACATCAGAAAGGCTAGAGAAGGGGAGTTAGTACTGAAGAATGCTTGCAAGGAAGCAAAGACTCAGAAAGCTAGGGCAGAGCATTATTTAAAGGAGAGCCAGGCTAGGTGGATCAGGATCACTGAAGCCCATGCACAGGAAGATCAGAGAACTCAAGCTAAGATAGAGCAACTGGAGGCTAATGAGAAGAAGAACCAGGCAACTTTGATAGCAACACAGAAGGAAATCTCTGAGTTGAAACTTCGGGCGGGGTTGAAGAGATCAAAGGATCAGGATAAGCATAAGAAGTTGACCAATGCCATCGCTACCAGGAACCTCCTCATCAGGACTATCACAGAGCACCCGGTTGGTCCAGTGATTGAGGCCCTCCTGAAGGAAGTCAGAGAAGATGACTTTGGATTGGATGTTTGACTCTTTTTGTTTGTACTTCATTTTGATTATATTTTCCTTTTGTTGATGTATTTTGACGCGCCATGGGAATGTTATTGTAATCACACTATGTATCTTCACTCTTTGTAATATATATGGTTTGTATTATTTTTGGTGGGCTTTATCTCTCTCTACAACATCATCAACATTTCCTCGAGGTCTGGAAAGGTCAAAACCAAAGAACCAAACCGGATACCCTTGGAAAACAAATAGGCATCCAGCATTGCATACTAACATTTTATTTGTTTTGTAGGTTTTTGTTTGTTTCTCACTTTGTTGTGGTTTCAGGAAACATTGCTCGCAGAAGAGTGTTCCCTATCAACAGAATACACCGGTACCCGACAAGAAACAACCTTCCGGGACTACAGATGGATCAGGTTCAACAAGACTTGACTGAAGTGAGGGCCCAGATGGCTAATGAAAGGATAGAGATGAGGGCTCAAATGAATCAATTTATGACAGTGATGACTGGTTTAGCTCAGAGCCAGGAGAGACTGAGGGAGTTGGTTGAGCGATAAACTCCCGAAGAACACCATCCAGGTACAGGGGGTACCAGTAACAACGATCACGTGCAACCTCACACTGATCCACCAGAGTTTGGACCCCATTTGAACCCAGACATCAATGCCATAAGAAACACCCAAGGTAACACTACTGGAGGAAGGGTTTTACAGGAAGACCCTCAAGAAGACTAGTTTACAGTGGTTGGGCTAGAGACGAAGTTTACGACCGTCGGTTGGATGAAATTGCAGAGAAGCTAAGGTCTCATAAATCCCAAAACTCTCTAGGTTTTGATGTCATGGACATGGGATTAGTGGAAGGGGTGAGAATTCCTCACAAGTTCAAACCCCCTTGTTTTGAAAGATATAATGGCACATCCTGCCCACGTACCCACCTTTAGTCTTTCTTGGGGAGATTAAAAGCATACACCATGAACGAGAAGCTGCTGATGTTTTACTTCGAGGATAGCTTGACAGGGGCATCCCAAGAATGGTACTCCCACTTGACCAGAGCCACAGTAAGAAACTGGAAAGATTTGGCTGAAGCTTTCATCCATCAGTATCAATATAATCTGGACATGGCTCCAAACAGGACCCTTCTAATGGGAATGTCTCAGTCTTCCCGTGAAAGCTTTAGAGAGTATGCCAAAAGGTGGAGGCAACTAGCTACTGCCGTTCAACCCCGATGTCTGAAAGGGAGATGGCAGACATGTTCATGAATACTCTCCAGGGTACCTATATTGACAGATTGGCTGCATTTTCTTCCACCAGCTTTGCAGATGTGGTGATAGCTGGGGAAAGAATTGAAAGCTTACTAAAGATGGGAAAGATCTCCGGCAACGGTGCCAGTTCAAGAAGTGCGAGGAAGCCATTTGCTGGCCCCCGTAGATCTGGTGAAACAAATTCTGTGCACATGGGAAGAGGGAGACCCCAATATCTGCCCAGATCAGTTGCTGCCGTCCCTATCCCTGCTCCACCTCCTCAGTATACTCAACAACCACAACACTTTCCTCAACAGCCACAGTTTCCGCAACAGAGATCTTACAACAACAACAACAACACTCAACAACAACGCCCTTTTCAACAGCGGCCATCTCAGATCAACAGGGTGATTGACCCTATTCCAATGCCATATGCTACACTGCTCCCACAACTCCTGAAGCTCAATCTTGTTGAGTTAAGGACATTGGCTCCACCTGATCCTAAGAACCTTCCGAGAAATTATGATGTTAACGATAGGTGTGCTTTTCATTCTAATACACCTGGTCACTCCACGGAAAAATGCAGAGCTCTGCATATGAAGGTCCAGGATCTGGTAGATTCAAAGGCCCTAAACTTTGCACCACCTCCCAATGTCATGAAAAATCCTATGCCGAGCTATAGTGGGCAAAGGATTAATGCTATAGAAGAAGGCTCACCCATGAGTTTAATATAAGATATTGCAAGTATTCAGACACCTCTGGCAGAGGTTAAAGCTCAGCTTTTGAAATGCCAAGTGTTTCTAGGTTGTGAGGCCTGTTGTGAATCTTGCAAGCTTTCCGAGAACGGGTGTGCAAGCTTGAGGAATGGCATCGATGGCTTGATCAAAGAAGGGATTCTGCAAATAACCACAACAACTCCTACAACACCAGCAACTCCTCATACAAGTGATTCTTCTACAACTACAACAACCATTGTTCCTACTTATTCATCTACAACTGCAACAACCATTTCTTCCTTCACTTCAACAAACAACAGTTCCATTTCATCTACTTCTACAACTCCAGCAACCACCAACAATGATGTCTCCACAGTTACTATCTATTATGACCCTACAACGGTCCCAAATTCCAGCAACTTTCAACAATCTCAAAAACAGTCTCAATCAAGCTTCGATTCATCACCACCAACACCCACCAGGGGTCCTGTCACAATTTTCTATGATCCACAGACAATAACGATTCCAACCTTTTCCGCAGTAAGCCCAGTCACCATCACGGTGCCGGGGCCGATTCCATATGACAAAGACAATGTTGTACCATGGCATTATGGTGTAGACCTTTACTGCAACAGAGAAAAAGTACTTCTTGATTCTTCAGTTCCTACTCCCCAAGTGGATAATGTCGGGGGAGGCGGAGGCTTCACCCGAAGTGGACGCCTTTTCACGTCACAAGCTCCAAGAATCAATACTAAGGCAGAAGTTGCTGCCAAAGCCAAAGGGAAAAGTGTGATACCTGAAGAATCTGCATCAAAAGAGACTCATAAATCATCCTTTGATCAGGATGTGGATGAGTTTATGAGGATAATTAAGAGAAGTGACTACAAAGTTGTGGACCAGCTCCACCAGACTCCTTCTAATATCTTTATACTATCCCTGCTGTTGTGTTCCGAAGCCCATCGGGATGCACTACTCAAAGTTCTGCACGCAGCTTACGTGCCAGAAGAGATCACAGTGAATCAGCTTGAAACAGTGGTGTCTAATGTCAATACTAGCCATGGTCTAGGTTTCACTGATGCTGATTTGACAACAGAAGGACGTCGCCACAACAAAGCTTTGCACATAACCCTGGAGTGCAAAGGAGCTATACTCTCTCATGTTCTTGTAGACACTAGGTCCTTACTCAATGTCTTACCCAAGAAAGCTCTTGTCAAGCTCGAATATGATGGAATAGCTCTCTGGCCAAGTAACCTTGTGGTCAGGGCTTTTGATGGCTCCAAGAGGTCTGTTCTTGGAGAGGTGGAGCTGCCTGTGATAATCGGTCCGCAGGTCTTTCAGACTACTTTCTATGTGATGGACATACAGCCGGCCTACAGTTGTTTATTGGGTCGACCATGGATTCCCGCCGCTGGCGCAGTAACGTCGACCCTTCACCAGAAATTGAAATATGAGTGTGAATGACAGATTATCACCATCTGTGGTGAGGAGGACATCTTTGTTAGCCATCTGACTACATACAAGTATATTGAGATGGATGGTGAAATCCATGAAACTATGAGCCAAGGGTTCGAGGCTCTGAATGTCAATGAGGCGATGACTGAAGTATTTACTGCATCCCAGGAGGATAGGATGGGTACTTCAATTGTCTCCTATCAGCAAGCCCGAAAGGTTATTGAAGATGGTAATGCCCAAGGCTGGGGCAAGCTGCTGCCGGTGGAGAAGAAGGAAGATAGATTCGGTTTGGGTTACAAACCATTCCGACAAGATCAATCAGAGGCTACTAAAGAGCCCAAGTTCATTAGTAGGGGGATGCTCACCCCAGATGCTGTTAACAACCTGGAAGACGAGGCGGAAAGCGACCTTAACCTGGAGAACTGGATACATCCAAGGATCTCGGGGCACCAAGTCCTTAACTGGTCTTACCAGGAAATTATAAGAGTTACTCCTGCAGAGTAATTATTATTTCCTACCTTTTTTAGCATGCATCAAGTCCTGCATCTTGCCCAAGGTGTCAGGACTCATTTTGTAATAGGGCCATATTGTAATTTTGTGCAAATGAATTATCAATGAATATCAGACATCTTTTGCAAACAAGCCTTTTTTTCGCTCACTGTCTTTTCATTTTTTACTTTTGTACAAAACAATAAAATGGCAATGTTTTCAAAATAAATAACTTCATTTTCACTTTTTGAAATTCTGTGATCAGGTATGAGATGTCGAATGAGATGTTCCAACACTTGACAAATTTAACCAAAACTTAAAGTGCAGGAAAATTAAACAACACAGTAATTTGTTAACCCAGTTCAGTGTATAACCACACTTACATCTGGAGGCTACCAAGCCAGGAGGAAATCCACTATAAGTAATATTAATTCTAGACTTAAACCACCCAGTTTAATCTTTCACTTAATATCTACCCAATGCAATTTCTACCTAAGACACAACTTAGATATGAGTACCAACTCACTCCCCCTCAATCACACAGTGATCTTGTTTACAAGTTTAATAAAATTGAAGTCATACTTCAAACAAAACAGCTTGATCTTACTTCACAGTTTCAATCAAGACACAAATACACTTTTGCTTAAAAGCTCATAAAGTGGTACAATAAAACAACCTGCTATTAAAACACAAAACACCCTATTTTATCTTCTGAAATTCGTGCTCTATTCTGAGAGTTTCTGTTGCTTAAATAGGTGTTTGGATTTTGGGCTTTCTGTAGGTTAATCCAGTCCTAAAACGCATGCAGCTTCCACCTTGAATTAGGGTTTGTTACTTCCTAGATTCTAGGTGATTTAGTTCTTCTGATTATGCTGAAGTCTCATAACAACACTCCCTACAGATGCGCCTTATTCTGTTTTTGTCTATCCATAATTAATTCCAGATAACTTTCCTTAAATTACTCAGATCAGTTAGTCATTAATTAATTCTGGTAGCAGGTTTGAGATGTCACAACATCTGTTGGGACATCCTGAAAAACTGAACTTAAATCATTAACACAATGTCCCAACATCCGGTGTGACATCCTGAATTAAGTTCTTATACTCTGTTTGATAATGTCCCAACATCTGATAGGACATCCTGAACTGAATTCAACATTTCTTGTTGGTCAAAAATTCTGCCAATTCTAAGCATCTACAAACTCCCCCTTTGGCTAATTTTTTGCTAACATTCTTTTCTGATTTTCAGAGTGCAGCAGAAGTTCTTTTATCAGAGTATAGCAGTTCTTTTCTGTTGAGTCATGTGTGAGTTTACTCCCCCTCAAACATACATGTATTCAGTCTTGTTGCAACAAAAATTTTTCATTAACATCACAGATTTAGTTCATAAGCAAACAGAGATTTTTCATTAATAACCAAATAGCATTATACATTGTTTTTGTTGTTCTTGTTTCTTGTTCTCCCCCTTGTTAGACATAAATTTGGGGCCAAAGATACTAATTCAAAATTACAATGCAGAAGCTGTCATTACATATTCCTCACATACAATTTTCACTCAGATTCCTCATAGTCAGTTTCTTCCTCTTCCTCAGTCTCCTCATCAGAAGTAGCAGCTTTCTGAGCATTTTCTTCAATCTCCAGCCTTTGGATAATATCCTCAAGCTTCTGCTTCCTTGCATCCAGTTCTTTGCAAGTGTTCTTCAGTTCAGCAATCAATGCAGCTTTGGAGATTGGAGACTTTGCCTTTGAAGGACCAGCAGATGTCCCAGAGGGAGCTTCAACATCAGCTGCATGATGACTCAAAAACAGCTTGTAGTGGAAGGCCAGAGGGCTTTCTCTTTTGCAAATTGTGTCCTTCTCAGTGAGGATACCAGGATACTGACTCAGCACTATTCCACACAGCAAGGAAGGGAAGGCAATTGGCAGCTTTGTTGCAGATGATCCAGCATGCTTCAATGTCCAATCAAAGATATAAGCTCCACAATCCAGCTTTGTTTGGGTGCCTACAGCATATATGAACCTGCCCAGTCCAGTTGATATTGAGGATGTATGATTGGTAGGAACCCAGTTGGCTGTGCGAATCCTATTCAGCATGGCATATTTCCTTGTCAGCATGCTAACTGAGAGCTTTCCTTTAACTGGCCAAGTCTTGACCTGATTAGCAGTGATAACCTTGCAAACCTGGTTATCAGTCTTCCCGAACTCATTTGGACCATCAAATTCTCTTCCAAGGTATTGGTTGATAACCCTAGGAGAGAATTCTACACACCTTCCTCTTACATATACTTTTCTAAAGTCAGCAGACTTACCATTAGCACAATCTTCTTGGAGGTTGACTATGAATTCCTTGACAAGCAGCTCATAGCAAGGAGAGAAGTTGGAGACAGTTTTGAAAAGACCAGCAGAAGAAATGAGATCAATTAGCTCTGTGCACTCAAGTGCATTACTGCTCAGCTCTCTTTCAAGTGCTACCCTTCTTTGATAAACAAACTTCCATTTATTCACACTTGAAACATGATGAAAGGAGATGTTGTCCAAAGGAGCTTCTGGAACAGCAGTTGATGACCTTGAGGTGTCGCTCCCACTAAATGAAGCCGGGTCAAATAGGGTACAGACGCGAACGGTCGGCGAGAGGGACAATGAGAACACACAGCCGTGAACTCACTGGAGATGAATAGAGTCGCCAGCTAGGCATTTTTATCCCGGAGGAAAGGCAATGCTGCATAGACCTGGAAAGAGATGGATAAGACGGTTGCGAACCAGAGAGACTGAGAAAGGGGGTTGGTTACAACCTGGGAAGGTATTAGCACCCAGATTGTCCGCCGTACTCGACGGGATCCACGCTTAAAAGATTTGTGTTTTAAAGGGGTAGTGTCAGTGTAATCTGTGTATAAAAGGGCTGGAAAAGGATGTACAGGTGTCAGTGTAAAAGAAGTGCAAAGTGTAATATATACAGTGTCAGTGTAAGAATGAGAATGAATTGCTCAAGATTATGAGGCTAAAAGAAATGAGCTGGAAAGAGGGGGAATATACATAGACTTTTGTTCGATAACTGTTAAGTTATGCCTACGTATCCTCTCGTGCAATGAGGAAGTCAGAACACCGTAGTTCGACCCAAAGAGACTGAAAGATTAATTGACTTGTGAACTGCTTGCTTGCCTATGCTCAAGTGTATGACCTGTCTGGCTCAGGTGCAAACTGTCTTGCATTAGACGGAAGAAGCAAGTTCTCGTTTGTGAGTGAATGAGATGAGAAAAGAATCCCAGAGGAGACGATTATTGTTTGTTTTTGAGTTTTCAATCTTTTATTGCTTTTGAGAGTTTGTCATAAGTTAATGAGTTTAAGCCTAAACCAATGGGTTAGTAAACTCATCACATCTTCCCTCTGATTAGGGGTAATGAGAGTACCTTAAGTGTGAAGTCAGATTCTCACACTTAAACACCTTTGATGTAGGATTAAGATCATTAGCCTACTTGTGATTATTTAGATGTTTTTGGTGTTTTTGTTTAGTTTTGAGTAATGAGGTTAAGCCATAATCAAGGATTAAACAGACTCATTACACCATCCTAATAGAAGGATAATAGATGAGAATGTTTAAGCTGAGGAAAGCTCCTCAACTTAATCCATGATTAGGGATTAAGCTCATGACAAAACAAGCCTTTATTAGATGGATTTTATTTAATGATAAGGTGATGAAGTGATTTTTAGGGTTTGTAAGACAACTTGAGGGGGACTTGTCCATTAACGCTAGGGTTAGTCCTTCTTAACCATTTAAGGAAGAATTAGAACCCTAATGCAAGGCCCAAGTTACAAGTGTGATGTCTCAATGATTATTATGTGAATTGATTAAAGGAGTTAAACACATTAAGGGTTTAACACTTAGGATTAAAGTTATACACTCCATCCTAATAGAAGGATGCAGGCATAAGCTTAATCACAAAGCCTTAAAGCCTTTAGGGTTTAGTCCCTGATTATGAGATGAGAAGAGAAGACTCAAGAGAGACACAAAGGTAAAACTAAAAGGGGAGACTAATCAAAACCCTAATCATTGTCATGCTTGGTTGTTCCTAAGGTTTGTGAGGTTTACAAGAACAATCTTCAATGGAACCACCAGGAAGCAGATGAAAGGATCAAGAGAAGCAAGGTGACTTGCTTCATTCAAGAAGTCAAGTCACTTGAAGAAAGAAAGTGGGAAGAAGAAGAATGAGCAAGCTCAATCTCAAACACATACAAAAATGCAGCATGGATGCAAGAGAGATGAAAAGAAAAGTTGTGAGAAGTGAAGGCAAATTCACTTCTCAAAATCACTTACCACCTGAAAGTTTAGAAAAGAAATGCAATGCAATGCAAAATGGGATGAGATGACATGATAAGAAACAAAACCAGAAGCATATATGAGATGATAATGATTCTATGAGATGCTACAAACATGAAACAACATGTGAGGATGATCATACAAGTTTATGGATGCAAATGAAGCAAGTTAGGAAGCATGGACATACATGAAAAGTTATGAAGTGCACATGGCATACAACATGGCAAATACATGATGCAATGATCAAACATGCTTTCAATATGTCTTATGATGTTAAATGAATCAAATAGAGGCATGGAATGTCATGGCAAGTCATGTTATGCAAGAGAATGCAAGATGGATGCATATGAAAGCCCAAATTAGGGTTTATGAACAATACATCAAACAAAAATCAAAATCAGAAGCAAACCCTAAGATAAAAAATTGAAAATGCCACTCAAAGGACCCCTAATCCTATACTAAACCAATGCCCAAAGGAGAAGTCTCAACTCTTAACCAAACTCAAGTTATGGTTTTCTTAAGATTTCTAGGGTTTTAGGGTTCCTAAACAAGAAAATTACTAAACAAATTGAAAATGAAAGATCAAATCATGGCCATTTAGTCTTACAAACTACATGCTAGACACAATGCAATGCAAAAGGAATCAATGTCCAACTCTTCATGGATAGACAGAGATGATTTTTTGGAACTTTGGATCAAATTAATGCATAAAAATGATTTTAATTCAATGAAAAATTCTCAAAATGCATCAAGATCAAAAAATAAATTTGGTTTGAAGGTTGGACAATGTTTCTAAATGTCTTAGAACATTGCATGAATTTTTTTGGTGATTTTTAAATACCTAAAAGTATTTTTAATAAATTAATTCTCATTAACCAATTAAAAATAAACTTTTAAATATTTTAAAATAATTTTTAAATGCTAAAAATGAAAGTAAAAATATTTTTGTGTTTTAAAAATTAATGAAACTCTTGAGAAAAAGTTTCATAATTTTTAAAACAATTTTGCTATTTTAAATAAATTGTGCAAATTAAAAGAAAAGAAATGAAATAAAAATTAAAATGAACTGAAGTCAACTGAGTGGAGGGCCAGGATTCATTCTGGGGAAGGATGTGTTGACTGCGCGCGCAGATCAAGGGCTGGAATTCAAACTTCTTAATTCTGATTTAATTAAATAAATAATGGTGATTAGGGTTTAATGACCACATCTGGACCATTCACACGCGCGGCAAGTCAACAAAGTCCACTGATCCAACGTGCCAGATTCAAATGCTCATTAATTACCAGATTAAACCCTAATGATTTTCAGGTGGCCGGAGAAGACCTCCGGTCGTCTTCTCCGGTGGGAACCCCACCTGAAAATCCCTAAAAACTTCAAAACGCAATTAAAATGAAATCCAAGAACATGGAAATGATCCCCACAGCTTACTGAATCGAAACCCCAAACCAAAACTCATTTATATTTCGCCAATCTCATGAATCGAAGCCAAGAAGATTCTAGGGCAAAACTTTCAGAAACAAATTAAACTCTCATCCCTCCACCATTTTCAAAACTAAAGATATCAGAGCAATCAGTGAAGCATGGAGAACAACTTTAGAACTTAAAAAATGATTTCTGGAAAAAATGTTCTTGAGCTACCTGAGTTTCGAAGCTTTCAATCCAACAACTTTCTGCTCTCTCCCTTTGATGCAATCCACTCTACTTGGTCCCCTGATGATCCTTGAATGCTTATAAGGAGTTTATGTTGGCTGGTTTGAAAGATTGAACAAGTTCTGTTCAAGCTCAGGTGTGAATCGTGTTTTTGATTCAGGCTGTTTCTGGCAATGGTGAAGGGTTCTTTGTGATCAGGGTGATGAGTGGAGAAGGTTTGTGGAGTTTGTTTGGGTGTTTATGGCATGTGGAGTGAGTTTCGAATGGTTTTGCTTCTGGGAGTGAAAATGGAGGAATGGTGTTCTTGCTTGATTCAGGCCTAAGTCTTACTGGTTTTGGCTCAATGAAGCAAGGTGAGTTGATCAGTGGAATTGGTTCTTATGTTTGTGAGTTGTGGAGACAGATTCGAAGAGAAATGCAAAATGGGGTGAGTTTGTGTATATGTTGTTAGGGCTTGTTTCAGGCTGGCTCCTTATGTGAAATGGCTAGCAAATGGATAGTATAAACAACTCCAATTGGTCAGATGATGTGACCTGGCCTGCTGTGATTGGGATGTTCACTTTTGCAAATTGTCAACTTTGGTGTAAGGAGGGCATGGGCTAAGTTCTAGCTTGGTACAAGAGGCATGGGCTGGCGCAGCATGGTGTGTGAGTGAGGCTAGGGTGGTTCAATGGCCAATGCAGCAAGTTGGTGAAGTGTGATGAGTGGTTTTGCAACTTGCTTGCTTTTGAAACTTCATGAAAATGCCTTGTTATACAAACCATGTAACATGAGAAACCTTGGTTCAAATCTGATTTTTAGGTCACATGTGATGTTTATGCATTGGTTTGATGTGAACTAGAAGTCACAAATGGCCTTGATACATGATTTTTGCAAATTTTCCAATTGGTGCATATCTTGAAAATTAGTGATTTTTGCCAACTTTGTCACACCATAACTTTTGATCCAAAATGAATTAGGTCATGTTCTTGTACTTTTTGAAAAGGGAAAAATGTATTCTACAACTTTCATGACCAAAGTTTTTTCATTTGAAGCATTTTTGGATCAAAAAGTAAGGTTTGAAAAGTGACCTAAATTGACAAATTCCTTAAAAGTCAACTATGCCCTAAAAAAGTCAACTTTGCAAAAACTTCAAATTCTTGAATTTTGTGAACTTCAACCTTCTTCCATGATCAAATAAAGATCATATACACTCAAAATGATGAAGATCAACCCTTGGTTGGGTCATTGGGGGCCTCAGATGCCCTGATTTTACACTGACTTGTCTGAAAAGTCAACTCTTGATCAAATGACTTCCCCATGGAATTTCTTCATGAAAATTGATATGCACACTCCCTATACCATATAGAGACCAATGGAAACAAGAATGACCAAAAAATTTGGAGTTATGGCCTCTGAAACCAAAACCCTAATTTTAGGTCAACTGTGCAGTCAAACTTGGCTCTGCATCCATACCAATCCCAGTTCTTGTGATTCTTTTGCATTTTTGACTTTGAGAGGATGTAATATGATATAAGAACACTCATGGACCCCTTTGAAGTGATTGATGGCCTTTGGGGTGGCTCAAGAGGCTCTTGGATTGCTCAGATCACAAACCCTAGGTGCAGATGACTTAGAACCAATGCAGTGAATCAAAATGTAATATGAGATGGTATGATTGTGTTTATGCATATGAAATGATCACAAGCCATGGTGTGAATGGGTGAGGGCAAATTTGGGGTGTTTACAGCTGCCCCTATTCAAACATGAGTTAGCTGTGCAGGATGTAAGCTATGGCTTAACAGGCAAACAAGATAACTTGTGGTTGAATACCAAAGACAGTCCAAAATTTGCACTCACATAATGAAGAAGAAAAGGGATATAGATTGTAAAAGAAAAATAAAGTATATTGTAAAGTGCGGGCGACGGAGGACGACCGTCGAGAAGAGGACGACTGTTGGGTAAATAGCAATGACGGGGACGGCCGACATGCTGGGAATAAAAGGTAAAGCCAAGACGGGGACGGCCGACTAGCTGGGAAAAATAAGAAATTATGATGGGGACGGCCATCAAGATAAAGCTGTAAGATTCTTTGGATATTAATGAAACATGACGGGGACGGCCATCAAGTTCATAAAGCAAAGTAACCGACGATGGGGACGGCCATCAGGCTAAAAAGAAAAGGGACCACGACGGGGACGGCCATCGGGTTAAAGAATAAATGAAATAAACAGATGATGAGGTACGGTCATCAAAGGTGAAGGACGATCACCTAGCAGGGGACGGCTGCTCTGTTGGGGTTAAGATGAGGGACGGTCATCTAAGGTGGAGGACGACCACCAGGCAGGGTACGGCTGCCAAAAATATCGCGACATAGGACGAATGCCGGATAAAAGGTCAACGATGGGGACGGCCATCGGACGAGCATGATGGAGGACGACCATCAAGAGGTGGAGGACGACCACCTAGCAGGGGATGGCTGCTCTCGAGGTTTCTCATGACACAGGACGAGTGCCAGATAACCAAAAATCAACAATGGGGACGGCCATTGGATAAAATGATGAAGGACGATCATCAAGAGGTGGAGGACGACCACCTAGCAGGGGACGGCTGCTAAAAATCAACGATGGGGACGGCCATCGGATGAGCATGATGGAGGACGACCATCAAGAGGTGGAGGACGACCACCTAGCAGGGTACGGCTGCTCTCAGGGTTTACCATAACACAGGACGAGTGTCAGATAAAAAGGAAGATTTGCTTTGTTGGTGATCTACTGGGGAATAGTAAACACGGACAAGTGTTTACAACCAAGAGAAGAAAGCATAAGTGTTTAGGTGTTGTGTATAGATTAAAAATGCGGACGAGCATCCTTAAGACTACGATACGGACGAGTATCGGGTAGAAACAAACTGACACATGTTCAAAGATGATGATACGGACGAGTATCAACGGGTTAACAAAGAACACGGACGAGTGTTGAATCTGAGGGGACTCCTGGGGAATAGTAGACACAGACGAGTATCTATATCCAAGAAGACAAAAGTGTTTGACATGGTGTATGGATTAAAGATACGGACGAGCATCCTTAAGACTATGATACGGACGAGTATCATGTAGAAACAAACATTTGATGCATATTCTGAGATGATGGTACGGACGAGTACCAACTGGTTAACAAAGAACAAGGACCAATGTTGAATCTGTGGGGATATAAATGGCATATACGAGATACGGACGAGTATCTGTATAAGTGTAACATGAGTAGTGAGTATGAGTTTTGTATGGATGAGTGTTTATCTGCTGGGGAGGGTGACACGGACGAGTGTCAAAAGGAGAAAAGTATGATATCAACAAGTATATGGGCTGTAAAAGTGTAAGCGACTGCGCTGGGGATATGACACGGACGGGTGTCAAGGAATTGTATATACAAGTATATGTGAGTGCAAAGAGGATGTCTTTGGCTTTCTGCTGGTGATTTGACACGGACGGGTGTCAGGAAGTATCTGTAATACGGGTGATCTTGTTTGTAAAGAGTGTTCAGGCGACTTAACTGGGGATAGATGACACGGACGGGTGTCAAAAAGGAGTATATACGGGTGTTTATGAATCGTGAGGCAACTGCTTCTGCTGGGACTCTGGTGGGGATTTTTCTGTATATTGATGATGAACGGTTATTATTCACAAGTGTTCGATTCACAACATGGCTTATGATTATGTTATGTGTTTGATTTTTGGCGTAATGCTCCGTATTAGATGGAATGCTACGCTTTGTGGGTGAATATGATGCAAATGCCATGATTATGCAAAAGGTACAGATCCGGGATTCGGATCCCGTTGCTGCGAAGATCACTGGTCGATCTATTTGAAGTGGACATCCCAGCTGGGGGTGAGATCATTGGCAGATCTGATGATGTGATATTTGCTCGGGGATATAGGTCACCGATTGACATATCCTTGTAATACAGGACCCAGCTGGGGTTTGTAGAAGCCTTCTGTACTCTGTTGTGACTCCTTCATGCGTTGTTCTTCTGAAAAGAGGCCGAGGATTCCGTGGGGAGATGGTTCCCTGACTTCTGCATTCTGCTGAGGAAGAATGATTGACACTACAGCTGGGGAAATTGACAAGTGGCAACTGGCTGGGGAAATTTGTTGGCAACTCAGCTGGGGAGAAAACACCTCTGGTGCCAAGAGTGAGTGTTGATTGGCCAGCTTGCTGAGATGTAACTTGCATGCCCCAAGTTGCGTTCTGGATACCTGTAATCCTGCAAATATAAGGAAACGCACAAATGGTCCCGAGGTATCCTTTACTGGATTCCGCCATAGGAGTGAGACACTCTCGAGAGTAAGTATATTTCCTGCAAGCATGTGTTTTATTATTTTTGAAGGTGAACATCTGTATTTATGCAACCAATTTTTAGGACATCAGACATTTTTTGCAAATAAAATGTACAAGACGAAAACATGACTGAAAATCTGATTTTATTAATTCATGCACCCTGAATTGGCAAAATACAGTCAAGGAAACATATCTCCTGAAATGAGGAGATTGTTACAAATTGAGAAACAAAATGCTGGCAATGTCGACGACGCTTTGAAGGGGCTTCCTCTTGCTGTGACTCGTATGACTATTGACGCTCTTCTTGTCCTGCTTTCTGAAGAAGGCTGATTCTGACCGAAGCTTGATCCTTTCGTGGTTTGTCAAGTTGTAAGTAATACAGACGAATTCAGAATGCAGTTGTTCGCTTATTCCCTTATTTTGCATGGATCGCCCTTTCGGGTTTTCGATCCATCGGGATACCCATTTTTGCCTAAGTTGTCCAATACGGCTTTTCAACTCAGCGGGTGTACAATTTCTTTGTTTATTTTCCCTTACTTTTGCCCGAGTCTTTTATTCTGTTTTTGACTCGCCGGGATGCCCTATTTTTGCCTGGACTTACATTCTGTTTTTATGTCCAGCGGGTCCTTTTTATGCGAAGTATTTTTTAACTGCATCTGAATTCACAGGGGACGGGAAGTCTTCACCATCCATGGTGCTGAGCATCAGTGCTCCACCGGAAAAAACTTTCTTTACCACAAATGGTCCTTCATAATTTGGAGTCCATTTGCCCCTGTGGTCTGTATGAGGAGGGAGGATTCTTTTCAGCACAAGATCTCCTACTTGGTACTCTCGGTGCCTGACTTTCTGATCGAAGGCCTTCTTCATTCTTTTCTGATACAGCTGCCCATGACAGATTGCAGCCAATCTTTTCTCTTCAATCAGACTCAGTTGCTCGTATCGGGACCTAACCCACTCTGCTTCGTTCAGTTTAACATCCATCAGTACCCGTAGAGAGGGTAATTCAACTTCAACTGGTAGGACTGCCTCCATACCATACACAAGTTGATACGGTGTTGCCCCAGTGGATGTTCTGATTGACGTGCGGTACCCATGCAAAGCAAATGGTAGCATTTCATGCCAGTCTTTGTAGGTGACTACCATCTTTTGCACAATCTTCTTGATATTCTTATTAGATGCCTCCACAGTGCCGTTCATCTTTGGCCTGTAAGGAGAAGAATTGTGGTGTTGGATCTTGAAGTCCCGGCATAATCCAGCCATCATCTTGTTGTTTAGATTGGAACCATTATCAGTAATGATTCGCTCGGGAACTCCGTATCGACAGATGATATCTCTCTTCAGAAATCTGGCTACCACTTGCCTTGTAACATTTGCATATGAGGCTGCTTCAACCCACTTGGTAAAATAGTCAATGGCGACCAGGATGAATCTGTGGCCGTTTGAAGCAGTCGGCTCAATCTTTCCAATCATATCAATGCCCCACATAGCAAAGGGCCATGGTGAAGACATTATGTTCAAAGGATTGGGTGGCACATGCACCTTGTCTGCATAAATCTGGCATTTATGGCATTTTCTGGCGTAGGCACAACAGTCTGCATCCATTGTAATCCAGTAATAGCCTGATCTTAGCAACTTCTTGGCCATGGCATGCCCTCCAGCATGGGTACCAAAGGATCCTTCATGCACCTCGTGCATTAACAAGTCTGCTTCTGTCTTATCAACACATCTGAGGAGCATCATATCAAAGTTTCTCTTGTACAAAGAGCCATCAGTGTTCAGAAAGAAACTACCAGCAAGCCTTCTCAAAGTCTTCTTAACATTAGAAGATGCCCCAGGTGGGTATGTTTGATCCTCCAAGAAGCACTTAATGTCATGGAACCAAGGCTTGTCATCTTTGACAACATCTGCTGCGAACACATAGGCTGGTCTGTCGAGTCTGGATACTGAAATCTGCGGCACAAAGTTGGCTGCTTGAACTTTGATCATAGATGAAATGGTAGCCAGGGCGTCTGCGAACTGATTCTCGTCCCGAGGGATATACTCAAGCTTGACCGTTGTGAAGAAAGTCAATAACCTTCTTGTATAATCCCTGTAAGGTATCAGATGATCCTGGTGGGTGTACCATTTTCCGTTGGTTTGATTAACTACCAGAGCTGAATCTCCGAATACAGTCAATGTCTTGATCCTGAGGTCAATGGCTTCCTCAAGGCCCATAATGCAAGCTTCGTATTCAGCTTCGTTGTTAGTGCAGTCGAAAGTGAGTTTTGCCGAGAAAGGCATGTGAACTCTTTTATGCGTAATGAGTACTGCACCAACACCACGACCATTCATATTAACAGCCCCATCAAACATCATAGTCCATTCGTCTTCCGGGTCAGGCCCTTCAGTGTGAACAGGCTCTTCATGATCTTTTGCTTTTATGAACATGATGTCTTCATCTGGGAAGTCAAATCTCATAGGCTGGTAGTCATCAATGGGTTGCTCAGCAAGATATTCAGATAGTACACTGCCCTTGATGGCTTTCTGAGAGGTGTACTGGATGTCATATTCCGTGAGAATCATTTGCCATCTTGCAACCCGTCCAGTAAGAGCTGGCTTCTCAAAAATGTACTTAACTGGATCCATCTTTGAGATCAACAAAGTAGTGTGGGTCAACATATACTGTCTCAGTCGGCGAGCAGCCCACGCTAAAGCACAGCAAGTTTTCTCGAGCAGTGAATAACGTTGTTCACAGTCGGTAAACTTTTTGCTTAGGTAGTAAATTGCATACTCTTTTCGACCAGACTCGTCATGCTGGCCCAGCACACACCCCATTGACTCTTCTTATACTGTCAAGTACATTATTAGAGGTCTTCCTTCAACTGGAGGCATAAGGATTGGAGGCTCTTGTAAGTACTCCTTGATCTTGTCAAAAGCCCTTTGGCAGTCTTCATTCCACCTGACCGTCTGTTCCTTTCTTAACAGCTTGAACAAAGGCTCACAGGTTGCTGTGAGGTGAGATATGAACATTGAGATGTAGTTCAATCTACCTAAGAACCCTCGAACTTCTTTCTCAGTTTTCGGTGCAGGCATCTCTTGAATAGCTTTGACTTTATCAGGGTCAACATCAATCCCTTTCTCGCTTACAATAAAGCCCAGCAACTTACCGGATCGCACCCCGAATGTGCACTTGTTGGGGTTCAGCTTCAATTGGTACTTCCTCAGACGCTTGAATAACTTCAGTAGATTCACCAGGTGATCTTCCTCTGTAAGGGACTTGGCGATCATATCATCCACATAACATTCTATTTCTTTATGGATCATATCGTGGAATAATGTCACCATAGCCCGTTGATATGTTGCACCAGCATTCTTCAGTCCGAATGGCATCACTTTGTAACAGAACGTGCCCCAGGGTGTGATGAAGGTTGTCTTCTCCATGTCTTCAGGTGACATCTTGATCTGATTATATCCTGAAAATCCGTCCATGAAGGAGAATACCGAGAACTGAGCCGTGTTATCTACCAGTACATCAATGTGAGGTAATGGGAAGTCATCCTTCGGGCTGGCTCTGTTCAGATCCCGGTAGTCAACACACATTCTTACCTTACCATCCTTCTTAGGCACAGGCACTATATTAGCAACCCACGGTGGGTAGCTAGTCACAGCAAGGAACCCGGCGTCCCACTGCTTTTGTACCTCTTCTTTGATCTTCATTGCCATGTCTGGGCGAGTATGGCGCAACTTCTGTTTGACCGGTGGGCACTTTTCTCTCAAAGGCAGCTTGTGCATGACAATGTCGGTGTCCAACCCTGGCATATCTTGATACGACCAAGCAAACACATCCACATATTCTTGAAGCAGATCAATCAGTTGTCTCTTCAATGAGTCTTGCAGGCAGGCCCCGATTTTAACCTCTTTCACGTCTTCATCTGTAACAAGATTAATCACTTCAACCTCCTCCTGGTGAGGAGTAATAACCTTTTCCTCTTTTCTTAACAACCTGGCTAGCTCTTCAGGAAGCTCATATTCTTCTTCAACCCCTTCATCAGCTTGATTGATCGGATTGTCAAAGTCATACGAAGTCATAGCCGTGCTGTTGTCGGTGCTGTCAGGAAGGCACTCTCTGCAAGGGTTCAGTTTGTTCATTTTAGTGATTGATTTTAATCTTGTTTAAAAAAGGTGAAATGAAGTTATCATTTTGAAAACATCGCCATTTATTTTTTGTACAAAAAGAAAAATGGAAAAACAGTGAACGAAAAGGAAAAAGACTCATTTGCAAAAAGATGTCTGATATTTCATTGATTAATCTTGTTTGCACAAAAAGTACGGATGGCCCGATTACAAAATGAGTCTTGTCATCTTGGGCAAGATGCAAGACTTTGATGCATGCTATAAAAATACAGGAAATAATAATTACTCTGCATGAGTAACTCTTATAATTTCCTGGGAAGACCAGTTTGAGATATTGCTCCCCGGGATCTTTGGACGAATCCAATTCTCCAGATTGCGCTCCTCTTCCAGCTCGTCTTCCAAATTGTTGATAGCATCAGGGGTGAGCATCCCCCCACTGACAAAACCGGGCTTCTCGGCAGCCTTTGCTTGATGTTGTTGAGTTGGTCTGTAACCCAACCCAAATTTGTCTTTCTTCTCCTCCACAGATAAAACCTTGCCCCAGCCTTGGGCAGTTCCTTCCTCAACAACCTTCCGGGCTTGTTGGTAAGATGACATGGAGACTCCAGATACAGCAGATGCTTCATTAACATTCAGGGCCTCAAACCCTTGGCTCATTGTTTCATGGATCTCCCCATCCATCTCAATATACTTATAAGTAGCCAGATGGCTGACAAATATATCCTCCTCCCCACAGATAGTAACAACTTGGCCTTCCCACTCAAATTTTAACTTCTGGTGAAGGGTAGACGTTACTGCGCCAGCGGCATGAATCCATGGTCTACCCAACAAACAGCTGTAGGCAGGCTGAATGTCCATCACATAGAAGATCGTTTTAAAGGTTTGTGGGCCAATTGTCACAGGTAGCTCAATTTCTCCCAGAACCGATCTCTTAGAACCATCGAAGGCTCTTACTACCAGGTTACTGGGACGCAATGCTAATCCTTCATATTCTAGCTTCACCAGGGCCTTCTTTGGTAAGACATTAAGGGATGACCCCGTGTCTACCAGCACATGGGAAAGGACTGCGCCTTTACATTCCATGGTGATGTGCAAGGCCTTGTTATGGTTGCGGCCTTCCGTTGTCAAGTCAGTATTGGTGAACCCTAGCCCGTTGCTAGCAGTAACATTTCCAACCACGGTTTCCAATTGATTGACAGTGATCTCTTCAGGCACGTAAGCTGCGTGCAAGACTTTGAGTAGTGCATTCCGATGGGCTTCGGAGCACATAAGCAATGATAGGATAGAGATCTTGGATGGCGTCTGGTGAAGCTGATCCACTATTTTGTAATCACTCTTTTTGATGATTCTCATGAACTCATCAACTTCCTGATCGAATGGTGTTTTCAAAACTTCTTTAGCAGCTTGATCTTCCTGCACCGGGCTTTTTCCTTTTGCCTTGGCAGCAGCTTCTGCTTCGGCAGTGGGTCTCTGAATTGGTGGAGCAAAGAGACGTCCGCTTCGAGTGAAGCCTCCACCTCCTCCCACATTGTCTATTTGTGGTGCAGGTGTTGATGTATCAAGAGTGATTCTCTTTCCTTCGTAGTATACGTCAGAGCCGTAGTGCCAAGGGATGGCCCTACTGCTTTCATAAGGTACTGGTCCAGGTACTGTGACAGTGACTGGACTGATGACAGCTGCAGAAGGAACTGTGATAGTTTGTGGATCATAATAAATTGTGACTGGTGCTCTGATGGGAGCAGCACTTTCTGAGTTGTAGGCAGAGTTGTTTTCAGGATCATAAAATATTGTGACGGTTGAGACATCTTCAGAGTTCGTTGCTGGAGTTGTAGGAGACATTGTCGGAAGGATGGATGTTGTTGTTGTAGGAGATTCAAATTGGAGTGGTGCTGAAGTTGTAGAAGAAAAATTTGTTGATAACTGATCAGTTGAGATGATAGATGAAGTACTTGTTGATGAAGCCGAAGAATTGTCAGGAACAATGGTTGCTGCAGTTGTAGGAGATACTGGTACTGTTGCTGGTGAGATTGCTGGATTTGTTGGAAATGATGTGGTGATCTGAAGCTGGCCACTCTGAATAAGACCATCTATGCCATTCCTCAGGTTATCGCACCCATTTACTGAAATATTGCAGTAAGCACACCCTAACTCACACCCCGGGAACATTTGACATTCGAGGAGCTGAGCCTTAATCTCTACCAACGGCGTCCGAATCTGACCCACACTGGTTATTAAATAAGACGGCTTGTCTCCTTCAATAGCGTTGATTCTGGGACCACCGTGGTGTGGCATAGGATTTTTGTTGACATTGGGTGGTGGTGCGAAATTCAGGGCCTTAGAGTCTACCAGGTCTTGTACCTTCATGTGTAAGGCTCTGCACTTTTCTGTACTATGGCCAGGTGCATTCGAATGAAAAGCACATCTGGCGTTGGAGTCGTAATTCCTGGGTAGACTGTTGGGATCTGGAGGTGCCAATGTCCTTAGCTCAACTAGGTTGAGTTTCAGGAGTTGTGGCAGCAATGTAGCATATGGCATAGGGATCGAATCGATCACCCTGTTGGCTTGAGATGGCCTCTGTTGGAATGGCCTCTGCTGGTTATTGTTGTTGGTGTTGCTGTTGTTGTAATTTCTCGGAGGATACTGATTTTGTTGGTGGTACTGAGGTTGCTGCTGATAGTTTTGCTGCGGAGGCTGATAAGCTGGTTGTGGATGAGCTGGAGCGGGAATAGTAACTGCTGCTACAGATCTATGAACATATTGGGGCCTGCCCCTGTTGGTGTGGATGGCATTGGTCTCACCAGTTCTTCTCGGGCCTGCAAAAGGCTTCCTTGTATTACTGGATGAGCTTGCACCGTTGTCTGAGATCTTACCCATCTTTAATAGGCTTTCAATTCTCTCTCCGGCTATGACTACATCTGCAAAGCTGGTGGAGGAGAAGGCAGCTAGCCTATCAATGTAAGTCCCCTGGAGGGTGTTCATGAACATATCAGCCATCTCCCTCTCTGACATAGGTGGCTGAACAGCAGCAGCCAATTGCTTCCATCTCTGGGCATACTCTCGGAAACTTTCCCTTGACGACTGTGACATTCCCATTAGGAGGGTCCTGTTGGGTGCCATATCTAAGTTGTACTGATACTGTCTGATAAAGGCCTCTGCCAGGTCCTTCCAACACCTGATAGTTGCTCTTGTCAGATGAGAGTACCATTCTCTTGAAGCTCCTGTCAAGTTATCCTCAAAATAGAACATCCAGAGCTTCTCGTCCATGGTATAAGCTTTCAACCTCCCCAGGAAAGATTGTAAATGGGTCCGTGGGCAGGAAGTCCCGTTATACTTTTCAAAACAAGGAGGCTTAAACTTATGGGGAATCCTGACCCCGTCTACCAAGCCCATGTCCATAACATCAAAACCCAAAGAGTTTTGAGACTCCATGGATCTTAGTTTCTCAGCTATCTCATCCAGCCTTCTATCATAAGCTTCTTCCCCGGCTCCCATCACTGTGAACTGATCTTCCTGGGGGTCTTCTTGCAGCACTCTGCCTGCAGTGGCAGTCCCTTGAACATTTGCAGGAATGTTGACCTCTGGATGGAGGTGGGGTCCAAAGACTGGGGGATTGACATGAGGTTGGACTCTTTCATTGTTACTTGTGCCAGCAGTCCCTAGATGGGGATCTTCTTGATTCTGCCTCTCTACCATGGCTCTCAATCTCTCCTGGCTCTGAGCCATATTGTTCATCACTTCCATAAACTGTGTCATCTGGGTTCTCATTTCCAATCTTTCGTTTGCCATTTGATTTCTGACCTCTGCAAGGTCCTGTTGTACCTAATCCATCTGTATGCCCGGAAGATTGTTACGGGTTGGATATCGGTGCAGACGGTTGAGGGGAAATACTCGGCGCCGAGCAATAGTTCCTGAACATCACAACAGAGTTAGCAACAGCAAAACAAAAACCTACAAAACAAACAAAAGGTTAGCATGCAATGCAGTATGCTTATTTGTTTTCAGGGTATCTGGCTTGGCATTCAGTTTTGACCCTTCCAGACCCTTGAAGATGCTGTTGATGTTGCTTTCGGAGTAAACTCGGATGGAACAAACTAAATACATATATTACAAAATGCAAATGGTACATAGTTTGTTTACAAATATAAGCCCTCTGAGGGGTCAAAATACATTACAAGAAAAAAAAAATCAAAATACATGGAATGGAAACAACAACAAGCAAATGGTCAAACAACCAGACCAAACTCATCCTCCCGAACTTCCTTGAGAAGTGCTTCGGTCACAGGATCAGCCGGACGCTCCGTGAGATTCCTGATAAGGAGGTTCCGGGTAGTAACAGCTGCAGCTAGCTTCTTGTGTTGACCTTGGTCCTTTGACCTCTTCACTCCAGCTCTGATCTTTAGCTCTGATATCTCCCTCTGGGCTGCTGCCAGGGCTTCTTGTCGCTCTTTTGCACTAGCTTCCATCTGCTCCATCTTGTCTTGGACCCTCTTGTCCTCCAGAGTACGAGCCTCGGTGATCCTGACCCACCTAGCCTGACTCTCCTTCAAATACAAGTCTGTCCTGGCTTTCTGGAATTGGGCTTCTTTGCAAGCATTCTTCAGGATTTGTTCTCTAGCCCTAGACTTCTTAATGTACTCTTCAGACTTCTCAATTCTAGCCAAATGCTCTTTCTTCCACTTTTCCAACCTTTCAATATCCAATCTTCCATCCCTCCTCTCATAGAGGATCTTCTGCAAAGCTTGAGTCAACTTCTCATTTCTCTCTTTCAATTTCTCAAACTCCTCTAAGCTGACAGTTGCTGGAGGTGGTGTTGTGGAAGGCCCAGGCATATCCTCTATAGTAAAGGGCATCCCAGAGAATTGAGCCCTGGCATGGGACCAATCATAGTACTGGGCAGAGGCTACATTATTGCATCTTCCAAGAATAGTTATCCCTTTAGTCTGCACATTGTCCCAGGCCCAGGCTGCCTGCCTGACAATAGCCAGATTAAGCTTGTTCTCACAATAAAGAGTCTCCACCAAGTCCTGTGCCTTAGGAGTGTGGACTAGTGCATAGCCCAGTTGTCTTTTGAACAGCAGAGGGTTGTAATTAATACTACCCTTAACTCCTATTAGGGGCACATTGGGAAAATGCCCACAGCTGGTGATGATATCCCTGCCTTTTGTGCTTTGAGTGCACCACCTGATATCAGCTGAAGTAAGAGTAGTAAGTCTTCCAGCCCAGTTTTTCTGTTGATGAGGGTTCAAAAATGCATCTGTCTTGGGCAAATGCCTGAGAAGCCAAGTATGGAACAAAGGAGCACAGCATCTTACTAATCTTCCCCTCTGCTTTTCATTCCTCTGATGCACTGAATAGTAGAGATCACCCAATAAAGTTGGCACTGGGTTCCTTAGAATGAACAAATGGATTGCATTCTTACTAATGAATCGAGGCTCATCTGCAAATAATACAATCCCATATATACTCAGGGCCAACAAAGCACAGACTGCTTTCCACTCTCCTAAAGAAGCTTTCAGGGTAGCTTGAGAGATCAAGAAATCCAGATGCAGGCCTGGGATTCCAGCTTTAGAAGTCATATGCTGCCCAATCAGGACTGGTTCCAGATGCATTGCCTTTGCTACCTCTTCATTACCCGGAAAGACCATCTCAGGGTGGAAAGGGACTCCACCTCTAATAGGTATACCAACTAATGATGAGTACTCTTCCAATAAAGGGCCCAACTGAAAGTCTTGAAAAGTGAAACATCTCAGTGGGGGATCATAAAACTGAAGGCAAGTGTGGATCAGGCTTCTCTGTGAGGGGTCCAGATCCATAACCATATCAAGTATATCTCCATAGTGTTCCCTGAACAATGGTATATGGTCTGGAGTGATCAGGGTCTGAATCCTCCTGATGTCAGCTAACTCTGGCTGGAAGAAGTGGTAGGTGATGTTACTCTTTTTAGGTGCCATGATGTTGAGACTGAGTAGAGACAAGTGCTGATGGTGATACTGAAGAATGGGCCACTGATTGGCTGGTGCAGGTGACTGAAGTAGATAGCTGATAGCTGAAGCAAGTGCTGATGAAGATAGGTCAATACTGAAGATGGGGTCAAAACCAAAACCAAATGAAGATGGATACCCTGAAACACAAATAAGTAAATGTCAATATGATGCAATGATTATGTATGCAAATGATATGCAAGGGTTTGTGACTGAGCTGGATCTGATCAAATGCTCTGATAGAAGTCCACGTGTGTAAGAAATCCAGATGGAGGTCTATAAGTCCAGTAATCAAGGTGGGGGACTCAAATAAAGAGCCACATGTCCAGGGTTTAGAATCACAAGAACTGTTCCAACATGGAGTATTCTTAGTCATATCAAAGTAACAGGGTATTCTGAGGTCAAGGTACCTGCAAACCTGTAAACAGCCCAACCCCCTCACAGGTGGTGTTCTAAAACAAGGATCCTCAGACTTGGATCAGTTATGAGAAGTGTAAACACTTCTAACCCGGAGGTACAGTGTTTACAATAACCATAAAAGTTCCTCCTCTAATTCACCTCAGTTTCTGAAGGTCAATACTAAAAGGTCATCCAGACTTAGCAGGCTTCCCAAATAGCCCTAGCATTGCAGGAAATCTGCAACACAGAGTTCTCAAGAAGAAACCCATATCTGAACCGTGTTTCATATTCCCGCACCAGACCGAGATGGAATGGGAAAGAATATGATTCACTCTAGCCTAGGTGTCACTCAGGTCCCAGGTATAGGACCTTAAACTCTCAATAGAACACCCACCCACCAAAGCAAACAAACAGATCCAGCCAGCAGCACAGTATGACAATATGATATAATGCAAAGCTATAAAGAAAGCACTGAACAACTGTACATAAAGCAAAAATAAATACAAATATACCAACACAAATAAGCACATAACACCCCAGTAAGCACAAATCAATCAAGCGCTAGGAGGAACCCACAAAAAGAACCAGAAGCCCTGGTTACAGTATAAGGGTCCCCAGCAGAGTCGCCAAGCTGTCGCTCCCACTAAATGAAGCCGGGTCAAATAGGGTACAGACGCGAACGGTCGGCGAGAGGGACAATGAGAACACACAGCCGTGAACTCACTGGAGATGAATAGAGTCGCCAGCTAGGCATTTTTATCCCGGAGGAAAGGCAATGCTGCATAGACCTGGAAAGAGATGGATAAGACGGTTGCGAACCAGAGAGACTGAGAAAGGGGGTTGGTTACAACCTGGGAAGGTATTAGCACCCATATTGTCCGCCGTACTCGACGGGATCCACGCTTAAAAGATTTGTGTTTTAAAGGGGTAGTGTCAGTGTAATCTGTGTATAAAAGGGCTGGAAAAGGATGTACAGGTGTCAGTGTAAAAGAAGTGCAAAGTGTAATATATACAGTGTCAGTGTAAGAATGAGAATGAATTGCTCAAGATTATGAGGCTAAAAGAAATGAGCTGGAAAGAGGGGGAATATACAGAGACTTTTGTTCGATAACTGTTAAGTTATGCCTACGTATCCTCTCGTGCAATGAGGAAGTCAGAACACCGTAGTTCGACCCAAAGAGACTGAAAGATTAATTGACTTGTGAACTGCTTGCTTGCCTATGCTCAAGTGTATGACCTGTCTGGCTCAGGTGCAAACTGTCTTGCATTAGACGGAAGAAGCAAGTTCTCGTTTGTGAGTGAATGAGATGAGAAAAGAATCCCGGAGGAGACGATTATTGTTTGTTTTTGAGTTTTCAATCTTTTATTGCTTTTGAGAGTTTGTCATAAGTTAATGAGTTTAAGCCTAAACCAATGGGTTAGTAAACTCATCACATCTTCCCTCTGATTAGGGGTAATGAGAGTACCTTAAGTGTGAAGTCAGATTCTCACACTTAAACACCTTTGATGTAGGATTAAGATCATTAGCCTACTTGTGATTATTTAGATGTTTTTGGTGTTTTTGTTTAGTGTTGAGTAATGAGGTTAAGCCATAATCAAGGATTAAACAGACTCATTACACCATCCTAATAGAAGGATAATAGATGAGAATGTTTAAGCTGAGGAAAGCTCCTCAACTTAATCCATGATTAGGGATTAAGCTCATGACAAAACAAGCCTTTATTAGATGGATTTTATTTAATGATAAGGTGATGAAGTGATTTTTAGGGTTTGTAAGACAACTTGAGGGGGACTTGTCCATTAACGCTAGGGTTAGTCCTTCTTAACCATTTAAGGAAGAATTAGAACCCTAATGCAAGGCCCAAGTTACAAGTGTGATGTCTTAATGATTATTATGTGAATTGATTAAAGGAGTTAAACACATTAAGGGTTTAACACTTAGGATTAAAGTTATACACTCCATCCTAATAGAAGGATGCAGGCATAAGCTTAATCACAAAGCCTTAAAGCCTTTAGGGTTTAGTCCCTGATTATGAGATGAGAAGAGAAGACTCAAGAGAGACACAAAGGTAAAACTAAAAGGGGAGACTAATCAAAACCCTAATCATTGTCATGCTTGGTTGTTCCTAAGGTTTGTGAGGTTTACAAGAACAATCTTCAATGGAACCACCAGGAAGCAGATGAAAGGATCAAGAGAAGCAAGGTGACTTGCTTCATTCAAGAAGTCAAGTCACTTGAAGAAAGAAAGTGGGAAGAAGAAGAATGAGCAAGCTCAATCTCAAACACATACAAAAATGCAGCATGGATGCAAGAGAGATGAAAAGAAAAGTTGTGAGAAGTGAAGGCAAATTCACTTCTCAAAATCACTTACCACCTGAAAGTTTAGAAAAGAAATGCAATGCAATGCAAAATGGGATGAGATGACATGATAAGAAACAAAACCAGAAGCATATATGAGATGATAATGATGCTATGAGATGATACAAACATGAAACAACATGTGAGGATGATCATACAAGTTTATGGATGCAAATGAAGCAAGTTAGGAAGCATGGACATACATGAAAAGTTATGAAGTGCACATGGCATACAACATGGCAAATACATGATGCAATGATCAAACATGCTTTCAATATGTCTTATGATGTTAAATGAATCAAATGGAGGCATGGAATGTCATGGCAAGTCATGTTATGCAAGAGAATGCAAGATGGATGCATATGAAAGCCCAAATTAGGGTTTATGAACAATACATCAAACAAAAATCAAAATCAAAAGCAAACCCTAAGATAAAAAATTGAAAATGCCACTCAAAGGACCCCTAATCCTATACTAAACCAATGCCCAAAGGAGAAGTCTCAACTCTTAACCAAACTCAAGTTATGGTTTTCTTAAGATTTCTAGGGTTTTAGGGTTCCTAAACAAGAAAATTACTAAACAAATTGAAAATGAAAGATCAAATCATGGCCATTTAGTCTTACAAACTACATGCTAGACACAATGCAATGCAAAAGGAATCAATGTCCAACTCTTCATGGATAGACAGAGATGATTTTTTGGAACTTTGGATCAAATTAATGCATAAAAATGATTTTAATTCAATGAAAAATTCTCAAAATGCATCAAGATCAAAAAATAAATTTGGTTTGAAGGTTGGACAATGTTTCTAAATGTCTTAGAACATTGCATGAATTTTTTTGGTGATTTTTAAATACCTAAAAGTATTTTTAATAAATTAATTCTCATTAACCAATTAAAAATAAACTTTTAAATATTTTAAAATACTTTTTAAATGCTAAAAATGAAAGTAAAAATATTTTTGTGTTTTAAAAATTAATGAAACTCTTGAGAAAAAGTTTCATAATTTTTAAAACAATTTTGCTATTTTAAATAAATTGTGCAAATTAAAAGAAAAGAAATGAAATAAAAATTAAAATGAACTGAAGTCAACTGAGTGGAGGGCCAGGATTCATTCTGGGGAAGGATGTGTTGACTGCGCGCGCAGATCAAGGGCTGGAATTCAAACTTCTTAATTCTGATTTAATTAAATAAATAATGGTGATTAGGGTTTAATGACCACATCTGGACCATTCACACGCGCGGCAAGTCAACAAAGTCCACTGATCCAACGTGCCAGATTCAAATGCTCATTAATTACCAGATTGAACCCTAATGATTTTCAGGTGGCCGGAGAAGACCTCCGGTCGTCTTCTCCGGTGGGAACCCCACCTGAAAATCCCTAAAAACTTCAAAACGCAATTAAAATGAAATCCAAGAACATGGAAATGATCCCCACAGCTTACTGAATCGAAACCCCAAACCAAAACTCATTTATATTTCGTCAATCTCATGAATCGAAGCCAAGAAGATTCTAGGGCAAAACTTTCAGAAACAAATTAAACTCTCATCCCTCCACCATTTTCAAAACTAAAGATATCAGAGCAATCAGTGAAGCATGGAGAACAACTTTAGAACTTAAAAAATGATTTCTGGAAAAAATGTTCTTGAGCTACCTGAGTTTCGAAGCTTTCAATCCAACAACTTTCTGCTCTCTCCCTTTGATGCAATCCACTCTACTTGGTCCCCTGATGATCCTTGAATGCTTAGAAGGAGTTTATGTTGGCTGGTTTGAAAGATTGAACAAGTTCTGTTCAAGCTCAGGTGTGAATCGTGTTTTTGATTCAGGCTGTTTCTGGCAATGGTGAAGGGTTCTTTGTGATCAGGGTGATGAGTGGAGAAGGTTTGTGGAGTTTGTTTGGGTGTTTATGGCCTGTGGAGTAAGTTTCGAATGGTTTTGCTTCTGGGAGTGAAAATGGAGGAATGGTGTTCTTGCTTGATTCAGGCCTAAGTCTTACTGGTTTTGGCTCAATGAAGCAAGGTGAGTTGATCAGTGGAATTGGTTCTTATGTTTGTGAGTTGTGGAGACAGATTCGAAGAGAAATGCAAAATGGGGTGAGTTTGTGTATATGTTGTTAGGGCTTGTTTCAGGCTGGCTCCTTATGTGAAATGGCTAGCAAATGGATAGTATAAACAACTCCAATTGGTCAGATGATGTGACCTGGCCTGCTGTGATTGGGATGTTCACTTTTGCAAATTGTCAACTTTGGTGTAAGGAGGGCATGGGCTAAGTTCTAGCTTGGTACAAGAGGCATGGGCTGGCGTAGCATGGTGTGTGAGTGAGTCTAGGGTGGTTCAATGGCCAATGCAGCAAGTTGGTGAAGTGTGATGAGTGGTTTTGCAACTTGCTTGCTTTTGAAACTTCATGAAAATGCCTTGTTATACAAACCATGTAACATGAGAAACCTTGGTTCAAATCTGATTTTTAGGTCACATGTGATGTTTATGCATTGGTTTGATGTGAACTAGAAGTCACAAATGGCCTTGATACATGATTTTTGCAAATTTTCCAATTGGTGCATATCTTGAAAATTAGTGATTTTTGCCAACTTTGTCACACCATAACTTTTGATCCAAAATGAATTAGGTCATGTTCTTGTACTTTTTGAAAAGGGAAAAATGTATTCTACAACTTTCATGACCAAAGTTTTTTCATTTGAAGCATTTTTGGATCAAAAAGTAAGGTTTGAAAAGTGACCTAAATTGACAAATTCCTTAAAAGTCAACTATGCCCTAAAAAAGTCAACTTTGCAAAAACTTCAAATTCTTGAATTTTGTGAACTTCAACCTTCTTCCATGATCAAATAAAGATCATATACACTCAAAATGATGAAGATCAACCCTTGGTTGGGTCATTGGGGGCCTCAGATGCCCTGATTTTACACTGACTTGTCTGAAAAGTCAACTCTTGATCAAATGACTTCCCCATGGAATTTCTTCATGAAAATTGATATGCACACTCCCTATACCATATAGAGACCAATGGAAACAAGAATGACCAAAAAATTTGGAGTTATGGCCTCTGAAACCAAAACCCTAATTTTAGGTCAACTGTGCAGTCAAACTTGGCTCTGCATCCATACCAATCCCAGTTCTTGTGATTCTTTTGCATTTTTGACTTTGAGAGGATGTAATATGATATAAGAACACTCATGGACCCCTTTGAAGTGATTGATGGCCTTTGGGGTGGCTCAAGAGGCTCTTGGATTGCTCAGATCACAAACCCTAGGTGCAGATGACTTAGAACCAATGCAGTGAATCAAAATGTAATATGAGATGGTATGATTGTGTTTATGCATATGAAATGATCACAAGCCATGGTGTGAATGGGTGAGGGAAAATTTGGGGTGTTTACAGCTGCCCCTATTCAAACATGAGTTAGCTGTGCAGGATGTAAGTTATGGCTTAACAGGCAAACAAGATAACTTGTGGTTGAATACCAAAGACAGTCCAAAATTTGCACTCACAGAATGAAGAAGAAAAGGGATATAGATTGTAAAAGAAAAATAAAGTATATTGTAAAGTGCGGGCGACGGAGGACGACCGTCGAGCAGAGGACGACTGTTGGGTAAATAGCAATGACGGGGACGGCCGACATGCTGGGAATAAAAGGTAAAGCCAAGACGGGGACGACCGACTAGCTGGGAAAAATAAGAAATTATGATGGGGACGGCCATCAAGATAAAGCTGTAAGATTCTTTGGATATTAATGAAACATGACGGGGACGGCCATCAAGTTCATAAAGCAAAGTAACCGACGATGGGGACGGCCATCAGGCTAAAAAGAAAAGGGACCACGACGGGGACGGCCATCGGGTTAAAGAATAAATGAAATAAACAGATGATGAGGTACGGTCATCAAAGGTGAAGGACGATCACCTAGCAGGGGACGGCTGCTCTGTTGGGGTTAAGATGAGGGACGGTCATCTAAGGTGGAGGACGACCACCAGGCAGGGTACGGCTGCCAAAAATATCGCGACATAGGACGAATGCCGGATAAAAGGTCAACGATGGGGACGGCCATCGGACGAGCATGATGGAGGACGACCATCAAGAGGTGGAGGACGACCACCTAGTAGGGGATGGCTGCTCTCGAGGTTTCTCATGACACAGGACGAGTGCCAGATAACCAAAAATCAACAATGGGGACGGCCATTGGATAAAATGATGAAGGACGATCATCAAGAGGTGGAGGACGACCACCTAGCAGGGGACGGCTGCTAAAAATCAACGATGGGGACGGCCATCGGATGAGCATGATGGAGGACGACCATCAAGAGGTGGAGGCTTCACCCGAAGTGGACGCCTTTTCACGTCACAAGCTCCAAGAATCAATTCTAAGGCAGAAGTTGCTGCCAAAGCCAAAGGGAAAAGTGTGATACCTGAAGAATCTGCATCAAAAGAGACTCATAAATCATCCTTTGATCAGGATGTGGATGAGTTTATGAGGATAATTAAGAGAAGTGACTACAAAGTTGTGGACCAGCTCCACCAGACTCCTTCTAATATCTTTATACTATCCCTGCTGTTGTGTTCCGAAGCCCATCGGGATGCACTACTCAAAGTTCTGCACGCAGCTTACGTGCCAGAAGAGATCACAGTGAATCAGCTTGAAACAGTGGTGTCTAATGTCAATACTAGCCATGGTCTAGGTTTCACTGATGCTGATTTGACAACAGAAGGACGTCGCCACAACAAAGCTTTGCACATAACCCTGGAGTGCAAAGGAGCTATACTCTCTCATGTTCTTGTAGACACTAGGTCCTTACTCAATGTCTTACCCAAGAAAGCTCTTGTCAAGCTCGAATATGATGGAATAGCTCTCTGGCCAAGTAACCTTGTGGTCAGGGCTTTTGATGGCTCCAAGAGGTCTGTTCTTGGAGAGGTGGAGCTGCCTGTGATAATCGGTCCGCAGGTCTTTCAGACTACTTTCTATGTGATGGACATACAGCCGGCCTACAGTTGTTTATTGGGTCGACCATGGATTCCCGCCGCTGGCGCAGTAACGTCGACCCTTCACCAGAAATTGAAATATGAGTGTGAATGACAGATTATCACCATCTGTGGTGAGGAGGACATCTTTATTAGCCATCTGACTACATACAAGTATATTGAGATGGATGGTGAAATCCATGAAACTATGAGTCAAGGGTTCGAGGCTCTGAATGTCAATGAGGCGATGACTGAAGTATTTACTGCATCCCAGGAGGATAGGATGGGTACTTCAATTGTCTCCTATCAGCAAGCCCGAAAGGTTATTGAAGATGGTAATGCCCAAGGCTGGGGAAAGCTGCTGCCGGTGGAGAAGAAGGAAGATAGATTCGGTTTGGGTTACAAACCATTCCGACAAGATCAATCAGAGGCTACTAAAGAGCCCAAGTTCATTAGTAGGGGGATGCTCACCCCAGATGCTGTTAACAACCTGGAAGACGAGGCGGAAAGCGACCTTAACCCGGAGAACTGGATACATCCAAGGATCTCGGGGCACCAAGTCCTTAACTGGTCTTACCAGGAAATTATAAGAGTTACTCCTGCAGAGTAATTATTATTTCCTGCCTTTTTTAGCATGCATCAAGTCCTGCATCTTGCCCAAGGTGTCAGGACTCATTTTGTAATAGGGCCATATTGTAATTTTGTGCAAATGAATTATCAATGAATATCAGACATCTTTTGCAAACAAGCCTTTTTTTCGCTCACTGTCTTTTCATTTTTTACTTTTGTACAAAACAATAAAATGGCAATGTTTTCAAAATAAATAACTTCATTTTCACTTTTTGAAATTCTGTGATCAGGTATGAGATGTCGAATGAGATGTTCCAACACTTGACAAATTTAACCAAAACTTAAAGTGCAGGAAAATTAAACAACACAGTAATTTGTTAACCCAGTTCAGTGTATAACCACACTTACATCTGGAGGCTACCAAGCCAGGAGGAAATCCACTATAAGTAATATTAATTCTAGACTTAAACCACCCAGTTTAATCTTTCACTTAATATCTACCCAATGCAATTTCTACCTAAGACACAACTTAGATATGAGTACCAACTCACTCCCCCTCAATCACACAGTGATCTTGTTTACAAGTTTAATAAAATTGAAGTCATACTTCAAACAAAACAGCTTGATCTTACTTCACAGTTTCAATCAAGACACAAATACACTTTTGCTTAAAAGCTCATAAAGTGGTACAATAAAATAACCTGCTATTAAAACACAAAACACCCTATTTTATCTTCTGAAATTCGTGCTCTATTCTGAGAGTTTCTGTTGCTTAAATAGGTGTTTGGATTTTGGGCTTTCTGTAGGTTAATCCAGTCCTAAAACGCATGCAGCTTCCACCTTGAATTAGGGTTTGTTACTTCCTAGATTCTAGGTGATTTAGTTCTTCTGATTATGCTGAAGTCTCATAACAACACTCCCTACAGATGCGCCTTATTCTGTTTTTGTCTATCCATAATTAATTCCAGATAACTTTCCTTAAATTACTCAGATCAGTTAGTCATTAATTAATTCTGGTAGCAGGTTTGAGATGTCACAACATCTGTTGGGACATCCTGAAAAACTGAACTTAAATCATTAACACAATGTCCCAACATCCGGTGTGACATCCTGAATTAAGTTCTTATACTCTGTTTGATAATGTCCCAACATCTGATAGGACATCCTGAACTGAATTCAACATTTCTTGTTGGTCAAAAATTCTGCCAATTCTAAGCATCTACACTTTTTCTAAACAAGATTAAAATTGATCACTAAAACGAACAAATGTCAACCCTTGCAGAGATTATCCTCCAGATTGAACCGACAACAGCAATGTTATGACCTTGTATGACTTCGACAATCCAATTAATCAAGCCGATGAAGGGGTTGAAGAAGACTATGAGTTACCTGAAGAGTTAGCCAGGTTGTTGAGGCAAGAAGAGAAAGTGATTACTCCTCCTCGGGAGGAGGTTGAAACAGTAAATCTTGGTACCTAAGAGGATCTGAAAGAAGTGAATATTGGGGCCGGTTTGCAAGCTTCAGTAAAAGAACAACTCATTTATATGCTTCAAGAATACGTCGACGTCTTTGCCTGGTCCTATCAAGACATGCCAGGTCTGGATACTGATATTGTTATGCACAAGCTGCCATTAAAAGAAGATTGCCCTCCAGTGAAGCAATAGCTATGCCGTACTCGTCCAGATATGGCAACGAAGATTAAAGAAGAAGTACAAAAACAGTGGGACACCGGTTTCCTTGCTGTAACTAGTTACCCGCCGTGGGTCGCTAATATTGTACCAGTGCCTAAGAAGGATGGCAAAGTGCGGATGTGTGTGGATTACCAGGACCTGAATAGAGCTAGCCCGAAGGATGGTTTCCCATTACCTCACATTGATGTATTGGTCGACAACACAACTCAGTTCTCGGTGTTTTCCTTCATGGATGGTTTTTTAGGGTATAATCAGATCAGAATGTCACCCGAAGACATGGAGAAAACAACCTTCATCACACCTTGGGGCACTTTTGTTACAAAGTAATGCCTTTTAGACTAAAGAATGCTGGTGCGACTTATCAACGGGCTATGGTAACGTTATTCCACAATATGATCAACAAAGAAATTGAATGCTACGTGGATGACATGATTGCCAAGTCCCTCACTGAAGAAGATCATCTGGTAAATCTGTTGAAGTTATTCAAGCATCTGAGAAAGTATTAGCTGAAGCTAAACCCCAACAAATGCACATTTGGCGTACATTCTGTCGCTCCCGACAAATGAAAATGGATCAAATGAAGGTACAGACGCGAACGGTCGGCGAGGGGAACAGTGAGAACACACAGCCGTGAACTCACTGGAGAATGAATAGAGTCGCCAGCTAGGCATTTTTATCCCGGAGGAAAGGCAATGCTGCATAGACCTAGAAAGAGATGGATAAGACGGTTTGCGAACCAGAGAGACTGAGGAAGGGGGTTGGTTACAACCTGGGAAGGTATTAGCACCCAGACTGTCCGTCGTACTCGACGGGATCCACGCTTAAAGATTTGTGTTTTAAAGGGGTAGTGTTAGTGCTATTTGTGCATAAAAGAGCTGGAAAAGATGTACAAGTGTCAGTGTAAAGAAAGAGTATGCTCATGATCATGAGGCTAAAAGAATAAAGCTGGAAAGAGGGGGAATAAACAGAGACTTTTGTTCGATAACTGTTAAGTTATGCCTACGTATCCTCTCGTGCAATGAGGAAGTCAGAACACCGTAGTTCGACCCAAAGAGACTGAAAGGATTGACTGGTGAACTGCTTGCAGTCTATGCTCAAGTGTATGATCTGTCTGGCACAGATGCAAACTGTCTTGCATTAGACGGAAGAAGCAAGTTCTCGGTTGTGAGTGAAGATGATGAGAAAAGAATCCCGAAGGAGACGATTATTGTTTGTTCTTGTGTTTTCAGTCTTTTATTTCTTTTTGGAGTTTGTCATAAGATAATGAGCTTAAACCTAAATCAATGGATTTGGTAAACTCATCACATCATCCCTCTGATTAGGGGTAATGAGAATTACCTTAAGTGTGAAGTCAGATTCTCACACTTAATCACCTTTGATGTAGGGTTAAGATCATTAACCTACTTGTGATTAATTAGATGTTTTTGTGATTTTTGTTTAGTGTTAAGTAATGAGGTTAAGCCATAATCAGGGATTTGACAGACTCATTACACTATCCTAAAAGAAGGATAATAGATGAGGGTGTTTAAGCTGAGGAAGGATCCTCAGCTTAATCCATGATTAGGGATTAAACCCATGACAGAACAAACCTTTGATTAAGTGGATTTTATTAATGATATGATGATGAAGTGTTTTTTTATGATTTGTAAGACAACTTGAGGGGGACTTGTCCATTAACTTTAGGGTTAGTCCTTCTTAGCCAATTAAGGAAGAATTAGAACCCTAATGCAAGGCCCAAGTTACAAGTGTAATGTCTTGATGATTATTAGATGGATTAATTAAGAGAGTTCAACACCTTAAGGGTCCAAGACTTAGGATTAAAGTTATACACTCCATCCTAAAAGAAGGATGCAGGCAGGATCTTAATCACAAAGTCTTAAAGCCTTGAGGGTTTAGTCCCTGATTATGAGGTGAGGAGAGAAGACTCAAAGAGAGACACAAAGGTAAAAACTATGGGGAGACTAATCAAAACCCTAATTCATTATCATGCTTGGTTGGTCCTAATGTTTGTGAGGTTTTCAAGAACAATCTTCAGATGAACCACCAGGAAGCAGATGAACAAGATCAAGAGAAGCAAAGTGACTTGCTTCATTCAAGAAGTCAAGTCACTTGAAGAAAGAAAGTGGGAGGAGGAAGAATGAGCAAGCTCAAACTCAAACACATATAAGAATGCAGCAAGGTATGCAAAAGAGATGAAAGGAAAGGATATGAGAAGTGAAGGCAAATTCACTTCTCAAGTTTACTTACCACCTGAAATGTTAGAAACAAATGCAATGCAATGCTAAATGAAATGAAATGACATGATGCTAAGCCAAACCAGGAGCATACACATGATGATTATGATGTTATGAAGTGCTGCAAACATGAGGCAAGACATGGAGATGCTCATACAAAGTCATGGATGCAGATGATGCAAGTTTAGAAGCATGAACAAGCATGAAATGTTATGAAACATACAAGACAAATGGCATGGCAAATATGTAATGCAATGATCAATGATGCTCCATACATGTCTTAAGATGTCAAATGAATCATAAGAATGCACCAAATGCAATGGCAAGTCAAATTATGCAAGGAAATGCAAGAATGGTGCAAAGGGAAAGCCCAAATTAGGGTTCATGAAACAAACATCAAACACAAACCAAAAACAGAAGCAAACCCTAATATGAAAAATGGAAAATGGTACCTAAAGAAACCCTAGACCTATAATGAACCACTGCCCAAAGGGGAGCTCTCAACTCTCAACCAAACTCAAGTTATGAATTTTACAAGTTATTAGGGTTTTTTAGGGTTTGTAACAAAAGAAATGCCAATCAATTAGAAAATGCAAGATCAAATCTTGGCCTTTTTATCCTTGAAAGTACATGCCAAATGAAAAACAAAGCAAAAAGAATCAATGTCTCAACCTTCACCAAAAGACAGAAATGAATTTTCAAACTTATGATCAAAATAATGCATCAAAAATGATTTAATTCAATGAAAAATTCTTAAAATGCATCAAGATCAAAAAATAAATTTGGTTTGAAGGTTGGACAATGTTTCTAAATGTCTTAGGACATTTCATGATTTTTTTTGTAATTTTTAAATACCTAAAAGTATTTTTAATTAATTAATTCTCATTAATCAATTAAAAATAATCTTTTAAATATTTAAAAATACTTTTTTAATGATAAAAAATAAAATAAAAATGTTTTTGTGTCATAAAAATTAATAAAACCTTAAAGAAAAAGTTTCATAATTTTTATGATTTTTTAACTATTTTAAATAAATTATGCAAATAAAATGAAAGAAAAATGAATTAAAATGAATTAAAACTGAAGTATGCAGGATGGATGGCCAGGATGCGTCCAGGATTCAAATGGGGTTGACTGCGCGCCAGAATGAGAGGCCCAGATTGCTTCAGATCAAATTAAATAAAACGTGGTTAATTAACCCTAACACGTGGATTAGGGCTAATTGCAATGATCTGGACCTTTCAATCTGGAGGGAAGTCAATGGGTCAACGCATATCCACGGCCAGCATTCAAACTTACACTAATTATGGGATTAAGCCCTAAATAATCTCAGGTGGCCGGAGAAGACTTCCGGTCGTCTTCTCCGGCCAGAAGCTTGCCTGAAAAAGTTCAAAACCTCTCAAAACGCAAAATAAATGAAAACTAAGCCATGGGAAATGATCCCCAACACCTCACGAATTAAAACCCTCTCTCAAAACAAATTTATCTAACCTAAACAAGTTGAATCGAAGAAAACAAAATCTAGGGTTCGTGAGCTTCAAACAGCAATTAAACTCTCAAAACGCAACCATTTTCAAAACCAATGGTACCAGAATGGTCAGCAAGACATGTAGAGCAAGTTTGTAACAATCAAATTGATTTCTGGAAAAATTAATTTGGAGTTACCTGAGATTTGCAACCTTTGATTTTGGAACTTTCAGGCCTCCTCTCCTTGCTCAATCTGCTCCTCTTGGTCCCCCAAAGTTGCTTGAATGCTCAAATGGAGTTTATATTTGTTGGATGAGGAGTTTCGAAGAGAGCTGCTTCAGTTCAGTCAACAATGGTAGATGAGTTCTTGGCACTTTCAGGCTGTGAAGAGGGGTTGTTTATGACCTATGAGGTGTGTTGAGAAGGTTTATGGTGTTGGTTGATGTGTTTGTGGCTTGTGGAGAGAGATTCAATAGAATCTGCAGCAGGAAGGTGAGCAATGGCAGTGAGGGTTTCTGGCTGTTTTTGGCTTTGTTTCTTGATGCTTTGTGTTCTATAGATCAAGGTGAGATGAAGGGAGGCAAAAGTTTGGGTGTTTGCAGGCTGTGTAATGAAATTCGAATGAACTTGCAAGATGGAAGGTTTTTTGTGAAAGTTGTGAATGGTGTGGTTTCAGCCTTAGCTCTTGATATGTTTAGCTTGCAAATTGTACATATGACTCTCTCTCATTGGCTGGCTGATGTGACTTGTGCTTTATGGATTGGTAGGTTAACTTTTGCAACTTTGTCAACTCTTGTGTAAGAGAAAGTAAGGTGAGGTGCTAGGCAAGTACATGGGCATGGGCTGGCGCAGCAAGGTGAGGTGAGAGGCTAGCAAAGCTCAGCAGCCAATGCATCAAGTTGTAGCAAGCATGATGATGAGTTTTGCAAGTTGTGGCATTTTGGTTCACATGTGATCCTTTGCATAACCAAACATGAAACCAAGGGCAAACTTAGTTCAAATCTGATTTTATGACTTAAAGAAATGTTTGTGTACTGGTTTGAGAGGAATTAGAAGTCACATAATGCATTAATCCAAGGTTTTGCAAAATTTCCATTTGATGCATAACTTGAAAATCAATGATCTTTGCTAACTTTGCAATGCCATAACTTTTGATCCATGAAGAGTTAGATCATGTTTTTGTACTTTTTGAAAAGGGAAAGATGAGATCTACAACTTTCATGACCAAAGTTTTTCCATTTGAAGCCTTTTTGGATCATGAATCAAAGCTTGAAAATTGCCCTAAAATGGTGCATTCTTGAAAAGTCAACAAAACCCAAAAAGTCAACATTTGCAAAAACTCCAAATTCTTGATTTTTATGAACTTCAAACTTCTTCCATGATCAAATAAAGATCATATACACTCAAAATGATGAAGATCACCCATTGGTTGGGTCATTGGGGGCCTCAGATGCCCTGATTTTGCACTGACTTGTCTGAAAAGTCAACCCTTGATCAGATGACTTCCCCATGGAATTTCTTCATGAAAATTGATATGTATACTCCCTATACCATATAGAGATCAATGGAAACAAGAATGACCAAAAAATTTGGAGTTATGGCCTCTGAAACCAAAACCCTAATTTTCAGTCAACTGTGCAGTCAAAGCTGGCTCTGCATCAACTCAAACCCTAGTTCTTGTGATTCATATGCAATTTTGACTTTGTGAGGATGTAACATGATATAAGAACACACATGGACCCCTTTGAGTTGATTAGTGGCCTTTGGAATGGCTCAAGATGCCTTGAGGTTGCTCAGATCACAAATCCTAGGTGCAGATGCCTTAGAAACTATCCAATGAAACCAAATAAGACATGAGATGATGTGATTGTGTTTATGCATATGAGATGATCACAAGTCATGTGTGAATGGGTGAGGGCAAATTTGGGGTGTTTACAGCTGCCCCTATTCAAACATGAGTTAGCTGTGCAGGTTGTAAGCGGCGGCTTAACAGGCAAACAAGATAACTTGTGGTTGAATACCAAAGACAGTCCAAAATTTGCACTCACAGAAATGAAGAAGAAAAGGGATATAGATTGTAAAAGCAAATAAAGTATATCGTAAAGTATGGGCGACGGAGGACGACCGTCGAGCAGAGGACGACTGCTGGGTAAGGTGGTATGTGAAGCAAAGCGATGACGGGGACGGCCGACATGCTGGTAAAGTGTATAAAGCGACGACGGGGACGACCGACATGCTGGGGATAAAAGATAAAGCTAAGACGGGGACGGCCGACTAGCTGGGAAAACTAAGATAATATGATGGGGACGGCCATCAAGATAAAGCAGTAACATTCTCTGGGGATTGGTGAAACATGACGGGGACGGCCATCAAGTTCACAAAGGTAAAGTAACCAACGATGGGGACGGCCATCGGGTTAAAAAAGAAAAGGGACCACGACGGGGACGGCCATCGGGTTAAAGAATAAATGAAATAAACAGATGATGGGGTACGGCCATCAAAGGTGAAGGACGATCACCTAGCAGGGGACGGCTGCTCTGTTGGGCATAAAAGAAATATGATGGGGACGACCATCAAAGGTGGAGGACGACCACCTGGCAGGGTACGGCTGCCGAAAATATCAACGATGGGGACGGCCATCGGATAGAAAAGGTCAACGATGGGGACGGCCATCGGATGAGCATGATGGAGGACGACCATCAAGAAGTGGAGGACGACCACTCAGCAGGGGACGGCTGCTCTCAAAGTTTATCATAACACAGGATGAGTGTTAGACAACTAAAATCAACAATGGGGACGGCCATTGGATAAAGTGATGAAGGACGATCATCAAAAGGTGGAGGACGACCACCTAGCAAGGGACGGCTGCTAAAATCAACGATGGGGACGGCCACCGGATGAGCATGATGGAGGACGACCATCAAGAAGTGGAGGACGACCACTCAGCAGGGTACGGCTGCTCTCAGAGGTATCATAACACAGGACGAGTGTTAGATAAAAAGAAAATTTGTTGGCAATCTACTGGGGAGATAGTAAACACGGACGAGCGTTTACATCCAAGAAACAAAAGGTATAAGTGTTTGGTATTGTGTATAGATTAAAGGTGCGGACGAGCATCCTTAAGACTATGATACGGACGAGTATCATGTAGAAACAAACCGACACGTGCTCAGAGCTGATGATACGGACGAGTATCAACTGGTTAACAAAGAACACGGACGAGTATTGCATCTGAAAGTATCCTTCTGGGGAATAGTAGACACAGACGAGCATCTATATTCACGAAGACATAAGTGTTTGACACGGTGTATGGATTAAAGATGCGGACGAGCATCCTTAAGACTATGATACGGACGAGTATCGTGTAGAAACAAACATTAGACGCAATGTTCTGAGATGATGGTACGGACGAGTACCAACTGGTTAACAAAGAACAAGGACTACTGTCGAATCTGCGGGGATATACATGGTGTATATAAGATACGGACGAGTATCTGAGTAGGTGTACCAATGAGTAGTGAGTATATAATGTATAGGTGAGTGTTTATCTGCTGGGGATATGACACGGACGGGCGTCAGGAAAGTGTATATACAAATATAGGCGACCACGCTGGGGATATGACACGGACGGGTGTCAAGAAAGTGTATAGGTATATGTAAGTGCAAAGAGGGTGTCTTTGGCTTTCTGCTGGTGACACGACACGGACGAGTGTCAGGATGTATCTGCAATACTGGTGATCTTGATTTGTAAGGTGTATTCAGGCAACCTGCTGGGGAATGATGATACGGACGGGTAACAAAAAGGAGATATGCACTGGTGTTTGTGATATGGGGCAACTGCTTTTGTTGGGGCTCTGATGGGGATGTATTCTGTATGCCGACAGATTGTCAATATTTACAAGTGTTCAAATCACAACATGACTCATGATTATGCTATGCATTTGATTTTGCCGTAATGCTCCGTATTAGACGGAATGCTACGCTCTGGGGGTGAATATGATGCGAATGCTATGATTATGCAAAGAGGCACCGATCCGGGATTCGGATCCCGTTGCCGCGGAGATCTCTGGTCGATCTGCTGAGGAAGACATCCCAGCTGGGGATGGGATCATTGGTAGATCTATAGTTGTATCTGCTTGGAGATATACGTCGTCGATTGACATATTCTTATAATACGGGACCCAGCTGGGGTTTGTAGAAGCTTTCTCTCTCTCTGTTGTGACTTCTTCGTGCGCTGCTCTTCTGAATAGAGGCCTGAAGCTCTGTGGGGAGATGATTCCCTGATTTCTGCACTCTGCTGAGGGAAAATATCAACTCGGCTGGGGAAGTGAGAGGCAACCCAGCTGGGGAGAGCAACAAGGGGCAACTCAGCTGGGGATATAGCATCCCGTTTGTTGATTTGGCAACTTTGCTGGGGAAGGCAATGGGGAGCTACTCAGCTGGGGAAAGAGCATTTCGGATGCTGAGATTGAATGTATGCTGATTTGGCAGCTCCGCTGAGGAAATGGGCACCTTCTAGTGCCATGTGGAAGATAGACCGAGTTGATAATGATTCGCCTACTTGCTGAGACGTAACCTGCATGCCCCAGGTTGCATTCTGGATACCTGCAATCCTGCAAAGATAATGGAACGTACAAAAGGTCCCGAGGTATCCCTTTCTGGATTCCGTCATAGGAGTTAAGTACACTCGAGAGTAATCACATTCCCTGTAAGCATGCGTTTTTGTTTTTAGAGAAAGGCATCTGTACTTATGCAATTGTATTTTAGAGATATCAGACGACTCTTTGCAAAACATAAATGTAAAAGACGAAACATGACTGAAAATCTGATTTTATTAATTCATGTGCCCTGAATTGGCGAGATACAGTCAGAGAAACATATCTCCTGAAATGAGGAGATTGTTACAAATTGAGAAATAAAGTGCTGGCGGTGTTGACGACGCTTTGAGGAGCTTCCTCTCCTGCTATGACTCGTATGACAATGACGTTCTTCTCGTCTTGCTTTCTGGAGAGAGTTGATTCTGATTGCAGCCTGATCCCTTGGAGCTTACCAAGTTGTAGGTGATACAGACGAATTCAGAATGCAGTCGTTCGCTTATTCCCTTATTTTGCATGGATCGCCCTTTCGGGTTTTCAATCCATCGGGATACCCATTTTTGCCTGAGCTGTCCAATGCGGCTTTTCAACTCAGCGGGTGTACATTTTTTCATTTATTTCCCTTACTTTTGCCCGAGTCTTTTATTCTGTTTTTGACTCGCCGGGATGCCCTATTTTTGCCTGGACTTACATTCTGTTTTTATGTCCAGCGGGTCATTTTATGCGAAGTATTTTTTAACTGCATCTGAATTCACAGGGGACGGGAAATCTTCACCATCCATGGTGCTGAGCATCAGTGCTCCACCAGAGAAGACTTTCTTCACAACAAATGGTCCTTCGTAATTGGGAGTCCACTTGCCCCTGTGGTCTGTATGAGGAGGGAGGATTCTCTTCAACACAAGATCTCCCACCCGGTACTCTTGGTGCCTGACTTTCTGATCGAAGGCTCTCTTCATCCTTTTCTGATATAACTGCCCGTGGCAGATTGCAGCCAATCTCTTTTCTTCGATCAGACTCAGTTGTTCGTATCGGGTCCGAACCCATTCTGCTTCGTTTAGCTTAACATCCATCAGTACCCGTAGGGAGGGTAGTTCAACTTCAACAGGTAGGACTGCTTCCATACCATACACAAGTTGATACGGTGTTGCCCCAGTGGACGTTCTGATTGATGTGCGATACCCATGCAAGGCCAACGGTAGCATTTCATGCCAGTCTTTGTATGTGACTACCATCTTCTGCACAATCTTCTTGATGTTCTTATTTGCTGCCTCAACAGCGCCGTTCATCTTTGGCCTGTAAGGAGAAGAATTGTGATGTTGGATCTTGAAGTCCCGGCACAACTCTGCCATCATTTTGTTGTTCAAGTTGGAACCATTATCAGTAATGATTCGCTCGGGCACTCCATACCGACAGATGATATCTCTTTTCAGAAATCTGGCTACCACTTGCCTTGTGACATTTGCGTATGAGGCTGCTTCAACCCATTTTGTAAAATAATCGATGGCGACCAGGATGAATCTGTGGCCGTTCGAAGCAGTTGGCTCAATTTTGCCAATCATGTCAATGCCCCACATAGCAAAGGGCCATGGTGAAGACATTATGTTCAGGGGATTTGGAGGCACATGCACTTTGTCTGCATAAATCTGGCACTTATGGCATTTTCTGGCGTAAGCACAACAGTCTGCATCCATTGTGATCCAGTAATAGCCTGATCTTAACAACTTTTTAGCCATGGCATGCCCTCCTGCATGGGTACCAAAGGATCCTTCGTGCACTTCATGCATCAACAAATCTGCTTCTGTCTTGTCAACACATCTGAGGAGTACCATATCAAAGTTCCTCTTGTATAAAGATCCATCAGTGTTCAGAAAGAAACTTCCAGCAAGTCTTCTTAAAGTCTTTTTATCATTGGAAGATGCCCCAGGTGGGTACGTTTGATCCTCCAAGAAGCACTTGATGTCATGGAACCAAGGCTTATCATCTTTAGCAATATCTGCTGCAAATACATATGCTGGTCTATCAAGTCTCGATACTGAAATCTGAGGTACAAAGTTAGCAGCTTGAACTTTGATCATGGATGAAATGGTAGCAAGAGCATCCGCAAACTGATTCTCGTCCCGAGGGATATACTCAAGCTTGACTGTTGTGAAGAAAGTCAATAACCTTCTTGTATAATCCCTGTAAGGTATCAGATGATCTTGGTGGGTGTACCATTTTCCGTTGGTCTGATTGACTACCAAAGCTGAATCTCCGAATACGGTCAATGTCTTGATCCTGAGGTCAATGGCTTCCTCAAGACCCATAATGCAAGCTTCGTATTCAGCTTCGTTGTTAGTGCAGTTGAAAGTGAGCTTTGCCGAGAAAGGCATGTGAACCCCTTTAGGTGTAATGAGTACTGCACCAACACCACGGCCATTCATGTTGACAGCCCCATCAAACATCATAGTCCATTCTTCTTCTGGGTCAGGCCCTTCAGTGTGAATAGGCTCTTCATGATCTTTTGCTTTAATGAACATGATGTCTTCATCGGGGAAGTCGAACCTCATAGGCTGGTAGTCATCAATGGGTTGCTCAGCAAGATATTCAGATAGTACACTGCCCTTGATGGCTTTCTGAGATGTGTACTGTATGTCGTATTCTGTGAGAATCATCTGCCATCTTGCAACCCGTCCGGTAAGAGCTGGCTTCTCGAAAATGTACTTAACTGGATCCATTTTTGAGATCAATAGAGTAGTATGGGTCAACATATACTGTCTCAGTCGGCGAGCAGCCCACGCTAAAGCACAGCAAGTTTTCTCGAGCAGTGAATAACGCTGTTCACAGTCGGTAAACTTTTTGCTTAGGTAGTATATCGCATACTCTTTTCGACCAGACTCGTCATGCTGACCTAGTACACACCCCATCGATTCTTCTAATACTGTCAAGTACATAATCAGAGGTCTTCCTTCAACTGGAGGCATAAGGATTGGAGGTTCTTGCAAATACTCCTTGATCTTGTCAAAAGCTTTCTGGCAGTCTTCGTTCCACCTGACCGTTTGCTCCTTTCTTAACATCTTGAATAAGGGTTCACAAGTTGCTGTAAGGTGAGATATGAACCGTGAAATGTAGTTCAATCGACCTAAGAACCCTCGAACTTCTTTCTCAGTTTTCGGTGCAGGCATTTCTTGAATAGCTTTGACTTTATCAGGGTCAACTTCAATCCCCTTCTCACTTACAATAAAGCCCAGCAGCTTACCGGATCGCACCCCGAATGTGCATTTGTTGGGGTTCAACTTTAGTTGGTATTTCCTCAGACGCTTGAATAATTTGAGCAGATTCACCAGATGGTCTTCCTCTGTAAGGGACTTGGCGATCATATCATCCACATAACATTCGATTTCCTTATGGATCATGTCATGAAACAATGTTACCATAGCCCGTTGATACGTTGCACCAGCATTCTTCAGTCCGAATGGCATCACTTTATAGCAGAACGTGCCCCAAGGTGTGATGAATGTTGTTTTCTCCATGTCTTCAGGTGACATCTTGATCTGATTGTATCCCGAAAATCCATCCATGAAGGAAAATACCGAGAACTGAGCCGTGTTATCCACCAATACATCAATGTGAGGTAATGGGAAGTCATCTTTCGGGCTGGCTCTGTTCAGATCCCGGTAATCAACACACATTCTTACTTTTCCGTCCTTCTTAGGCACAGGTACTATGTTAGCAACCCACGGAGGATAGCTAGTCACAGCAAGGAACCCGGCGTCCCATTGCTTTTGTACCTCTTCCTTGATTTTCATAGCCATGTCTGGGCGAGTTCGGCGCAACTTCTGTTTGACTGGTGGGCATTCTCCCCTCAAAGGCAGCTTATGCACAACAATATCGGTATCCAACCCTGGCATATCTTGGTAGGACCAAGCAAACACATCAACATACTCTTGAAGCAGATCTATCAGCTGTCTCTTCACTGAGTCTTGCAGGCAGGCCCCGATTTTGACCTCTTTCACGTCTTCCTCCGTACCAAGATTAATCACTTCAATCTCCTCCTGATGAGGAGTAATAACCTTTTCCTCCTGTCTCAACAACCTAGCTAGCTCCTCAGGAAGCTCATATTCTTCATCAACCCCTTCATCAGCTTGATTGATTGGATTGTCAAAGTCATACGAGGTCATAGCCGTGCTGTTGTCGGTGCTGTCTGGAAGGCACTCTCTGCAAGGGTTAAGTCGGTTCATTTTAGTGATTGATTTTAATCTTGCTTTAGAAAAAAGTGAAATGAAGTTATCATTTTGAAAACACCGCCATTTATTTTTGTACAAAAAGAAAAATGGAAAAACAGTGAGAAAAAGACTCGTTTGCAAAAAGATTGTCTGATATTTCATTAATTTAATCTTGTTTGCACAAAAGTACAGATGGCCCTGATTACAAAATGAGTCTTGTCATCTTGGGCAAGATGCAAGACTTTGATGCATGCTATAAAAGATACAGGAAATAATAATTACTCTGCTCGAGTAACACTTATAATTCCCTGGGAAGACCAGTTCGAGACACTGCTCCCCGGGACCTTTGGACGAATCCAATTCTCCAGGTTGCGTTCTTCTTCCAACTCGTCTTCCAGACAGTTGATAGCATCGGGGGTTAGCATTCCCCCACTGACAAATCCTGGCTCTGCAGCAGCCTTTGCTTGACGTTGAGTTGGTTTGTAACCCAACCCAAATTTGTCCTTCTTCTCCTCCATAGATAAGACCTTGCCCCAGCCTAGGGCAGTTCCCTCCTCAACAACCTTCCGGGCTTGTTGATATGACGACATGGAGATTCCTGAAACAGCAGATGCTTCATTGACATTCAAGGCCTCAAAACCTTGGCTCATCGTTTCATGGATTTCTCCATCCATCTCAATGTACTTGTAGGTAGCCAGGTGGCTGACAAAAATGTCCTCCTCTCCACAGATTGTGACAACTTGACCTTCCCACTCAAATTTTAACTTTTGGTGAAGGGTAGACGTTATAGCGCCAGCGGCGTGAATCCAGGGTCTACCCAACAAACAGCTGTAGGCGGGCTGAATGTCCATCACATAAAAGATAGTTTTAAAGGTCTGTGGGCCAATTGTCACGGGCAGCTCAATCTCTCCCAGAACCGATCTCTTTGAGCCATCAAAAGCTCTAACCACCAGGTTGCTGGGTCTCAATGCCAGTCCATCATATTCAAGCTTCACCAGAGCCTTCTTTGGTAAGACATTCAGGGATGATCCTGTGTCCACCAACACATGTGAAAGGACAGCTCCTTTGCATTCCATGGTTATGTGCAAGGCTTTGTTGTGATTGCGACCATCCACTGTCAGGTCAGAATTGGTAAACCCTAGCCCATTGCTAGCAGTAACATTCCCAACCACCGTTTCCAACTGGTTGACAGTAATCTCCTCTGGCACGTAAGCTGCGTGCAGGACTTTCAGTAGTGCATTCCGATGGGCTTCGGAGCACATGAGCAGTGAGAGGATGGAGATTTTGGATGGAGTTTGGTGAAGTTGATCCACAACTTTATAATCACTCTTCTTGATGATCCGCATAAACTCATCAACTTCCTGATCGAATGGGGTCTTCAGGGCTTCTTTGGCAGCTGGATCTTCCTGCACCGGGCTTTTTCCTTTTGCCTTGGCAGTAGCTTCTGCTTCGGCAGTAGGTCTTTGGACTTGTGAAGCAAAGAGACGTCCGCTTCGGGTGAAGCCTCCGCCTCCGCCCACATTATCAATTTGTGGTGCAGGTGTTGATGTTTCAAGAGTGATTCTCTTTCCCTCGCAATACAAGTCGGAGCCATAGTGCCAAGGGATGGCCCTATTGCTTTCATATGGTACAGGTCCAGGTACCGTGACGGTGACTGGACTGATTGCTGCTGCTGAGGGGACTGTTATTGTCTGTGGATCATAAAAGATCGTAACTGGTGCTCTAGTGGGAGCAGCACCTTCTGAATGGTAGGCGGAGTTATTTTCTGGATCGTAGAATATGGTAACTGTGGAGACATTTTCATGATTGTTTGCTGGAGTTGTAGGAGGTACCGTTGGGAGGACTGTTGTTGTTGTTGATGGAGAGTCGAAATGGAATGAAGCTGAAGTTGTAGCAGGAGTAACTGTTGTAAGCTGATCATTTGGTAGGACAGATGGAGTACTTGCTGATGTTGCTGATGAATTGTTGGGAACAATTGTTGCTGTATTTGTAGGAGGATCTGAAACCATTGCTGATGAAGTCGTCGGGTTTGCCGGGAATGATGTAGTGATCTGCAGTAAGCCACTCTGAATAAGGCTGTCAATGCCATTCCTCAAGTCTTCACACCCATTCCAAGAAATATTGCAGTATGGGCACCCTAGTTCACACCCCGGAAATATATTGCTTTCACGGAGTTGAGCCTTGATTTCCACCAATGGTGTCCTGATCTGATCCACACTGGTTATCAAATAAGACGGTTGGTCTTCTTCGATAGCATTAATTCGGGGACCACCATGGTGTGGCATTGGGTTTTTGTTGACGTTGGGCGGAGGTGCAAAGTTCAAAGCCTTGGAGTCTACTAAGTCTTGTACCTTCATATGCAGTGCCCTGCATTTTTCTGTACTGTGACCAGGCGCGTTTGAGTGAAAAGCACACCTAGCATTGGAGTCATAGTTTCTTGGTAGACTGTTTGGATCCGGAGGTGCCAACGTTCTTAGCTCAACCAGGTTGAGTTTCAGAAGCTGTGGCAGCAAAGCAGCATACGGCATGGGGATCGGGTCGATCACTCGGTTAGCTTGAGATGGCCTTTGTTGGAATGGCCTCTGTTGATTGTTGTTGGTGTTGTTGTTGTTGAAGTTCCTTGGAGGATACTGATTCTGCTGATACCGGGGTTGTTGTTGGAAGTTTTGTTGAGGAGGTTGATAGACTGGCAGAGGATGTGCTGGAGCAGGGATAGCGACTGCTGCTATGGACCTTTGAACATATTGGGGCCTGCCCCTGTTGGTATGAATGGCATTGGTCTCGCCAGCTCTTCTAGGGCCTGCAAAAGGCTTCCTTGTACTGCTGGACGAACTGGCGCCATTATCGGAAATTTTACCCATTTTTAGCAGGCTTTCAATTCTCTCCCCAGCTATAACAACATCTGCGAAGCTAGTGGACGAGAAAGCAGCCAACCTGTCAATATACGTTCCCTGGAGAGTGTTCATAAACATGTCTGCCATTTCTCTCTCAGACATTGGTGGTTGAACAGCAGCAGCCAATTGCCTCCATCTCTGGGCATATTCTCGGAAACTTTCCCTTGACGACTGTGACATTCCCATTAGGAGAGTCCTGTTGGGTGCCAAGTCTAAGTTGTATTGATACTGTCGGATGAAGGCCTCTGCCAGGTCCTTCCAGCATCTTACAGTTGCCCTTGTCAAGTGGGAATACCATTCCCTCGATGCTCCTGTCAAACTGTCTTCGAAGTAGAACATCCACAATTTCTCGTCCATGGTGTAAGCTTTTAATCTTCCGAGAAAAGATTGCAGATGGGTTCGAGGACAAGAAGTCCCATTATACTTTTAAAAACATGGAGGCTTGAACTTGTGAGGGATCCTGACCCCCTCTACTAAACCCATGTCCATGACATCGAACCCCAAAGAATTTTGGGATTCCAAAGACCTCAACTTCTCAGCCAACTCATCCAATCTCCTATCATAGGTTTCCTCTCCAGCACCCATGACTGTAAACTGATCCTCCTGAGGATCCTCTTGAAGTACTCTGGCTGCAGTGGCTGTTCCTTGAACGTTTGCAGGAATATGAATCTCAGGATGTAGATGTGGACCAAACACAGGGGGGTTGACATGTGGTTGCACCCTTTCATTGTTATTGGTGCCAGCAGTTCCCACATGGGGGTCATCTTGAGTTCTCCCCTCTACCAGAACTCTGAGCCTCTCCTGGCTTTGAGCTAAATTATTCATCACTTCCATGAACTGAGTTATTTGGGTTCTCATCTCCACCCTTTCATTAGCCATCTGGGTTCTGGCCTCATTGAGGTCTTGCTGCAACTGGTCCATCTGGATGCCCGGAAGGTTGTTTCTTGTAGGGTACCTGTGTGGCCTGTTGAGAGGGAATAGCCTGCGGCGAGCAATAATTCCTGAATGTCACAACAGAGGTTAGAAACAATAAAACAAAACCTACAAAACAAACAAAAGGGTTAGTATGCAATGCAGTATGCTTATTTGCTATCAAGGTATCCGGCTTGGTCTTCAGTTTTGACCCGTCCAGACCCTTGAAGATGATGCTGTTGAAGTTGCTTTTGAAGTGAACCCAGATGGAAACAAACACAAATATATTACAAAGGTAAAATAATACAAATTGTTCATTTTTCACTAGCCCTCTAAGGGGTCAAAAATACATCACCAAAAAGCAAAAGTACATGGAAAAGGAACAACAACAAGCAAATAATCAGACTCCAAGGCCAAACTCATCCTCGCGAACTTCCTTAAGAAGTGCTTCGGTCACAGGATCAGCCGGATGCTCCGTAAGATTCCTGATGAGAAGGTTTCTTGTTGCAACAGCTGCAGTCAACTTCTTGTTCTGGCTTTGGTCTTTGGATTTCTTCACTCCAGCTTTGATTTTTAACTCTGAAATTTCCTCCTGGGCTGCTGCCAGGGCTTTTTCCATCTGCTCCATCTTATCTTGAACTCTCTTGTCTTCTAGAGTACGGGCTTCAGTGATCCGGACCCACCTGGCCTGACTCTCTTTCAAGTACAAGTCTGTCCTTGCTCTTTGGAAATGGGCTTCTTTACAAGCATTTTTCAGAATCTGCTCACCAGCTTTAGACTTGTTGATATAGTCTCCAGACTTCTCAATCTTAGTCAAGTGTTCCACTCTCAGCTTCTCCAATCTTTCAATCTCCCTTATACCTTCACTCCTCTCCCTGAGGGTCTTCTGCAGGGCTTGGGATAGCTTCTCATTTCTTTCTTTCAAGCCTTCAAACTCTTCCAAACTGACAGTAGCAGGGGGTGGTGCTGATGATGACTCAGGCATGTCTTTGATGGTGAAGGGCAATCCTGAGATTTGGGCCCTAGCATAGGACCACTCATGATATTGGGCTGATGCCACATTATTGCACTTCCCCAGAATGGTGATTCCCTTGGTTTGAACATGATCCCAAGCCCAGGCAGCCTGCCTAACAACAGTCAAACTGATCTTGTTCTCACAGTAGAGGGTCTCAACCAGGTCTTGTTCCCTAGGAGCGTGAACCAGTGCATAGCCTAATTGCCTCTTGAACAGCAGGGGGTTGTAGTTGATACTTCCCTTAACTCCTACCAAAGGTACATTGGGAAAGTGCCCACAGCTTGTGATCATATCTCTGCCCTTGGTGCCTTGGGTGCACCATCTGATGTCTGCTGCAGTAAGAGTAGTGAGCCTCTTAGCCCAGTTGCTTTGCTGATGAGGATTCAGGAATGCATCTGTCCTGGGTAGATGCTTGAGAAGCCAAGTATGGAATAGTGGAGCACAACACCTCACTAGCTTACCCCTCTGTTTCTCATTCCTCTGATGTACTGAGTAATAGAGGTCACCCAACAAGGTTGGCACTGGGTTCTTCAGGATGAACAGGTGGATGGCATTCTTGCTGATGAATCTGGGCTCATCTGCAAACAACACAATTCCATATACACTCAAGGCCAACAATGCACAAACAGCTTTCCAATCCCCCAGGGAGGCCTTCAAACTAGCTTGAGAAACCAGGAAGTCCAGATGAAAACCAGGGATCCCAGCTTTAGAGGTCATATGCTGCTCAATCAAAGCAGGTTCCAGGTGCAAAGCTCTTGCTATCTCTCCATTGCTGGGAAAGACCATTTCAGGGTTAAAAGGAATTTCTCTCTTGATAGGCAAACCAACCAAAGATGCATATTCTTCTAAGAGAGGTCCTAACTGAAAGTCTTGAAAGGTGAAACACCTCAATGGGGGGTCATAGAATTGGATGCAGGTATGGATCAGGCTCCTCTGAGATGGGTCCATGTCTATAACCAAGTCAAGTATATCCCCATAATGGTCCCTGAACAGAGGTATGTGATCTGGGGTCATCAGGGTTTGGACCCTCCTGATGTCTGACAAGTCTGGTTGGAAGAAATGATAGGTGATATTGCTTTTCTTTGGAGCCATGATGCTGAAGACTGGGTAGAGTGCTGATGACAATGCTGAAGTAGAGAAAACCACTGACTGGCTGGTGCTGAAGCGGACAGCTAAACTGAAGCAGATGCTGGTGCAGATGGGTCAAAGCTGCAGATGGGGTCAAAACCAAAACCTGATGAAAATGGATACCCTGAAAAACAAATAAGCACATGTTAATATGATGCAATGAGGATGTATGCAAATGATATGCAAAGGGTTTGTGACTGAGCTGGATCTGATTAACTGCCTTGGTATAAATCCATGTGTGTTCAAAAATTCCAGATGGAGGTCTAAAAATCCAGTAACCAAGGTGGGGGACTCAAATAAAGAGCCACATGTCCAGGGTTTTAGAATCACAAGAACTGTCCAACATGGAGTATTCTTAACAAAGTCAAAGTAACAGGGTATTCTGAGGTCAAGGTACCTGCAAACCTGTAAACAGCCCAACCCCCTCACAGGTAGTGATCTAGAACAAGGATCCTCAGACTTGGATCAGTTATGAGAAGTGTAAACACTTCTAACCCGGAGGTACAGTGTTTACAATAACCATAACAATTCCTCCTCTAATTCACCTCAATTTCTGAAGGTCAATACTAAAAGGTCATCCAGACTTAGCAGGCTTCCCAGATCCCCCTAGCACTACAGGAAATCCGTAGCACAGAGTTCTCAAGAAGAAACCCATATCTGAACCGTGTTTCATATTCCCGCACCAGACCGAAATGGAATGGGAAAGAATATGATTCACTCTAGCCTAGGTGTCACTCAGGTCCCAGGTATAGGACCTTGGCTCTCAATAGAACCCCACCCACCAAAACAAAACCAGATCCAGCCAGCAGCATGACAGTATGATAAATGAAAAAACAGTAAAGAAAGCAATAAATAAAGCTATACAGAAAGCAGTAAATAAAGCAAATATACACATACAAATAGCACATAACACCCCCAATAAACACAAATCAATCAAGCGCTAGGAGGAACCCACAAAAAGAACCAGAAGCCCTGGTTGCAGTATAAGGGTCCCCAGCAGAGTCGCCAAGCTGTCGCTCCCGACAAATGAAAATGGATCAAATGAAGGTACAGACGCGAACGGTCGGCGAGGGGAACAGTGAGAACACACAGCCGTGAACTCACTGGAGAATGAATAGAGTCGCCAGCTAGGCATTTTTATCCCGGAGGAAAGGCAATGCTGCATAGACCTAGAAAGAGATGGATAAGACGGTTTGCGAACCAGAGAGACTGAGGAAGGGGGTTGGTTACAACCTGGGAAGGTATTAGCACCCAGACTGTCCGTCGTACTCGACGGGATCCACGCTTAAAGATTTGTGTTTTAAAGGGGTAGTGTTAGTGCTATTTGTGCATAAAAGAGCTGGAAAAGATGTACAAGTGTCAGTGTAAAGAAAGAGTATGCTCATGATCATGAGGCTAAAAGAATAAAGCTGGAAAGAGGGGGAATAAACAGAGACTTTTGTTCGATAACTGTTAAGTTATGCCTACGTATCCTCTCGTGCAATGAGGAAGTCAGAACACCGTAGTTCGACCCAAAGAGACTGAAAGGATTGACTGGTGAACTGCTTGCAGTCTATGCTCAAGTGTATGATCTGTCTGGCACAGATGCAAACTGTCTTGCATTAGACGGAAGAAGCAAGTTCTCGGTTGTGAGTGAAGATGATGAGAAAAGAATCCCGAAGGAGACGATTATTGTTTGTTCTTGTGTTTTCAGTCTTTTATTTCTTTTTGGAGTTTGTCATAAGATAATGAGCTTAAACCTAAATCAATGGATTTGGTAAACTCATCACATCATCCCTCTGATTAGGGGTAATGAGAATTACCTTAAGTGTGAAGTCAGATTCTCACACTTAATCACCTTTGATGTAGGGTTAAGATCATTAACCTACTTGTGATTAATTAGATGTTTTTGTGATTTTTGTTTAGTGTTAAGTAATGAGGTTAAGCCATAATCAGGGATTTGACAGACTCATTACACTATCCTAAAAGAAGGATAATAGATGAGGGTGTTTAAGCTGAGGAAGGATCCTCAGCTTAATCCATGATTAGGGATTAAACCCATGACAGAACAAACCTTTGATTAAGTGGATTTTATTAATGATATGATGATGAAGTGTTTTTTTATGATTTGTAAGACAACTTGAGGGGGACTTGTCCATTAACTTTAGGGTTAGTCCTTCTTAGCCAATTAAGGAAGAATTAGAACCCTAATGCAAGGCCCAAGTTACAAGTGTAATGTCTTGATGATTATTAGATGGATTAATTAAGAGAGTTCAACACCTTAAGGGTCCAAGACTTAGGATTAAAGTTATACACTCCATCCTAAAAGAAGGATGCAGGCAGGATCTTAATCACAAAGTCTTAAAGCCTTGAGGGTTTAGTCCCTGATTATGAGGTGAGGAGAGAAGACTCAAAGAGAGACACAAAGGTAAAAACTATGGGGAGACTAATCAAAACCCTAATTCATTATCATGCTTGGTTGGTCCTAATGTTTGTGAGGTTTTCAAGAACAATCTTCAGATGAACCACCAGGAAGCAGATGAACAAGATCAAGAGAAGCAAAGTGACTTGCTTCATTCAAGAAGTCAAGTCACTTGAAGAAAGAAAGTGGGAGGAGGAAGAATGAGCAAGCTCAAACTCAAACACATATAAGAATGCAGCAAGGTATGCAAAAGAGATGAAAGGAAAGGATATGAGAAGTGAAGGCAAATTCACTTCTCAAGTTTACTTACCACCTGAAATGTTAGAAACAAATGCAATGCAATGCTAAATGAAATGAAATGACATGATGCTAAGCCAAACCAGGAGCATACACATGATGATTATGATGTTATGAAGTGCTGCAAACATGAGGCAAGACATGGAGATGCTCATACAAAGTCATGGATGCAGATGATGCAAGTTTAGAAGCATGAACAAGCATGAAATGTTATGAAACATACAAGACAAATGGCATGGCAAATATGTAATGCAATGATCAATGATGCTCCATACATGTCTTAAGATGTCAAATGAATCATAAGAATGCACCAAATGCAATGGCAAGTCAAATTATGCAAGGAAATGCAAGAATGGTGCAAAGGGAAAGCCCAAATTAGGGTTCATGAAACAAACATCAAACACAAACCAAAAACAGAAGCAAACCCTAATATGAAAAATGGAAAATGGTACCTAAAGAAACCCTAGACCTATAATGAACCACTGCCCAAAGGGGAGCTCTCAACTCTCAACCAAACTCAAGTTATGAATTTTACAAGTTATTAGGGTTTTTTAGGGTTTGTAACAAAAGAAATGCCAATCAATTAGAAAATGCAAGATCAAATCTTGGCCTTTTTATCCTTGAAAGTACATGCCAAATGAAAAAACAAAGCAAAAAGAATCAATGTCTCAACCTTCACCAAAAGACAGAAATGAATTTTCAAACTTATGATCAAAATAATGCATCAAAAATGATTTAATTCAATGAAAAATTCTTAAAATGCATCAAGATCAAAAAAGAAATTTGGTTTGAAGGTTGGACAATGTTTCTAAATGTCTTAGGACATTTCATGATTTTTTTTGTAATTTTTAAATACCTAAAAGTATTTTTAATTAATTAATTCTCATTAATCAATTAAAAATAATCTTTTAAATATTTAAAAATACTTTTTTAATGATAAAAAATAAAATAAAAATGTTTTTGTGTCATAAAAATTAATAAAACCTTAAAGAAAAAGTTTCATAATTTTTATGATTTTTTAACTATTTTAAATAAATTATGCAAATAAAATGAAAGAAAAATGAATTAAAATGAATTAAAACTGAAGTATGCAGGATGGATGGCCAGGATGCGTCCAGGATTCAAATGGGGTTGACTGCGCGCCAGAATGAGAGGCCCAGATTGCTTCAGATCAAATTAAATAAAACGTGGTTAATTAACCCTAACACGTGGATTAGGGCTAATTGCAATGATCTGGACCTTTCAATCTGGAGGGAAGTCAATGGGTCAACGCATATCCACGGCCAGCATTCAAACTTACACTAATTATGGGATTAAGCCCTAAATAATCTCAGGTGGCCGGAGAAGACTTCCGGTCGTCTTCTCCGGCCAGAAGCTTGCCTGAAAAAGTTCAAAACCTCTCAAAACGCAAAATAAATGAAAACTAAGCCATGGGAAATGATCCCCAACACCTCACGAATTAAAACCCTCTCTCAAAACAAATTTATCTAACCTAAACAAGTTGAATCGAAGAAAACAAAATCTAGGGTTCGTGAGCTTCAAACAGCAATTAAACTCTCAAAACGCAACCATTTTCAAAACCAATGGTACCAGAATGGTCAGCAAGACATGTAGAGCAAGTTTGTAACAATCAAATTGATTTCTGGAAAAATTAATTTGGAGTTACCTGAGATTTGCAACCTTTGATTTTGGAACTTTCAGGCCTCCTCTCCTTGCTCAATCTGCTCCTCTTGGTCCCCCAAAGTTGCTTGAATGCTCAAATGGAGTTTATATTTGTTGGATGAGGAGTTTCGAAGAGAGCTGCTTCAGTTCAGTCAACAATGGTAGATGAGTTCTTGGCACTTTCAGGCTGTGAAGAGGGGTTGTTTATGACCTATGAGGTGTGTTGAGAAGGTTTATGGTGTTGGTTGATGTGTTTGTGGCTTGTGGAGAGAGATTCAATAGAATCTGCAGCAGGAAGGTGAGCAATGGCAGTGAGGGTTTCTGGCTGTTTTTGGCTTTGTTTCTTGATGCTTTGTGTTCTATAGATCAAGGTGAGATGAAGGGAGGCAAAAGTTTGGGTGTTTGCAGGCTGTGTAATGAAATTCGAATGAACTTGCAAGATGGAAGGTTTTTTGTGAAAGTTGTGAATGGTGTGGTTTCAGCCTTAGCTCTTGATATGTTTAGCTTGCAAATTGTACATATGACTCTCTCTCATTGGCTGGCTGATGTGACTTGTGCTTTATGGATTGGTAGGTTAACTTTTGCAACTTTGTCAACTCTTGTGTAAGAGAAAGTAAGGTGAGGTGCTAGGCAAGTACATGGGCATGGGCTGGCGCAGCAAGGTGAGGTGAGAGGCTAGCAAAGCTCAGTAGCCAATGCATCAAGTTGTAGCAAGCATGATGATGAGTTTTGCAAGTTGTGGCATTTTGGTTCACATGTGATCCTTTGCATAACCAAACATGAAACCAAGGGCAAACTTAGTTCAAATCTGATTTTATGACTTAAAGAAATGTTTGTGTACTGGTTTGAGAGGAATTAGAAGTCACATAATGCATTAATCCAAGGTTTTGCAAAATTTCCATTTGATGCATAACTTGAAAATCAATGATCTTTGCTAACTTTGCAATGCCATAACTTTTGATCCATGAAGAGTTAGATCATGTTTTTGTACTTTTTGAAAAGGGAAAGATGAGATCTACAACTTTCATGACCAAAGTTTTTCCATTTGAAGCCTTTTTGGATCATGAATCAAAGCTTGAAAATTGCCCTAAAATGGTGCATTCTTGAAAAGTCAACAAAACCCAAAAAGTCAACATTTGCAAAAACTCCAAATTCTTGATTTTTATGAACTTCAAACTTCTTCCATGATCAAATAAAGATCATATACACTCAAAATGATGAAGATCACCCATTGGTTGGGTCATTGGGGGCCTCAGATGCCCTGATTTTGCACTGACTTGTCTGAAAAGTCAACCCTTGATCAGATGACTTCCCCATGGAATTTCTTCATGAAAATTGATATGTATACTCCCTATACCATATAGAGATCAATGGAAACAAGAATGACCAAAAAATTTGGAGTTATGGCCTCTGAAACCAAAACCCTAATTTTCAGTCAACTGTGCAGTCAAAGCTGGCTCTGCATCAACTCAAACCCTAGTTCTTGTGATTCATATGCAATTTTGACTTTGTGAGGATGTAACATGATATAAGAACACACATGGACCCCTTTGAGTTGATTAGTGGCCTTTGGAATGGCTCAAGATGCCTTGAGGTTGCTCAGATCACAAATCCTAGGTGCAGATGCCTTAGAAACTATCCAATGAAACCAAATAAGACATGAGATGATGTGATTGTGTTTATGCATATGAGATGATCACAAGTCATGTGTGAATGGGTGAGGGCAAATTTGGGGTGTTTACACATTCCGGTAAGTTGTTGGGATTTATCGTAAGTAAAAAGGGAATAGAAGTTGATCCTGACAAAGTCAAAGCCATTCAGGAGATGCCTGCATCTGGGACTGAAAAGGAAGTTCGGGGGTTCTTAGGTAGATTGAACTACATATCAAGGTTCATATCTCATCTTACTATAACCTGTGAACCCCTTTTCAAATTGTTAAGAAAGGAACAAACGGTCAGGTGGAACGAAGATTGTCATAAGGCTTTTGACAAAATCAAGGAGTACCTGCAAGAACCTCCGATTCTCATGCCTCCAATTGAAGGAAGACCTCTAATAATGTATCTGACAGTATTAGAAGGATCAATGGGGTGTGTGTTGGGCCAGCATGACGAGTCTGGTTGAAAAGAGTGTAATATACTACCTAAGCAAAAAGTTTACCGACTATGAACAACATTATTCACTGCTCGAGAAAACTTGATGTGCTTTAGCGATGGCTACTCGCCGACTAAGACAGTATGTTTTGACTCACACTACTTTGTTGATCTAAAAAATGGACCCCGTCAAGTACATATTTGAGAAGCCAGCACTTACCGGAAGGGTTGCAAGATGGCAAATGATTCTGACAGAGTATGACATTCAGTACATATCTCAAAAGGCCATCAAAGGCAGTGTACTGTCTGATTATCTAGCTGAGCAACCCATGGATGATTACCAGCCAATGAGATTTGACTTCCCTGATGAAGACATCATGTTCCTAAAAGAAAAAGATCATGAAGAGCATGTTCACACTGAAGGGCCTGACCCAGAAGAAGAGTGGACAATGATGTTTGACGGCGCTGTCAATATGAATGGACGTGGAGTTGGTGCAGTGCTCATTACACCTAAAGGAGTTCATATGCCTTTCTCGGCAAAACTCACCTTTGCCTGCACTAACTACGAAGCTGAATACGAAGCATGTATCATGGGTCTTGAGGAAGCCATTGACCTCAGGATCAAGACTTTGACTGTATTCAGAGATTTAGCTTTTGTAATCAATCAGACCAACGGAAAATGGTATACTCACCAAGAGCATCTGATCCCATACTGTGACTATACGAGGTGATTATTGACTTTCTTCACAATAGTCAAACTTGAGTACGTCCCTCGGGACGAGAATCAGTTCGCAGATGCTTTAGCTACCATTTCCTCCATGATCAAGGTTCAAACTGCAAATTATGTGCCTCGGATTATGGTATCCAGACTAGACCGACCAGTATACATTTTCTCCGTGGACATTGCAAAAGATGACAAGCCTTGGTTCCATGACATCAAAAGCTTCTTAGAGGATCAAACATACCCACCTGGGGCATCATCCAATGATAAGAAGACATTAAGAAGGTTGGTCGGTAGCTTCTTCCTTAATGTTGATGGTTCATTATATAAGCGAAACTTTGACATGGTTCTTCTCAGATGTGTAAGAAAGAAGCAGACTTGCTGATGCACGAGGTGCATGAAGGATTTTTCGGTACCCGTGCTGGAGGACATACAATGGCAAAGAAATTGTTAAGATCAGGTTACTATTGGATCACAATGGATACAGATTGTTGTGCCTATTCCAGAAAATGCCATAAATGCTAGATTTACGCAGATAAAGTGCATGTGCCTCCAAATCCTTTGAACGTGATGTCTTCACCTTGGCCCTTTGCAATGTGGGGCATTGACATGATTGGAAAGATTGAACCGACTACTTCAAATGGTCACAGATTCATCCTGGCAGCCATTGATTACTTCACCAAATGGGTTGAAGCAACTTCATATGCAAACGTCACCAGACAAGTGGTAGCCAGATTTCTGAAAAGAGACATCATTTGTCGATATGGAGTACCCGAGCGAATCATTACTGATAATGGTTCCAATTTGAACAACAAAATGATGGCAGAACTGTGTTGGGACTTCTAAATTCAACATCACAACTCTTCTCCTTACAGGCCAAAGATGAATGGCGTCGTTGAGGCAGCTAACAAAAGCATCAAGAAGATTGTGCAGAAGATGGTGGTTACTTACAAAGACTGGCATGAAATGTTACCATTTTCCTTGCATGGGTATCGAACCTCAATCAGAACGTCTACTGGGGCAACACCTTATCAGTTGGTATATGGTATGGAGGTTGTCCTACCTGTTGAAGTTGATTTACCCTCCTTACGGGTATTGATGGATGTAAAGCTGAATGAAGCGGAATGGGTCCGGTCTCGGTACAATCAATTGAATCTGATCGAAGAAAATAAATTAGCTGTAATCGGTCATGGGCAACTATATCAGAAAAGGATGAAGAAAGCCTTCGATCGGAAAGTCAGGCTTCGGGAATACCAAGTGGGAGATCTTGTGCTGAAAAGACTTCTTCCTCCTCATATAGACCACAGGGGCAAGTGGAATCCAAACTACGATGGTCCATTCATAGTAAAGAAGGTTTTCTCGGGTGGAGCACTGATGCTCACTACTATGGACGGTGAAGATTTCTTATCCCTTGTGAATTCAGATGCAATTAAAAAAAACTTCGCATAAAATGACCCGCTGGACATAAAAACAGAATGTAAGTCCAGGCAAAAATAGGGCATCCCGGCGAGTCAAAAACCGAATAAAAGACTCGGGCAAAAATAAGGGAAAAATTCAAAAAATGTGTACACACGCTGAGTTGAAAAGCCACATTGGACAGCTCAGGCAAAAATGGGTATCCCGGTGGATTGAAAACCCGAAAGGGCGATCCACGTAAAATCAGGGAATAAGCGAACAACTGCATTCTGAATTCATCTGTACCGTTCACAACATGACAAGCTTCGAAAGGATAAAGCATCAGTCAGAATCAACTTTCTTCAGAAAGCAAGATAAGAAGAACGTCAAGGTCATACAGGTCATAGCAAAGGAATCTCACTAAAGCGTCATCAACATTGCCAACACTTTTATTTTCTCAATTTATAGCAATCTCCTCGTTCCAGGGGATTTGTTTCGTTGACTGTATTTTCCAATTCAGGGCACCCAGATTAATAAAATCAGATTTTCAGTCACACCTCTTTTAGTACATTTTTATTTCGTTTGCAAAATGTCCAATGTTCATAATAAATACTTGCATAAAAGAACAAATGAGCCATTCTTAATAAATGCTTGCAGGAAATATATTTACTTTCAGGAATATCTAACTCCTATGACGGAATCCGGATAGGGATACCTCGGGATGCTTGTCCGTTTCTTTGTCTTAACAGGTTGCAGGTAGTCCAATACGCAGCATGGGGCATGCCAAGCATCACTTCCCCATCATACCTCCTCCCCAAGCAATATTTGGAATGCTTTTCCTCGGCAAAGTTGTCAAAGCCTCCTCATCCCCAGCACGGGTCTGCTCAACAGAAGCATCCCCAGCCAATCTCCCCACAGAATTTCCAGCCTCTCCTCAGAAGAGCAATGCCTGAAACTCTTTCACAACAAAGTGATGAAAGTTTCCATCTCCCCCAGCTGAGTTTTCATTACGGATAGATCTATCAATGATCTATTTCCCCAAGCAGAGTTATATCCTAACAGATCTACCAATGATCTCCCCCAACTGGGATATCCCTCCAAGCAGATCAACTAGAGATCTTTTCTTTAGTGGGATCCGAATCCCGAATCAGTTTTCTCCTTTTCTCCCCGCAGAGCGTAGCATTCCGTCTAAAACGGAGCATTACGACAAAAATCAAACATTTGCAATATTACAAGTCAGGTTCGAGCCAGTCACCTGCAATTACCATCATTATTTCATCAGCAGTATATAAAAGCTCACATCCCCTGCAAATAGAAGCCAAAGCGCCCCCTTTGCACTCTCCAACACAAATTCTTGTTTATATATACTCTTTCGACACTCGTCCGTGTCATATCATTCCCTTGCAGATATAAGCCAAAAATATCCCCTTTGCATTCTCAAATACAGATACCTATATATACTCTTTTGACACTCGTCCGTGTCACCTTTCCTCAGCAGGGTTGTCGAAACACTTGTTGCCAATTAAACACTTGTTTATAACACACTCCTTTCAACACCCGTCCGTGTCATCCTATCCCCACAGGTCGCCAGAACACCTTTTACACTCTCACATGCAAATATTTGTTCATAATTTATACACATTCTCTTTTGACACCCGTCTGTGTCATACTTTCCCCAGCAAGTTGAACACTCGTCCGTGTCTTGCTCATACTTCACCAACAATATTCACTCATACTTATACAGTGACACTCATCCGTATCTTGTATATCTATCACTCCTCAACAGATTTGACACTCGTCTGTGTTCTTTGTTAACCAGTTGATACTCGTCTGTATCATCATCTCTAAACACTCAGCGTTTGTTTCTACCGATACTCGTCCGTATCATGGTCCTAAGGATGCTCGTCCGTGTCTTTAATCTAAACACAGCGTCAAACACTTATACCTTTTATTTCTTGAGCGTAAGCACTCGTCCGTGTTTACCATTCCCCAATAAGTCACAAACATACCAACTTTCTCCTATCCGACATTCGTCCTATGTCGTGATACTTTCGGCAGCCGTACCCTGCCAGGTGATCGTCCTTCACCTTTGGATGCCCGTCCCTCATCCCTTTCCCCAGTGGAGTCCCCATTTTTGGAACCCTTTTCTATCCGGCATTCGTCCTATGTCGTGATATTTAGCAGCCGTCCCCTGCTAGGTGATCGTCCTTCACCTTTTGATGACCGTCCCTCATCATTTTATCTGATGGCCGTCCCCATCATTGATTTTGTTATCCGACATTCGTCCTATGTCGTGATAAACCCCGAGAGCAGCCGTACCCTGCTAGATGATCGTCCTTCACCTCTTGATGATCGTCCTTCATCATGCTTATCCGATGACCGTCCCCATCGTTGACCTTTTCTATCCGACATTCATCCTATGTCATGATAAAGAGCAGCCATCCCCTGCTAGGTGATCGTCCTTCACCTTTGATAACAGTTCCTCATCAATATTTCATTTATTCTTTAAACCGATGGCCGTCCCCATCGTTGTTTACTTTATCTTTACAAACCTGATGGTCTTCCCCATCATTGCCTTAATTTTTAATCCCTGAAGAATTGTTTCTTTACCTGGTGGCCGTCCCCGTCATGGTCTCTTTATTTCCCCAGCTTGTCGGTCGTCCCCGTCATTCCTTACTCACCACGTTATCCCTAGCAGTCGTCCTCTGCTCGATGGTCGTCCTCCATCGCCTTCATTTGATAAATATACTATACTGTCTTTTACAATTTATATCCATTTACTTCTTCTATCCAGCGAGTGCAAATTTCGGACTGTCTTTGGTATTCAACCACAAGTTATCTTGTTTGTCTGTTAAGCCAGGCGCTTACATCCTGCACAGCTAACTCATTTTGATTAGGGGCAGCTGTAAATACCCCAAATTTTACCTCACTCATATCACACCATGGCTTGTGATCTTTCATTTTTGTACAGACATGAGCATACCACCTCATATTGCATTTTTGCTTCACTGCATAAGTTCAAGTTCATCTACATTTAGGGTTTGTGATTTGAGCAATCCAAGATTCCATCTGAGCCACCCCAAAGGTCTCAAAGCTTTCCAAAAGGGTCCATGTGTGTTCTATCATCATGTTATATCCCTCAAAGTTCATAGAAGTCAAGAAATCACAAAGAATGGCAAAGGCATAGAGGCAGAGCTAGGGTTTTCCTACACAGATGACCAAAATTAGGGTTTTGGTTTCAGAGGCTTTAACTCCAAATTTTTGGCCCATTCTTGTTTCTAATGTTCTTAAGATGTTATAAGTATCATGTGTACCAAGTTTGATGAAGAAATTCATTATGGAAGTCATTTGTTCACTAGGTAACTTCTTGAGCAAGTTAGAGCAAAGTCAGGGCATCTGATGCCCCCAACAATGGAACAAAAGGGGTATTTTCATCAAATTTAAGTTCTATGATCTTTATTTGATCATTGAACTGCTTGGAAGTTCACAAAATTTAAGAAATTTGAGCTAAACCAAAAGTTGCCAAAAATGGAAATGACTTGTAATGGAAACTTTCCATTTTGGGAATGTTTTTCAACCTCCTCTTTCTTGATCAAAAATGCTTCAAATGAAAAATTCTTGGTCATGAAAGTTGTAGATTAGGTCGTTCCCTTTTCAAAAATTACAAGAACATGTTCTAATTCATTATGAAACTCAAGTTATGATCCTTCAAAGTTGGAAAAAATCCTATAATTTTCAAGAATGCACCAAAGAGGATTTTTTGCAAAACAACTTGCCAAGGCTTCTAATGACTTCTAATGTGCCCAAATGTGAAATAACATGATCAAGCAACTTCAAAGCGTCAGAATTGGACTCTTGACCTAGGGTTTTTATGGCTTGTGAATCAAGAAACAACAAAGAGGGAAAAGTTGCAAGAGCCATGCTACCACTTGCCTCAGTCATTACAGCTACACAAAAACAATCCAAAGGCCTTCCTTGATCCATGCTGAGCCCATCCATGCCTTGAAACCAGACCTGCCATGACCTATACCTCAAGTACAACCAAGCTTGACTTTTTGCATTTCACACCATACCAATCAACATAGCCAACAACAACTCTTCTGACCTATCAAGACATGATATGTGGACATTATGCAAGCCATAACACATAACACATTGGCCTGAAACTGAACACAACAAAAGAACACAAAAATCCCTCAAAAACTTCCCTTCTTCAATTCTCTCTGCCCAAGCATCAAAACTTCAAACAAACTTCACCAATTATCTCCATACATACTCCAGATTATTTCCCAACCATTGCCAAGCTCTAAAACCCCAAGAAGCAGAAATACGATTCTGGTGCAGCTTAGGTGCAATCTTTCAAACCAACTATTGCAAGCTTGTTCTAAGCCTTCCATTCACTCAAGGGAAGCCATTGGAGGTTGATTTCACAAAGAGAGAGGTCAGAAAGCTCCAAAAGTGAAAGCTCCAGCTCAGGTAGCCATCTTCAAACTTTTTTTCCAGAAATGTGTTTTTAAGTTTCTAAATGAATCTATGAACTTCACTGATCATGCTGATGTGTTTAGTTTTGAAAATGGTTGAGTATTATGCATGTATGTTGTTTCTGAAATTTTTGACCTAAGAATGTTCATCTTCGATTCTCCATTTTGATGCATGATTTATTGTTTTTGTTGTTGGATTCTTGTTTAGAATTGTTTAATGAGTGATTATGGAGATTTTGGGGGCTTGGGGTGATGTTTTGAGGGAGTTCAGGTGAGTGACTCGCCGGAGAAGACGACCGGAAGTCTTCTCCGGCCACCTGAGAATCATTAACCCTAATCTGTGTAATTAAGATAACTTTGAATTTGGACCCTTGGATATGTTTACCCGCGCGTGCATGGATGGCCAGGATCAATCATTAAACCCTAATCTTTAATTAATTAGTTTAATTTAAATTAATTAGTCAAATGCAATCTGGACCACCCATTTACGCACCAGTCAATTCCCTCCACCCAACTTTGAATCTCAGCCTTGGATCTTGCATACTTTCCATTTAAATTCATTTTTATTTCATTTTTATTCATTTTTCTTGCATATTTATTTTAAAATAGTTAGAAAAATCACAAAAATTTAATCTTTTGCATTTCTGATCCAAATAATTTTCTTAACCCAAAAATAATTTTTATTTTATTTTTTGCACATAAAAAGTATTTTTAAAATATTTAAATGTTTATTTTAATTAATTAATGGAAATTAATTAATTAAAATAGCATTTAGGTTTCTAAAAATCACCAAAAATTTCATGTTGCATCTTAAGACATTTAGAAACATTTTCAAACCCCTCATACAAATTTTTCTTTGGTTTTGATCATCATTTGGCAATTTTCTTTGAATTTAGGGTTCATAAAATCACATTTTTAACCCTAACCGTTGAAAAATATTTTCTGCCTAACCATGAAGGGTTTGAAGTTGGTTCTTTTTGCATTGTTTTACACATATCATGTAGTATCTATGATATTTTTGGCATGAATTTATCTTGTATTTTCAATTTGTTTGGCATTTTACATTGAAGATCACCCTAAATACCCTAGAAACTTAGGAAATTCATAACTACTTCTAGGTTTAGTTTCTGACCTCCCCCTTTGGATGGTAACCTAGTATAGGTTTAGGGTTTCTTTGAATGCATTTTCAATTTTTTATCATATCATTTGCTTCTGTTTTGGTCATTTGTATCCCATCCTCTCATGTAACCCTAATTTTGCATCTTTACTTGCATCTTACTCTGCATTGCATGAACATATGAACTTGCCATGCCATTCTAAGCATTTGTATGCCTTCTTATACATCTTAAGACATTTCTTGAACATTGCTTGATCATTTATTCATACATTTTCTATGCTTTGCATCCATATCATTCCATAAACATCCATGTGTTTACATGCTTCATTTGCATTCATTCTCTTGTATGATCACACATATGCATCTTGTATGTCTTTGCATCATATCATAACATCATTTACACCACGTGTATGCTTCTGGTCTTGGTCTTTGCCTTTGCATATGCATCATTTCATTTCACTTATTTCCTTATGCATTTTGTGCTAACTTTTCAGGTTAATGGTAAGTTGTTTGGGAGGTGGATTTGCCTTCACCTCCCACCTTTTCTCATCATTTCATATTGCATCCTTGCTGAATTTTTGTTTGTATTTGAGTGAACTTGTTCACTTATGTTCATTCTTTCTCACTTTCTATCTTCAAGTTACTTATCTTCTTCAACGAAGTAAGTAACTTGTTCTTCTGCTTCTTCTTCCTTTCATTTGCTTCTTCCATTGGTGGCTTCATTGAAGATCTTTCTTAAACCTCAAAAACCATTGGATATCCAAGCATGATAATAATTAGGATTGTAATTAGATCCCCTTAGCTTTTACCTTTGAGTCTCCTTGAGTCTCTCTTCTCATCTTCATAATCAGAGACTAAACTCTTAAAGTTTTAGGACTTTGGAATTAGGGTTATGCCTGCATCCTTCTCTTGGGATGAAGTGTATAACTTTAATCCTAAGTGTTAAACCTTTAATTTGTTTAAACCTCTTAATCAATTCATCTTAATAATCACTAAGACTTAACTTGTAACTTGGGCCTTACATTAGGGTTCTAATTCTTCCTTTATGGTTAAGAAGGACTAACCCTAGTGTTTTATGGACAAGTCCCCCTCAAGTTGTCTTACAAATCATCATGCTCATTTCTTAATCTCACCCTTAATTAAAATCCACTTAATAAAGGTTTGTTATATAATGAATTTAATCCCTAACTGTAGATGTTTAGAATTGGCAGAATTTTTGACCAACAAGAAATGTTGAATTCAGTTCAGGATGTCCTATCAGATGTTGGGACATCATCAAACAGAGTATAAGAACTTAATTCAGGATGTCACACCAGATGTTGGGACATTGTGTTAATGATTTAAGTTCAGTTTTTCAGGATGTCCCAACAGATGTTGTGACATCTCAAACCTGCTACCAGAATTAATTAATGACTAACTGATCTGAGTAATTTAAGGAAAGTTATCTGGAATTAATTATGGATGGACAAAAACAGAATAATGCGCATCTGTAGGGAGTGTTGTTATGAGACTTCAGCATAATCAGAAGAACTAAATCACCTAGAATCTAGGAAGTAACAAACCCTAATTCAAGGTGGAAGCTGCATGCGTTTAGGACTGGATTAACCTACAGAAAGCCCAAAATCCAAACACCTATTTAAGCAACATAAACTCTCAGAATATAGTACGAATTCAAGAAGATAAAATAGGGTGTTTTGTGTTTTAATAGCAGGTTGTTTTATTGTACCACTTTATGAGCTTTTAAGCAAAAGTGTATTTGTGTCTTGATTGAAACTGTGAAGTAAGATCAAGCTGTTTTGTTTGAAGTATGACTTCAATTTTATTAAACTTGTAAACAATATCACTGTGTGATTGAGGGGGAGTGAGTTGGTACTCATATCTAAGTTGTGTCTTAGGTAGAAATTGCATTGGGTAGATATTAAGTGAAAGATTAAACTGGGTGGTTTAAGTCTAGAATTAATATTACTTATAGTGGATTTCCTCCTGGCTTGGTAGCCTCCAGATGTAAGTGTGGTTATACACTGAACTGGGTTAACAAATTACTGTGTTGTTTAATTTTCATGCACTTTAAGTTTTGGTTAAATTTGTCAAGTGTTGGAACATCTCATTCGACATCTCATACCTGATTACAGAATTTCAATTGGCATCAGAGCAGGCACCCTGCCTGTTTATTCTGGGTGAGATCTAGGGAATACAAATTCTGGAAACATGGACAGAGATATAGGATCAGTAAATAGACCACCTATACTGGATGGATCTAATTATGACTACTGGAAGCCAAGAATGATTGCATTCTTAAGATCACTTGACAATAAGGCATGGAAAGCAGTCAACAATGGATGGGAACATCCTGTCCAAGACACCAAAGATGGAGAAAAAGTGTTGAAACCTGAAGAAGAATGGAGTAAGGAGGAAGAAGATTCAGCACTTGGCAACTCCAAGGCCTTAAATGCTTTATTCAATGGCATTGATAGGAACATCTTTAGACTTGTGCATCACTGTGAGCTGGCCAAAGATGTTTGGGACACTCTCAAAACAACTCATGAAGGAACATCAAAGGTAAAGATGTCAAGACTTCAACTTCTCACCACCAAGTTTGAAAACTTGAGAATGAAGGAAGATGAGACAATTCATGAATTCTACATGAACATCTTAGAAATAGCCAATACTTCTGGAGCCTTGGGAGAAAAGATGACTGATGAAAAGCTGGTAAGAAAGATTCTCAGATCTTTGCCAAAAAGATTTGACATGAAAGTCACAGCAATAGAAGAAGCTCAAGACATATGCACAATGAAAGTTGAAGAACTCATTGGTTCCCTTCAAACATTTGAGATGGGAATGAATGACACAATTGTAAAGAAGAACAAAAGCATAGCCTTGATGTCAAATACTGATAAAGAAGAAGAAAATGATGAATCAGAAACTGATGAAAGCTTATCAGAAAACATTGCTATGCTTGGAAGACAGTTCAAAAAGATTCTCAGAAGGATGGAAGACAAGTCCAGACCAAGTGGAAGATACACAAATTCTTCTGAAAACAAAAGACTTTATGATGCTAATAAAAGGTCAAATTATGATGAAAAGACCAGTCAAGAAAAAGGAATTAAATGCCATGGATGTGAAGGATATGGACACATCAGGAATGAATGTCCTACCTATTTAAAAAGGCAAAAGAAAGGTTTTTCTGTAACCTGGTCTGATGAAGACTCAGGAGGTGATTCAGAAGAAGAATCAGCTAAGCATATTACTGCTTTAGCTGGATTATGTGAATCTGACAGTGAATCCAGTGATGGGGAGCTTACTTTTAAAGAACTTGAGCAATCATACAGAGAACTATTCAAAAGAAGCACTGAAATATGTAGGGAGAGTATAAAGCTAAAGAAGCAGATTGAGTCACTAAAGGATGAAAAAGCAAGTGATCTAGAGATCATTGACACCTTGAAAAGTGAAGTAAGTCTTCTCAACTCCAAGTTGGAACATATGTCCAAATCTGTTAGAATGCTGAACAGTAGCTCAAGCACACTGGATGTTATTCTCAACAATAATAAGCATTCAGGAGATAAAAGTGGACTGGGATTTAACAAAGTTCATAAGATTGAAGCCAGCTCTAGCAAAACTACTTCAAAGTCCTTACAGTCAAACAAGAAGTCCCAACAGATGCTTCAACATCATGAAAAGAACACAAAGCCAAACATAATGTTCCAACAGATGTCTCAACATCCTGAAAAGAACATAATGAAGAAGAATTATCAAAGATGGAGATGTCATCATTGTGGAAGATTTGGACATATCAAACCTCACTGCTATAAGTTGCATGGATATCCAAATCAGATGTATCACCAACCTCCTAAGCAGAAGATAGAAGTTACCAAGAAAGTGCTGCATAGACATCAAAGAGATCAGCAACCCCCTAAGCAGAAGAAAGAGGTCATCAAGAAGGTATGGAGACCAAAAGCTAGTCTTCAGGCTGATCAAAGCTACATGCCCAAGAACAAGATCAACAAACAACCTTGGAGCTCTACTGATGAACAATACACAGGGCAGAGGTATCAAAAGAAATCTCAACTCAAATGGTCAAAGTAAGGTGTTGCATATATAGCTCATACATCACTAAGAGTATCAGCTAAAGAAGACTGGTACTTTGACAGTGGATGCTCAAGACACATGACTGGACTGAAGAATCTGCTAGTAGACTTAAAGTCATATTCATCCAGATATGTAACCTTTGGAGATGGAGCTAAAGGAGAAATCAAGGGAGTTGGGACCTTGGACTGTCCAGATGTACCAAGACTATATGATGTGCTGCTGGTTAAAGGTTTAACTGCTAACCTGATTAGCATAAGTCAATTATGTGATCAAGGGTACAGTGTAAACCTTACCAAAACTGAATGCATAGTGTCTAACAAAGAACAAAAGGTTGTCATGAAAGGAGCCAGATCTAAAGACAACTGTTACATGTGGGAACCTCAAGACTTCAGTCTCACTTCAACTTGCTCTTTAGCTAAAGAAGAAGAAGTGAAACTATGGCACCAAAGACTAGGTCATCTTCATTTCAGAGGCATAAAGAAAATCATATCTATGGATGCTGTGAGAGGTATTCCTAAACTGAAGATTGATGATGGCAAAATATGTGGTGAATGTCAAATAGGCAAGCAAACCAAGATGTCCCATCCAAAGCTCCAACATCTGACAACTTCCAAAGTTTTGGAACTATTGCATATGGATCTTATGGGACCTATGCAGGTTGAGAGCCTTGGTGGTAAGAGGTATGCCTATGTAGTGGTTGATGATTTTTCAAGATATACATGGATAAATTTCATCAAAGAAAAGTCTGATGTATTTGATGTATTCAAAGACTTATGACAAAGAATACAAAGGGAAAAAGCCAGTTGTGTGATCAGAATAAGAAGTGATCATGGAAAAGAATTTGAGAACCAAAAATTCTTAGATTTTTGTTCTTCAGAAGGAATCAATCATGAATACTCTTCACCAATCACTCCTCAACAGAATGGGATTGTTGAGAGGAAGAATAGAACTATTCAAGAATCAGCAAGAGCTATGATCCATGCCAAAAAGTTACCTTTGTACTTCTGGGCTGAAGCTATGAACACAGCTTGTTACATCCATAACAGAGTTACTCTAAGGAAAGGAACTTTGTCCACAATCTATGAAGTCTGGAAAGGCAGAAAACCCACAGTTAAGTACTTCCATGTGTTTGGAAGTAACTGTTATATTCTGGCAGATAGGGAGCAAAGAAGAAAAATGGATCCTAAAAGTGATGAAGGGATTTTTCTTGGATACTCTATAAACAGCAGAGCATATAGAGTATTTAACTCTAGAACCAAGGTTATCTTGGAGTCCATAAATGTGATAATTGATGATGCTCCTACAGATGTTCCAGAAGATGTTGGAACATCTACTGATATCAAAACTGAAGCTAAAGAAAAGAGTGATCATTCTGACTTCACTCAAACTGATGCAAGGACAGAACAATCCAGCAAACCTCCCTCCATCAGAATCCAGAAAGATCATCCCAAAGATTTGATAATTGGTGATCCCAACAGAGGTGTAAGCACTAGATCAAAAGAAGTGATTTCAGGTTCCTGCTTTGTTTCAAAAATAGAACCTAAAAACATCAAGGAAGCTCTTACTGATGAATACTGGATTTGTGCTATGCAAGAGGAATTAGGTCAATTCACAAGGAATGAAGTGTGGAATCTTGTTCCTAGACCTGATGACATAAATGTGATTGGAACTAAATGGGTGTATAAAAACAAGTCAAATGAACAAGGAGTTGTTACAAAGAACAAAGCTAGACTTGTAGCTCAAGGATACACACAAATTGAAGGAGTAGACTTTGATAAAACCTTTGCACCAGTAGCAAGGCTTGAATCAATCAGACTACTTTTGGGAATTGCTTGTATCTTAAAGTTCAAGCTATTTCAAATGGATGTGAAAAGTGCCTTTTTAAATGGATATCTTAATGAAGAGGTATATGTAGAACAGCCTAAAGGATTTGTTGATCCAAGCTGTCCAAATCATGTATACAAACTAAAGAAGGCTCTTTATGGTTTGAAGCAAGCTCCAAGAGCATGGTATGAAAGGTAACTACTTTTCTTATCAAGCAAGGGTACAAGAAAGGTGGAATTGACAAAACCTTATTTGTTAAAGATGAAGAAGGAAATGTCATGATTGCTCAAATATATGTAGATGACATTGTTTTTGGTGGAATGTCAAAAAGGATGGTGAAACATTTTGTCAATCAGATGGAATCTGAATTTGAGATGAGCCTAGTAGGAGAATTAACCTACTTTCTTGGACTGCAAATAAAGCAAATGGAGGACTCCATGTTCATTTCCCAAAGCAAGTATGCTAAGAACATAGTCAAGAAATTTGGGATGGACAGTGCTACTCATAAGAGAACTCCCGCCCCCACACATTTAAAGCTGACTAAAGATGACAAGGGTGAGAATGTAGATCAAAGCCTATACAGAAGCATGATTGGAAGCATGTTATATCTGACTGCTAGCAGACCAGACATAACATTTGCAGTAGGTGTTTGTGCAAGATATCAAGCTGATCCAAAAGTTAGTCATCTTAACCAAGTCAAGAGAATTCTGAAATATGTTAATGGTACGTGTGACTATGGCATAATGTACTTTCATGGATGCAAACCAATTCTCACTGGCTTCTGTGATGTTGATTGGGCTGGAAGTGCCGATGACATAAAAAGCACTTCAGGAGGATGCTTCTTTCTAGGAAACAATTTGATTTCTTGGTTCAGTAAGAAACAAAATTGTGTATCCTTATCTACTGCTGAAGCTGAATATATAGCAGCTGGAAGCAGTTGTTCACAGTTGGTTTGGATGAAGCAAATGCTCACTGAGTACAATGTCCCACAAGATGTCATGACATTGTACTATGACAACTTAAGTGCAATTAACATATCAAAGAATCATATCCAACATAGCAGGACCAAGCATATTGATATCAGACATCATTTCATCAGAGAACTTGTAGAAGAGAAAGTGATTTCACTGGAACATGTAGCTACAAATCTGCAGTTGGCTGATATATTTACCAAAGCCTTGGATGCCACTCAATTTGAAAACCTAAGGGGTAAATTGGGAATCTGCTTATGTGAAATTTAGCAGTTATGGAGATGTGCCAACATGTCATACGACATTATGTGGCATGAGCACCAGATGGCAACACCAGTCTGGTCAAGCACCTTGGGTATTCCACTCCTCAAAATTCTCAAAGTAACGGCTAATTATAAAATATCAGCTTGTGTTCAGCTATCCATCTTCTCATCATTCTCTCAAAAAAACGAATTGCATTCTCTAACTGTTTTTCAGAACTCATCAAACCTAAAACTCTTCATCCATCTCTTTCGAAAATGTCTCAACATCAAAACCCTAACATTTCTGAAGAAATCCTCAACAAGGAAGATGTGGTGCATGCAACCCCCATCTCTGTGGTACCCATGGATTCAACTCCATTGGACGAAATAGGAGGAAGTGTTCCTCTTGCTCAAAAGCCAAGAACTCCAAAAAGAACAAATGATCCTGTATTCAGCAAGGCCAAAGGCTTGCCTTCTCCATTAAACACCACTCCAAGTGCTTCTGCATATGTGGATGATTCCATAAAGGAGCTGGTAAACAAAATCTTAACTGAGCAAAGAGTGGTAAGTGGCATATCTATCCCTCTAAACACCATGCCAGCTCCACAAGAAGATCAACAAACTCAGGCTGAAAAGGACACTCCAGTTCAACAGGATGTCCCAATAGATGTTGAAACATCTGAAGACCAGCAAAAGGCCTCATCTGATGCTGCTGTTGAATCATCTGAGGACCAGAAAAAGGCCTCCACTGATAGTGATGAAGAAATATCCGAGGACCAGCACAAGGCCTCCACTGAAGATCAAATCTCTGTTGAACCACCAGCTGAAGAGGAGACTGCTCAACCTCCTCCTGTTGTGGACCTAGAGCATGATTCTGATACAGAAATCATTGCTTCTGTAAACCCTAGCATAGCCAAAAGGCTTAGGACTAGGAAAGAAAAGATGAATGCAGGACATGCAATTCCTGAGAAGAAGCAAGCTACACCAAAGAAGGACAAAGCTAAAGTTGTCTTTGGTCCTACAAAACAATGGAGCAAGGTGCAAACACAAAAGAGGAAAGCTGTCACTCCTCCAGATTCAAATGTTGAAGAAGATGTCCCAACATCTCCTCCAAAGAAGAAACCAGCACCCTCAAGATCATCAACTGCTGTTCCAGAAGCTCCTTTGGACAACATCTCCTTTCATCATGTTTCAAGTGTGAATAGATGGAAGTTTGTTTATCAAAGAAGGGTAGCACTTGAAAGAGAGCTGAGCAGTAATGCACTTGAGTGCACAGAGCTAATTGATCTCATTTCTTCCGCTGGCCTTTTCAAAACTGTCTCCAACTTCTCTCCTTGCTATGAGCTTCTTGTCAAGGAATTCATAGTCAACCTCCAAGAAGACTGTGCCAATGGTAAGTCTGCTGACTTTAGAAAAGTATATGTAAGAGGCAGGTGTGTAGAATTCTCTCCTAGGGTTATCAACCAATACCTTGGAAGAGAATCTTATGGTCCAAATGAGTTAGGGAAGACTGATAACCAGGTTTGCAAGGTTATCACTGCTAATCAGGTCAAGGCTTGGCCAGTTAAAGGGAAGCTCTCAGTTAGCATGCTGACAAGGAAATATGCCATGCGGAATAGGATTGGCACAACAAACTGGGTCCCTACCAACCATACATCCTCAATATCAACTGGATTGGGCAAGTTCATATATGTTGTGGGCACCCAAACAAAGCTGGATTATGGAGCTTATATATTTGATCAGACATTGAAGCATGCTGGATCATCTGCAACCAAGCTGCCAATTGCCTTCCCTTCCTTGCTGTGTGGAATAGTGCTGAGTCAGTACCCTGGTATCCTCACTGAGAAGGACACAATTTGCAAAAGAGAAAGCCCTCTGGCCTTCCACTACAAGCTGTTTTTGAGTCATCATGCAGCTGATGTTGAAGCTCCCTCTGGGACATCTGCTGGTCCTTCAAAGGCAAAGTCTCCAATCTCCAAAGCTGCATTGATTGCTGAACTGAAGAGCACTTGCAAAGATCTGGATGCAAGGAAGCAGAAGCTGGAGGAGATTATCCAAAGGCTGGAGATTGAAGAAAGTGCTCAGAAAGCTGCTACTTCTGATGAGGAGACTGAGGAAGAGGAAGAAACTGACTATGAGGAATCTGAGTGAAAATTGTATGTGAGGAATATGTAATGACAGCTTCTGCATTGTAATTTTGAATTAGTAACTTTGGACCCAAATTTATGTCTAACAAGGGGGAGAACAACAACAACAATGTATAATGCTGTTTGGTTATTAATGAAAAAAATCCCTGTTTGCTTCTGAACTAAATCTGTGATGTTAATGAAAAATATTTCTGTTGCAACAAGACTGAATACATGTATGTTTGAGGGGGAGTAAACTCACACATGACTCAACAGAAAAGAACTGCTATACTCTGATAAAAGAACTTCTGCTGCACTCTGAAAATCAGAAAAGAATGTTAGCCAAAAATTAGCCAAAGGGGGAGTTTGTAGATGTTTAGAATTGGCAGAATTTTTGACCAACAAGAAATGTTGAATTCAGTTCAGGATGTCCTATCAGATGTTGGGACATCATTAAATAGAGTATAAGAACTTAATTCAGGATGTCACACCAGATGTTGGGACATTGTGTTAATGATTTAAGTTTAGTTTTTCAGGATGTCCCAACAGATGTTGTGACATCTCAAACCTGCTACCAGAATTAATTAATGACTAACTGATCTGAGTAATTTAAGGAAAGTTATCTAGAATTAATTATGGATGGACAAAAACAGAATAATGCGCATCTGTAGGGAGTGTTGTTATGAGACTTCAGCATAATCAGAAGAACTAAATCACCTAGAATCTAGGAAGTAACAAACCCTAATTCAAGGTGGAAGCTGCATGCGTTTAGGACTGGATTAACCTACAGAAAGCCCAAAATCCAAACACCTATTTAAGCAACAGAAACTCTCAGAATATAGTACGAATTCAAGAAGATAAAATAGGGTGTTTTGTGTTTTAATAGCAGGTTGTTTTATTGTACCACTTTATGAGCTTTTAAGCAAAAGTGTATTTGTGTCTTGATTGAAACTGTGAAGTAAGATCAAGCTGTTTTGTTTGAAGTATGACTTCAATTTTATTAAACTTGTAAACAAGATCACTGTGTGATTGAGGGGGAGTGAGTTGGTACTCATATCTAAGTTGTGTCTTAGGTAGAAATTGCATTGGGTAGATATTAAGTGAAAGATTAAATTGGGTGGTTTAAGTCTAGAATTAATATTACTTATAGTGGATTTCCTCCTGGCTTGGTAGCCTCCAGATGTAAATGTGGTTATACACTGAACTGGGTTAACAAATTACTGTGTTGTTTAATTTTCATGCACTTTAAGTTTTGGTTAAATTTGTCAAGTGTTGGAACATCTCATTCGACATCTCATACCTGATTACAGAATTTCACTAACCATGAATTTAGTTGAGGTATCTTCCTCGGCTTAAGTGTTCTCATCTATTATCCTTCTATTAGGATGGTGTAATGAGTCCACTAACCTATGATTAGAGATTTAACTCATTACTTAAAACTAAAAAAAAAACCAAAAAAACAACTAATTAATCACAAGTAGGTTAATGATCTTAATCCTACATCATCATGGCAATTAAGTTGAGATGCTTATCTCATACTTAAGTAGGCTCATTATCCCTAATCAGGGAGGATATAATGAGTTTACAACCTTTGATTTAGGCTTAAGCTCATTAACTTATGACAAACACCAAAAACAATAACAAAACTGAAAACACAAAAACAAACAAAAACCGTCTCCTTCGGGATTCATTTCTCATCACACTCATTCACAAACAAGAACTTGCTTCTTCCGTCTAATGCAAGACAGTTAGCACTCGAGCCAGACGAGTCATACACTTGAGCATAAACAAGTAAGTAGTTCACAGTCAATTTATCTTTCAGTCTCTTTGAGTCGAACTATGGTGTTCTGACTTCCTCATTGCACGAGAGGATACGTAGGCATAACTTAACTGTTATCGAACAAAAGTCTTCATGTCTTCCCCCTCTTTCAGCATTCTCTTTTAAGCCTCATTCTTGAGCATTTCACTTCACCTTTTGCACTGACACTTGTATATTCTTTTCCAGCTTTTGCAAACAGATAGCACATACACCTACCCCTTTAAACACAATCTTTTAAGCGTGGATCCCATCGAGTACGACGGACAATCTGGGTGTTAATACCTTCCCAGGTTGTAACCAACCCCCTTTCTCAGTTTCTCTGGTTTGCAACCATCTTATCCATATCCTTCTAGGTTTATGCAGCATTACCTTTCCTTCGGGATAAAAATGCCTAGCTGGCGACTCTATTCATCTTCATTTCATTCCTCCTTTCGCCGATCGTTCGCGTCTGCACCCTATCTGACCAGGTGTCTTTTCGGGGGAGCGACAACATGCTGATAAGGTGTTGCCCCAATGGAGGTTCTGATTGAAGTTTGGTACCCATGCAAGGTAAATGGTAGGATTTCATGCTAGTCTTTATATGTAACCACCATCTTTTGCACAATTTTCTTGATGTTTTTGTTAGCTGCCTCAACAACGCCATTCATCTTTGGCCTGTAAGGAGGAGAGTTGTGATGTTGGATTTTGAAGTCCCGGCATAGTTCTGACATCATTTTGTTGTTCAAATTGGAACCATTATCAGTAATGATTCGCTCGGGTACTCCATATCGACAGATAATGTCTCTTTTCAGGAATCTGGCTACCACCTGTCTGGTGACGTTTGCGTACGAAGCTGCTTTGACCCATTTGGTGAAGTAATCAATGGCTACCAGGATGAATTTGTGGCCATTTAAAGCAGTCGGTTTGATCTTCCCAATCATATCAATGCCCCACATGGCAAAGGGCCAGGGTGAAAACATCACGTTCAAAGGATTTGGAGGCACATGCACCTTGTCTTCATAGATCTAGTATTTGTGGCATTTTCTGGCATAGGCACAATAGTCTGCATCCATTGTGATCCAGTAGTAACCTGATCGTAATAATTTCTTAGCCATTGCATGTCCTCCAACATGGGTACCGAAAGATCCTTCATGCACCTCGTGCATCAGCAAGTCTGCTTCTTTCTTATCCACACATCTGAGTAGCACCATGTCAAAGTTTCGCTTGTATAATGAACCATCAACATTAAGGAAGAAACTACCTGCCAACCTTCTTAATGTCTTCTTATCATTAGATGATGCCACAGGTGGATATGTCTGATCCTCTAAGAAGCTTTTGATATCATGGAACCAAGGCTTGTCATCTTTAACAATATCCACAGAGAATACGTATGCTGGTCGGTCTAGTCTGGATACCGAGATCTGAGGCACAAAATTGGCAGTTTGAAGCTTGATCATGGAGGAAATGGTAGCTAAAGCATCTGCGAACTGATTTTCATCTCGAGGGATATACTCAAGTTTGACTATTGTGAAGAAAGTCAATAATCTCCTCGTATAGTCACGGTATAGAATCAGATGTTCTTGGTGAGTGTACCATTTGTCGTTGGTTTGATTGATGACCAAAGTTGAATCTCCGAATACATTTAACGTCTTGATCCTAAGGTCAATGACTTCCTCAAGACCCATGATACAGGCTTCGTATTCAGCTTCGTTATTAGTGCAGGCAAAGGTGAGTTTTGCCGAGAAAGGCATATGACCTCCCTTAGGTGTAATGAGCACTGCACCAACTCCATGACCATTCATATTGACAACCCCGTCAAACATCATGGTCCATTCTTCACCTGGGTCAGGCCCTTCAGTGTGAACAGGCTCTTCATGATCTTTTGCTTTTAAGTACACGATGTCTTCATCAGGGAAGTCAAATATCATGGGCTGGTAATCTTCAATGGGTTGCTCAGCTAGATAGTCAGACAGTACACTGCCCTTGATGGCCTTTTGAGATGTCTACTGAATGTCATACTCTGTCAGAATCATTTGCCATCTTGCAACCCTTCCGGTAAGTGCTGGCTTCTCAAATATGTACTTGACGGGGTCCATTTTTGAGATCAACAAAGTGGTGTGAGTCAACATATACTGCCTTAGTCGGCGAGCAGCCCACGCTAAAGCACAACAAGTTCTCTCGAGCAGTGAATAACGTTGTTCACAGTCGGTAAACTTTTTGCTTAGGTAGTATATTGCATACTCTTTTCGACCAGACTCGTCATGCTGGCCCAGCACACACCCCATTGATCCTTCTAATACTGTTAGGTACATTATTAGAGGTCTTCCTTCAATCGGCGGCATGAGAATTGGAGGTTCTTGTAGGTACTCCTTGATCTTGTCAAAAGCCTTCTGACAATCTTCGTTCCACCTGACTGTTTGTTCCTTTCTTAACAGTTTGAACAAGGGCTCACAGGTTGCAGTAAGATGAGATATGAACCTTGATATGTAGTTCAATCTACCTAGGAACCCCCGAACTTCCTTTTCAGTCCTAGGTGCAGGCATCTCCTGAATGGCTTTGACTTTGTCGGGATCAACCTCAATTCCCTTTTCACTTATAATAAATCCCAGCAACTTACCAGAACGTACCCCAAATGTGCATTTGTTGGGGTTTAACTTCAATTGATACTTTCTCAGATGCTTGAACAACTTCAGTAGATTTACCAGATGGTCTTCTTCAGTAAGGGACTTGGCAATCATGTCATCCACGTAGCATTCAATTTCTTTAAGGATCATATCATGGAATAGTGTTACCATTGCCCGTTGATAAGTAGCACCGGCATTCTTCAGTACAAATGGCATTACCTTGTAACAAAATGTGCCCCAAGGTGTGATGAAGGTTGTTTTCTCCATGTCTTCTGGTAACATCTTGATCTGATTATACCCAGAAAATCCATCCATGAAAGAAAATACCGAAGACTGAGCTGTGTTGTCGACCAATACATCAACGTGAGGTAATGGGAAATCATCCTTCGGGCTAGCTCTGTTCAGATCCCGGTAATCCACACACATACGTACTTTGCCATCCTTCTTAGGCCCTAGTACTATGTTAGCAACCCACGGCGGGTTACTAGTTACAGCAAGGAAACCGGCGTCCCACTGTTTCTATACTTCTTCTTTAATCTTCATGGCCATATCTGGGCGAGTACGGTGTAGCTTTTGCTTCACTGGAGGGCAATCTTCTTTTAACGGCAGTTTGTGCATAACAATATCCGTATCTAGACCTGGCATGTCTTGATAGGACTAAGCAAAGACGTCGACGTATTCTCGAAGCATGTCAATGAGCTGTTCTTTTACTGAAGCTTGCAGTCCGACCCCAATCTTCACTTCTTTCAAATCCTCTTCGGTACCAAGATTCACTGTTTCAACCTCCTCCTGATGAGGAGTGATCACTTTCTCTTCTTGCCTCAAAAACCTGGCTAACTCTTCAGGTAACTCATAGTCTTCTTCAACCCCTTCATCAGCTTGATTAATTGGATTGTCGAAGTCATACAAGGTCATAGCAGTGCTGTTGTCGGTGCAATCTGGAGGATAATCTCTGCAAGGGTTGAGATTTGTTCGTTTTAGTGATCAATTTTAATCTTGTTTAGAAAAGTGTAAAAATGAAGTTTTTTTATGTTGAAAACATTGCCATTTTATTGTTTTGTACAAAAGCAAAAAATGAAAAGACAGTGAGCGAAAAAAAGATATTTGTTTGTAAAAGATGTCTGATATTCATTGATAATCCATTTGCACAAAATTACAATATGGCCCTATTGCATGCTGAAAAAATCAGGAAATAATAATTACTCTGTAGGAGTAACCCTTATAATTTCCTGGGAAGACCAGTTAAGGACTTGATGACCCGGGATCCTTGGACGTATCCAGCTCTCCAGGTTGAGGTCATTTTCCGCCTCGTCTTCCACATTGTTAACAGCATCTGGGGTGAGCATCCCCCCACTGATGAACTTGGGCTTTTTAGCAGCCTCTGATTGATCTTGTCGGAATGGTTTGTAACCCAAACCGAATCTGTCCTCCTTCTTCTCCACCGGTAGCAGCTTGCGCCAGGCTTGGGCATTACCATCTTCAACAACCTTTCGGGCTTGCTGATAAGAGACAATTTAAGTACCCATCTTATCCTCCTAGGATGCAGCAAATACTTCAGTCGTCGCCTCATTGACATTCAGAGCCTCGAACCCCTGGCTCATGGTTTCATGGATTTCACCATCCATCTCAATGTATTTGTATGTAGCCAGATGGCTAACAAAGATGTCCTCTTCACCACAGATGGTGATAATCTGTCCTTCCCACTCATATTTCAATTTCTGGTGAAGGGTCGACGTAACTGCACCAGCGGCGTGAATCCATGGTTGACCCAACAAACAGCTGTAGGCCGGCTGAATGTCCATCACATAGAAAGTAGTCTGAAAGACCTGCGGACCGATTATCACAGGCAACTCCACCTCTCCAAGAACAGACCTCTTGGAGCCATCAAAAGCCCTGACCACCAGATTTCTTGGTCGGAGAGCTATTCCATCATATTCGAGCTTGACAAGAGCTTTCTTCGGCAAGTCATTGAGTGAAGACCTAGTGTCTACAAGAACATGAGAGAGTACAACCCCTTTGCACTCCAGGGTTATGTGCAAAGCTTTGTTGTGGTGACGTCCTTCCGTTGTTAAGTCAGCATTGGTGAAACCTAGCCCATGGCTAGTATTGACATTAGACACCACTGTCTCAAGCTAATTCACTGAGATCTCTTCTGGCACGTAGGCAGCATGCAGAACTTTGAGTAGTGCATCCCAATGAGCTTCGGAACACAACAGCAGGGATAAGATGGAGATCTTAGAAGGAGTCTGGTGGAGCTTATCCACAACCTTGTAGTCACTTCTTTTAATTATCCTCATAAATTCATCCACATCCTGATCAAAGGATGATTTATGAGTCTCTTTTGATGCAGATTCTTCAGGTATCACACTTTTCCCTTTGGCTTTGGCAGCAACCTCTGCCTCAATATTGGTTCTTGGAGCTTGTGACGCAAAGAGGCGTCCGCTTTGGGTGAAGCCTCCGCCTCCCCCGACATTATCCACTTGTGGGGTAGGAACTGAAGAATCAAGAAGGACTTTTTCTCCTTTGCAGTAAAGTTCTGCACCATAATGCCATGGTACAACATTGTCTTTGTCACATGGAATAGGCCCTGGCACCGTGATGGAGACTGGGCTCACTGTAGCAGAGGTTGGAACCGTTATTGTTTGTGGATCATAAAAAATGGTGACAGGACTTTTGGTGGATGTTGGTGGTGATGAATTGAAGCTTGGTTGTTGCTGAAACTGTTGCTGAGATTGTTGTTGAAAGTTGCTGGAGTTTGGGACCGTTGTAGGGTCATAATAAATAGTAACAGTAGAGACGTTGTTGCTAGTGGTTGTTGAAGTTGTAGAAGGAGATGAAATGGAACTTTTGTTTGTTGAAGTGATGGAAGAGTTGATTGCTGATTTTGTAGACGAGTCGGTGGGAACAATTGTTGTTGCAGTTGTAGAAGAATCATTTATTGTTGAAAAGGGAGTTGTTGGTGTTGTAGAAGTTGTTGTTGTTATTTGCAGAATACCTTCTTTGATCAAGCCATTGATGCCATTCCTCAAGCATGCACACCCATTCACAGAAACCTTGCAAGATTCACAACAGGCCCCACAACCTGGAAACACTTGGAATTTCAAGAGCTGGGCTTTAACCTCTGCCAGAGGTGTCTGAATACTTGCAGTATCTTCAATTGAAATCATGGGTGACCCTTCCTCTATAGCAATAATCCTTGGCCCGCCATGGCTGGGCATATGATTCTTTGTGACATTGGGAGGTGGTGCAAAATTCAGGGCCTTTGAATCTACCAGATCCTGGACCTTCATATGCAGAGCCCTGCATTTTTCTGTGGAGTGACCAGGTGCATTAGAGTGAAAAGTACACCTGGCATTGACGTCATAATTTCTCGGAGGGTTCTGAGGATCCGGTGGAGCCAATGTCCTTAACTCGAAAAGATTGAGCTTTAGGAGTTGAGGTAGAAATGTGGCATATGGCATTGGTATAGGGTCAATCACCCTGTTGATCTGAGATGGCCGCTGCTGAAAAGGGAGTTGTTGTTGGTTGTTGTTATTGTTGTTGTAGGATCTTTGTTGAGGGAACTGTGGCTGTTAAGGAAAGTGTTGTGCTTGTTGACTATATTGAGGAGGTGGAGCAGGAATAGTGGCGACAACAACGGATCTTGGAAAATACTATGGTCTACCTCTTCCCACATGTACAAAATTTGTTTCACCGGATCTGCGGGGCCCTGCAAATGGCTTTCTTGCATTGCTTGAACTGGCACCGTTGTCAGAAATCTTTCCCATCTTTAGTAAGCTCTCAATTCTTTCCCCAGCTATAACCACGTCTACAAAGCTGGTAGAAGAAAATGCAGCCAATCTGTCAATATAAGTACCCTGGAGAGTATTCATGAACATGTCTGCCATCTCCCTTTTAGACATCGGGGGTTGAACGGCAGTAGCTAGTTGCCTCCATCTTTGGGCGTACTCTCTAAAGCTTTCTCGGGAAGACTGTGACATTCCCATCAGAAGGGTTCTGTTTGGAGCCATATCCAAATTATATTGATATTGACGAATGAAAGATTCTGCCAAGTCTTTCCAATTCCTTACTGTGGCCCTGGTCAAGTGAGAGTACCATTCTCGGGATGCCCCTGTCAAGCTATCCTCAAATTAAAACATCCACAGTTTCTCATCCATGGTGTAGTCTTTCAATCTCCCCGGGAAAGATTGGAGATGGGTACGTGGGCAGGATGTGCCATTGTATCTTTCAAAACAAGGAGGTTTGAACTTATGAGGAATTCTAACCCCCTCCACTAATCCCATGTCCATGACATCAAAACCCAGAGAGTTTTGGGATTCGAGAGACCTTAGTTTTTCTGCTATTTCATCCAATCGACGATCGTGAACTTCGTCTCCAGCCCCAACCACAGTAAATTGTTCTTCCTGAGGGTCTTCCTGCAAGGCCCTCCCTCCAGTGTTACCTTGGGTGTTTCTTATAGCATTGATGCCTTGGTTCAGATGAGGCCCAAACTCTAGAGGATCAGTACGAGGCTGTACGTGATCGTTGTTGCTGGAACCCCCTGTACCTGGATGGTTTTCCTCGGGAGTTTGTTGTTCGACTAACTCTCTCAGTCTCTCCTGGCTTTGAGCCAAACCAGTCATCACAGCCATGAATTGATTCATTTGGGCCCTCATATCAGTCCTCTCATTGGCCATTTGGGTCCTCACATCAAATGATCCATTTGCAAGCCTGGAAGGTTGTTTCTTGTCGGATACCGGTGCACTCTATTCACGGGGAACAATCTTCTACGAGCAATGTTTCCTGAAACCACAACAAAATGAGAAACAACAACGAAACAAAAAACCTACAAAACAAAGAAATGATGTTAGTATGCAATGCAGGATGCCCTTCAAAGGGTATCCGGTTTGGTTCTTTGGTTTTGACCTTTCCAGACCTCGAGGGAATGATGATGTTGCAGAGAGATGAAGCCCATTAAATAATACAAACCATATATTACAAAGATTGAAGATACATAGTTTGATTACAATAAAGTTCTCACGGTGGGTCAAAATACAACAACAAAATCAAAAGTACAGACAAAAGAAAATACAAGTACAAGGAAATTAAACATCCAGTCCAAAGTCATCTTCTCTGGCTTCCTTCAAGAGAGCCTCAGTCACTAGACTAACTGGGTGCTCTGTAATGGTCCCGATAAGAAGGTTCCTGGTGGTAATGGCACTGGTCAACTTCTTGTGCTTATCCTGATCCTTTGACCTCTTCAACCCCGCCCGGAGTTTCAACTCAGAGATCTCCTTCTGTGTTGCTAACAAAGCTGCCTGATTCTTCTTTTCATTGGCTTCCAGCTGCTCTATCCTAGCCTGGGTCCTATGGTCTTCCTGTGCACGAGCCTCAGTGATCCTGTTCCACCTAGCCTGACTCTCCTCTAAGTAATGCTTAGCTCTGGCCTTTTGAGTCTTAGCTTCCTTGCAAGCATTCTTCAACACTAACTCTCCTGCTCTAGCGTTTCTGATGTAGTCATTTGTTTTCTCAATCTTGGTCAAGTGCTCAATCCAGAGCTTCTCTAACCTATCATTATCTAGACGACTGTCATTCCTCTCCCAGAGGGTCTTCTTCAAAGCTTCAGAGAGCTGAGTATTCCTTTCTTTCAATTTCTCAAACTCCTTCAAACTGACAGTAGCTGCAGGTTCCACTGTTGATGGACCAGGTGCATCCTCTAAGGTGAATGGCATCCTGGTGATCTGTCCCCTGACACGAGACCAGTCAAGATACTGAGCTGAAGCTATATTGTTGCACTTGCCAAGGATAGTTGTCCCCTTAGTCTGAATGTTGTCCCAAGCCCAGGCAGCTTGTCTGACAATGGCAAGGTTGTGCTGGATGTCACAATAAAGGGTTTCCGTCAAATCTTGCCCTCTTGGGGAATGAACCAAAGCATACCCTAATTGCCTCTTGAAAAGCCAAGGGTTGTAGTTGATGCAACCTTTTACTCCAATCAAGGGTACATTGGGATACTACCCACAACTGGTAATGATATCTTTACCCTTGGTGCTCTGAGTGCACCATCTTATTTGTCTTTTGATGTAAGGGCAATCAATCTCTTAGCCCAGTTCCTTGGCTGATGAGGATTCGGGAAAGTGTCTGACTTCGGCAAGTGTCTTAACAACCAACAATAGAAGAGGGGTGCACAACATCTGACCAATCTTCCCCTTTGCTTCTTATTCCTTTGATGCACTCAGGAGTAGAAGTCTCCAAGCAAGGTAGGAACTGGGTTCCTCAGTAAGAATAGGTGAATAGTGTCGCTCCCCGGATTTCCATCCTGGGACAAACGCGAAAGTGGCGCGGAAAAGAATAGAGTCGCCAGCCAGGCATTTTTATCCCGAAGGAACGGGAATGGTAATGCTGCACAAACCAGAAGAAAAGAAAAAGGAAGGACACGGGTCCTACGAACCAAAGAGACTGAGTTTGGGAGTTGGTTACGACCTGGGAAGGTATTAGCACCCAGATCGTCCGCCGTACCCGACGGGATCCACGCTTGCAAAGAAACTAATTCAAGGGGTGAAGAAAGAAAGATGCTGCAAAGAAAATAAACTGGACTGGACAAAAGAAAACAAAAGAGAATATGTAGGGAAAATAAAGATTGTGCTCGAACGGGCCCTACCCCTGCCTACGTACCTCATCGTGAAAATGAGGATCAGAGACGCCGTAGTTCCCCTAACTAGGGGTAGAAAAGAAATTGCTTGTGAATTAAGGCTTGAACTGCCTATGTCAATGCTCAGGTGTTGCAGGCTCGAACGACGAGTGCGTAACCGTCTTGCAAAGTGACAAGTAAGAGCAAGTTCTCGTACGGAGCGAAGGAGATGAGAAAGGAATTCCCGAAGGAAAGACGCTTATTGTTTATTTGTGTTTTTTATGAAGCTTTTTATGAGTGTGTCACAAGGAAGTGAACTCAAGCTCTTTTCCATAGAATGTGCACTTGTCACTACATTTCAAGATGGAATAATAGAACAAGCACACTCAAGTAAGGAGAAGATCCCCAAAACTTGAATCCAGAGATTAGGTCTTAGGATCACTAACTCATTAACTTATTAAGTGTTTTTGGTATTTACAGTGAAGAAGTGTTTTTTATGATTTTCTTGGTGAAGATGATATCTTGATCAGACTTGTGCATCACAAGATAAGCTTGTACTATCCCAAGATGAGAAGACTACAAGTATCTCATGGGATAAGGCTATTGCTCAAAGTATCACTTCATTCTTTATTAAGTGTTTTCTTCAGGGTTTTGAGATGAGAAGAGAAAAGAAACCAAAAGGATCACAAAGGCAAAAGTCTAATGGGGGACTAAAGATTCCTAAGTGCTGTCATGCATGGGAAATCCTAGGTTAGTGTGGTTTACTATCCTAAAGAAGAAAGAAAGAAGAAGAGAAGAAGAAGAAAGAATAATAGGAAGGGAAGTAAGGCCTAAGCCCAACAATCAAAAGGCTAGCACAAGTAAGAATAAGAAGAGAAGAGATGAGATTTGGAGATGTGGGAATCACATCCACACCTCTCACTTACCATAGCCCTTGAAAAGGTTAGTGACACAAGCATACAAGCAAAAAAAATGAACATAATGTCATACCAACATCATACAAACAGAAGTGAAGTCATACACATAAATTCTCAATGCAAATGCAAGTCACAAGAATGAGAAAAGAAGCACACAAGTCAACATGAGGCAACATGAATCACATGGCAAAGCAAAGTAAACTGGATAAGATGTAAGGCAAAATAAGAAAAACACAAACTCAATGCACAAGACCAGAACCCTAATCAAGTTAAAGAAGTGCTTAAGAAGAAAGAGAGATGAAGAGAAGAGAAGCACAAAGCTAAACAAACACATTATGGGAAGAAAGAAGCAAAGAAGTGAGGTGGATGTACAAAAGAAAGAAAGAACTTCAAAGGTAAACCAAATACAAGATTTACAAAACAAAAACCCTAAGCCAAGATCAGAAAGGTACCAATGCCCTAAAGATACCCCAAATAAGATGAAGAAGTTGGCACAAGTGCCCTTCTAAGCTAAGGAGAGGACTTATGATCAAAAAGAAGCAAAATGGGACAAGTTAAGAACCAAAATTCAAATCAAATTAAATATGCATCCAAAAATTCCACAACCTTGGACAAGAGACCTTCAATCATGATATAACAACATTCCAAAAGGATAGGAGGAAATTCAGAAGCTATGTAAGTCAAATGAGGAGTCAAACATCAATTAGGGTTAAGAAACTTCACTCACAAGTCAAAGACCAAAACCAAATGAACAAGCTTCTAAAAATCAGGGCAAAAATCACACATGAAGTACACCCTATTGAGAGTCTAGAGAAAAAAGAACCACTCAAAAATTCAAAATGAGGATCACTATGGAAAATGGACAAGACAGCATGCTTGGAAAAGAATTAAAATGAATTAATTAAATGGGGGAATCAATTTACACGTGTCAATTAAAAATAAATGGAAAATAAAAATACTAAAAATTAAAGAAAACTCAAATTAATATCCATGAATTATTTCATAATTTTTTGAAACTTAGAACTAATTTTAAAAATTAAAAAGCAAATAGATATTAAAAGAAATAAAGAAAATAAAATAAAATGAAGAATGAAGTTGGGAGGTGTGAATAGAAGGAAACTCAATTCAAACATTTGGGCTCAAAACAAAGGAGGGTGTGGATAGCCATCCAGGCCCACCCAATTCTGCGCAGCCTACAATTATAAGGGTGGAAAATCATGAAAATCAGGAAAAAATAGAAACCAATGGATCAAAGGAAAGGACCAGATCAGTCAACTCATTAATTGAGGTAAGAAAAATGATTGGATCAGAATGAAGGCACATGCTAATTAATATGGGGTGCGAAACACTTGGATTATTCAGACTAAAAACATAAGAATCCAAACACGTGAGGGGGAGCAAGTTCATTAAATGATGTGGCAGCTTATCATGCGTTGAGATGGAAAGATATGATGGTCCAGGAGTCTTCTTCTCCAATTCAAACCCTATAAGAACATCCCTTGGCTAGAAAAATGGGGTTGGACCCCTTGAAATCTCACAGTTGACTTTTCTAAGGCACAGTTGACCAGTTTCTTCATTTAAAAGCAACTGAAGAAAAACTTGACTTCCACAAGGAATTTTCTCACCAAATTTCATACCTAGGATCCTCTTAACATGTAAAAGACTTTGCCCAAATGAAATGGCCAAAGTCTTGAGGTTTTCATGCTTGAAACTCAAACCCTAATTTGGGACCATTGTGTAGGAGCTTTGCCCTAGCCTGGATTCCCTGATGATCCTCCAACCTTCTGATCTTTTGTAAATGAACTTGAACTTGTGAATGCAATGTAGACTCCTCATAGGACTTGTATAAATCCATTGGGCCCCTTGTCATGGCTTGTGATGCTTCAAAATCCTCCACAGATGATCATATGCATAATGCTAGGTCATGAGAAATGTTATGCCTCGTCTTTCCATGCTAAGATGCTGAAAATATGATATGTTCATGATGAATATGATGTGATATGATGCTTAAAAAGAAGAGGGAAAATTTGGGGTATTACAGTTGCCCCTATTCAAACAACTGTTAATCTGAAAAGGACGGTAGCACGGGCTATCGACCGTTCAAGATAAATTGTGGTTGAATAACAAGAAGACCAGAAATTTGCACTCTGACGAAGAATGCAGAAACTGGGAAATAAACCCAACCAAATGACGCTTTGGTGACTGAAGTGGAGAGAAAGCAGACGAGCTTCTTCCAAGTTGAAACTGTTATCTGGAATCAGAATACTTTGACAGACGAGTCTTCTTCGAACAATCCTGTTACGCCAGGAGCTGGACATACGAGCCCTCACACATATGACTTGAGACAGACGAATCTCCTTCAGATAAACCTGTTACGCCAGGACCGGTGATGCACTTAAGTCTGTGGGATAGACATGCATAATCAAGGTAGACGAATCCTCTTCATATATTATTCGTGGATATATGATATAAGACAGACGAGCCTTCTTCGAGCGAACCTGTTACGCCAGATGCAACATTAATAAGTGGTGCTTGAAACAGACGAGCCTCCTTCAGATAATCCTGTTACGCCAGGACCGGTAACCATTTTGACACTTATTCCCAAAGTCAGGATTTTAAACCTCTTCAATACAGACGAGTATTGGATGATCATCAAGATAACACAGACTAGTATCATAAGTCAATGATACAGATGAATATCAGACGATGATCTAAGAAACACAGACGAGCGCTTCAGATGAATATCAGACGATGATCTAAGAAACACAGATGTTTTAAATGCAATGCTATTTTTGCTAAAAATTTAGGACATTTTGTAAACAAAAATAAACACAACACAACTTTTTGACTGAATATTCTTTTTATTGAAAGACCTCTGAATAGGCAAAGATTTACATCAGAAAGTAACCACCTGGAAAGAGGTAGCCACCATAAAATTGAGAAAACAAACTATCCTAATGGAAATGGACACGGCATCCCAATGAGTTCCCTTCTTGCTATGATCAACATGTCTTCAAAACTCTCCATTCTTGCCTTTGCTTTCTGAGAAGATGAGGGGACTGACTCCGATCCTTCTGATATTGTCAAGCTGTACGAAACGATGATTTGGTTCAGACTACTCGGATCGCAGTTGTTCGCTTATTCCCTTGTTTTGCGTGGATCGCCCTTTCGGGTTTTCAATCCACCGGGATACCCTTTTTTGCCTGAGCTGTCCGATGTGGCTTTTCAACTCAGCGGGTGTACATTTTTTCCCCTAACTTTTGCCCGAGCTTTTTATTCTGTTTTTAGCTCTCCGGGATGCCCTTTTCTTGCCTGGACTTTAATTCTGTTTTTGTGTCCAGCGGGTCTTTATATGCGAAGTATTTTTTAACTGCGTCCAAGTTAACAGGGGATTGGAAATCTTCTCCATCCATAGTGGTGAGCATCAGTGCCCCTCATGACAAAACTTTCTTCACTATGAATGGTCCTTCGTAGTTTGGGGTCCACTTGTGGATATGATCTGAACCTGGAGGAATAATCCTCTTGAGCACAAGCTCTCCCACTTGATACTCCCGAGTACGTACTCGTTGGTCGAATGCTCGCTTCATTCTCCTCTGATAAAGCTGACCATGACAGATAGCCGCTAATCTCTTTTCCTCAATTAGGCATAGCTGATTGTAACGAGCACGCACCCATTCAGCCTCATCAAGCTTCACATCCATCATCACACGCAATGAAGGAATCTCTACTTCAACAGGCAGAACTGCCTCCATACCATATACCAATGAGAAAGGAGTTGCCCCAGTTGACGTCCTGACTGACGTTCGGTACCCATGTAGCGCAAATGGTAACATCTCATGCCATTCTTTGTAAGTGACAACCATTTTTTGCACAATCTTCTTGATATTCTTGTTTGCCGCCTCTACCGCACCATTCATCTTTGGTCGGTAAGAAGAAGAATTGTGATGCTGGATCTGAAAGTCACGACACAACTCTGCCATCATCTTGTTGTTTAAGTTAGAACCATTGTCAGTAATGATTCTTTCGGGCACTCCGTATCTGCAAATAATGTCTCTTTTCAAAAATATGGCTACCACTTGACGAGTGACATTGGCATAAGATGCTGCTTCAACCCACTTAGTGAAGTAATCAATTGCAACCAGGATGAAGCGATGACCATTTGAAGCGGTAGGCTCTATTTTCCCGATTATGTCAATGCCCCACATAGAAAAGGGCCAAGGAGATGACATGACGTTGAGCGGGCTAGGAGGAACATGCACCTTGTCTGCAAATTTGGCACTTGTGGCATTTACGGGCGTATGAACAACAGTCTGCATCCATTGTCATCCAATAATACCCCGATCTTAACAACTTCTTAGCCATAGCATGCCCTCCTGCATGGGTACCGAAAGATCCCTCGTGGACTTCCTGCATTAACAGGCTTGCTTCGTGTCTATCCACGCATCTGAGCAAGACCATGTCAAAGTTTCTATTGTACAAAACCCCGTCTGTATTCAAGAAGAAGCTAGCAGCAAGTCGCCTTAATGTCTTATTGTCATTGGAAGATGCCCCGGCTGGGTACTCTTGCTTTTCCAGGAATAACTTGATATCAAAATACCAAGGTTTCTCGTCAGACACTGTGTCTACAGAGAAAGCATGAGCTGGTGCGTCAAGCCTGGAGATGTCAATTCTGGGCACATAATTCCAACACAAGACTTTGATAGACGAAGAAAGAGTGGCCAATGCGTCGGCAAATTGATTCTCATCACGTGGTATGTACTGAAGCTTAACTTTCATGAAGAACGTTAACAGTTTTCTGGCATAATCCCTGTAAGGAATTAGATGCTCTTGATGCGTATACCACTTGCCGGTAACCTGGTTAATAACGAGGGTTGAATCTCCGAATATATCGAGGGTCTTAATCCGAAGATTAATAGCCTCCTCTATTCCCATTATGCATGCCTCGTATTCCGCTTCATTGTTGGTGCAGCCAAATGTAATTCTGGCAGCGAAGGGAAAGTGAACACCTTCGGGAGTAATAAGAAAGGCACCAACTCCACGTCCATTGATATTGACTGCCCCATCAAACATCAACTTCCATTTGGATTCAGGGTATGGCCCCTCCTCCGGAAGTGGTTCCTCGCAATCGTTTTCTTTGAGGTACATGATGTCCTCATCAGGGAAATCAAACTTCATTGGCTGATAATCATCTTCAAGAGGTTGTTGTTCAAGGTAATCTGACAATACACTTCCTTTGATGGCTTTCTGAGAAGTATATTGTATGTCATACTCAGTTAAAATCATTTGCCACCTAGTAACCCTTCCGGTTAACGCTGGTTTCTCAAAGATGTACTTGACAGGATCCATTTTGGAAATTAGCAGTGTGGTATGAGTCAACATGTATTGTCTCAGTCGGCGAGCAGCCCATACCAAAGCGCAACATGTTTTCTCGAGCAGTGAGTAACGGGATTCACAGTCGGTAAACTTTTTGCTAAGGTAATAAATAGCGTACTCTTTTCGAGCAGACTCGTCATGTTGGCCTAGAACACACCCTATTGACCCTTCTAGCACAGTCAAGTACATGATTAAAGGTCTTCCTTCCACTGGAGGCATAAAAATTGGAGGCTCCTGCAAATATTATTTTATTTTATCAAAGGCTCTTTGGCAGTCCTCATTCCACATGACCGTTTGCTCTTTTCTTAGCAATTTGAATATTGGCTCGCACGTGGCAGTTAGATGAGATATGAACCGTGAAATATAGTTCAACCTCCCTAAAAACCCGCACACTTCTTTTTCTGTTTTCGGTGCAGGCATATCTTGAATTGCTTTTACTTTTGCAGGATCTACCTCAATTTCTTTCTGACTAACAATGAAACCCTACAATTTCCCGGAACGCACTCTGAAAGTGCACTTGTTTGGATTCAACCTCAGCTTATATTTTATCAATTTATCAAACAGCTTCTTGAGGTTGACCATATGCTCTTCTTCGTCTCGGGACATAGAAATCATATCGTCCACATAACACTCTATCTCCTTGTGTATCATGTCGTGGAACAATGTGACCATAGCCCGCTGATAAGTTGCCCCGGCGTTCTTCAAACCAAAGGGCATGACCTTGTAGCAGAATGTACCCCACGAGGTAATGAACGTTGTTTTCTCCATGTCTTCCGGTGCCATCTTAATCTGATTATATCCGGAGAAGCCATCCATGAAGGAAAATACCGAGAACTGAGCAGTATTATCTACCAACACATCAATGTGAGGTAATGGAAAGTCATCTTTTGGGCTTGCTCTATTCAAATCCCGGTAGTCAACGCACATCCGGACCTTGCCGTCCTTCTTTGGTACAGGTACAATGTTAGCCACCCAAGGTGGGTAACTAGTTACGGCAAGGAATCTGGCATCCCATTGCTTCTGAACTTCCTCCTTGATCTTCATCGCCATGTCAGGACGAGTTCTTCTCAACTCTTGCTTCACAGGAGGACAGTCTTCTTTCAATGGTAACTTGTGCACAACGATGTCGGTATCCAACCCTGGCATATCTTGATATGACCAGGAAAAGATATCCATATACTCACGCAACATACCAATCAGCTCTTTCTTTACTTCGGCATGCAGACTGGCCCCAATCTTGATCTCTTTCTTCACATCTTCAGTGCCGATGTTGATTATCTCAATTTCTTCCTAATGAGGCTGAATAACTCGTTCCTCCTGTTTCAACAATCTGACCAATTCTTTAGGGAGTTTACAGTCTTCCTCAACCCCTTCATCAGCTTGGTAGACAGGATTGTCAAAGTCATGTGTGTTCATAGCAAGAACGTTATCAATGGAATCCGGATGATCAACACTGCACAGATGATGTGCTTATTTCAGAATCTGCTTATTTTGAAAAGAGACGCAAACACAAAAACAAAAAGGAAAAACGCATTGCCATTTTTATATTTTTGTGAAAAATTTAAAACAAAAGAAAGAGAACACAATTTGTCTGAAAATGTCCTTTATTTCATGGTAAAATAAGTGCATAACAAACATGGTGGCCCATACAATGAATCCTAGCACCTTGGGCAGAGTGCAGGATTTGACAATGCAGCATGATAAGAAAAGGAAACAAATAAATTACTCTGAGTGTCAGGTAACTTGGACGATGTCTTCAGCAGACCAGTTCTTCAGCTCCTCTCTGGGCGCACACGGATGAATCCAGTTATCCCAGTCACCATCACTGTCTCCCTCTTCATTAGTTGCACAGATTTGGTTGCGGTTGAGCATCCCAGCGCTTGTAAAAGTAATGGATTTACCACTTGGAGACTAATCAGACCCACTAGGCTGATAACCCAAACCAAACTTGTCGTCTTTCTTCTCCAATTCAAGCAATTTGCCCCAGCCTTAGGCGCTTCCTGACTGAACCACTTCCTTCGCCTGCTTGTAGGAATGAATGGAGGTACCTTCTTTCTCACTGCTTCTCTCTACAGGAGTCAAAATGCTGACATTAACTGCTTCGAAGGCTTGACACAGAGTCTCGTGGATTTCTCCGTTCATCTCCACATATTTGAAAGTTGATAAGTGGCTCACAAAGATGTCTTCCTCTCCGCACACAGTGATTACTTGGCCATCAACCACGTACTTGACCTTTTGATGTAGAGTGGAAGTTACAGCTCCGGTAACATGAATCCTTGGGCGTCCCAAAAAGCAGCTGTACGCGGGCTGAATGTCCATGACGTAAAAGGTGCTTTTGAAAACTTGAGAACCTATTTTCACGGGTAACTAAACTTCTCCAAACACTGACCTTCTGGACCCATCAAAAGCTTTAACTATCAAGTCACTGGGTCTTAGGACAATACCAACAACATTGAGCTTCATTAATGCTTTCTTCGGAAGTACATTAAGAGAAGAGCCTGTGTCAACCAGGACATGCGACAAAACTGCACCCTTGCACTCCATAGTAATATGTAGTGCTTTGTTATGGTTACGGCCCTCTGAAGTAAGTTCTCTATCTGCAAAGCCCAACCCGTGGCTTGCATTCACACTGCCCACTACAGCTTCCAGTTGATTAACAGTTATTTCTTGAGGAACATAGGCCATCTGCAACACCTTCAACAAGGCTTCTCTATGTGCCGGAGAACACATCAGCAATGACATAATTGATATTTTGGAAGGCGTCTGGTTCAACTGTTCGACCACCTTATAATCACTCTTTTTAATTATGCGCATAAATTCCTCCACTTCCTTCTCAAAGGTACCCTATCCAGTAGCAGGAGTTGTTGTTTCTTCAGTCGTTGTTTTCTTTCCTTTAGCCTTTGCCGAAGCCTCAGCCTCAGGATCTCCTCTCAGAACCGGGGGAGCAAATAGACGACCACTTCTCGTAAAACCTCCAACCCCTCCGACGTTCACTATAGTCGGGTCAATAGCAACTGACTTACTCTCGATCTTCCGTCCTTCCATGTACACATCTGAGCCGTAATGCCATGGAATGGCTTTATCATCTGTATAAGGAACAGGCCCAGGCACAGTGATAGTCACAGGACTGACTTCAGGAGCATAAATAGTCACAGGTTCTCTTCTAGCAAGCATCTCAGCTGGATCATAAAAAATGGTTATAGTGGACACATCATCAACTTCACCACCAACTTTGTTAAACTGCAAAGATCCTTCATCAATCAGATTCTGCAACCCCATCTTCAGGTCTTCACAACCGTTCACTGAATCCAGACACTTCTCACAAACAGAACTGCATCCCGGAAACACCTGTCCTTTCATTAACCTCTCCTTCACTACCCACAACGGAGTCTTCACTTCTTCTATACTCAGAACCAGACTTAACTTTTCACCACTCTCAACAACATTTATTCTAGCCCCTCCGTGATTTGGAATAGGTTTCGAAGTAACATTTGGCGGTGGTGCAAAGTTAATCGCCTTGGACTCTATCAAATCTTGAGCTTTGTGCTGTAGCGCCCTGCACTTCTCAGTTGAGTGCCCGGGTACCCCTGAATGGAAAACGCATCTAGCATTGACATTGTACCCCACTGGAAGCTCTCCAGGTGGTGGAGGTTCCAATGTCCTCAATTGTATCAAATTCAGGTCCAGCAATCTCGGTAGCAATGCAGCGTATGTCATGGGAATTGCCTCAAGCACCCTATTAGTCGGGCGAGTCTGCCTTGGCTGATAAGGTCTTTGTTGATAGTTGTTACGTTGTGGCTGCTGTTGTTGTTGTTGCTGAGGTTGTACCTGCTGCACAGGGTTGGCAGGAATTGTGACAGCTGCCACTTGCTCATATGATCTTCTATACCCTCGGCCCCGTTCTCAGCCAAACACAACATTGATTTCACCTTCCCTTCTTCTCGGGGGTCCGCTGAAAGCTTTTCTTACTCCATTAGAACCACTCGCACTTGCATCCTGAATCTTTCCCATCTTTAACAAAGTCTCAACCCTCTCTCCAGCAATTACTATATCATTGAACTTGGTGGCCGAACAAGACGCCAATCTTTCGATAAACACTCCTTGCAATGTGTCGCTCCCACCAAAATGACACCCGAGGTCAGAAGGGGTACAGACGCGAACGGTCGGCGAAGAGGGATGAGAACACACAGGGGTGAACTCAAGAGAAAAGAAAGAGTTGCCAGCTAGGCATTTTTATTCCGAAGGAAAGGTAATGCTGCATAAACCTAAGAAAGATATGGATAAGACGGTTGCGAACCAGAGAGACTGAGAAAGGGGGTTGGTTACAACCTGGGAAGGTATTAGCACCCAGATTGTCCGCCGTACTCGACGGGATCCACGCTTAAAAGATTTGTGTTTTAAAGGGGTAGTGTCAGTGCAACCTGTGTGTCAAAGCTGGAAGAGAATGCAAGTGCCAGTGTAAAAAGAAAGTGAAGTGTATAAATGTATGAAGTGTCAGTGTGAGAACGAGAGTGAAATGCTCAAGATCATGAGGCTAAAAGAATGATGCTGGAAAGAGGGGGAATATACAGAGACTTTTGTTCGATAACTGTTAAGTTATGCATACGTATCCTCTCGTGCAATGAGGAAGTCAGAACACCGTAGTTCGACTCAAAGAGACTGAGAGATGAATTGACTTGTGAACTGCCTACTTGCCTATGCTCAGGTGTATGACCTGTCTGGCTCAGGTGCAAACTGTCTTTCATTAGACGGAAGAAGCAAGTTCTCGCTTGTGAGTGAATGAGATGAGAAAAGAATCCCAGAGGAGACGATTATTGTTTGTTTTTGATGTTTTCAGTCTTTTATTGCTCTTGGAGATTTGTCATAAGTTAATGAGCTTAAGCCTAAACCAATAGGTTAGTAAACTCATCACATCTTCCCTCTGATTAGGGGTAATGAGAATACCTTAAGTGTGAAGTCAGCATCTCACACTTAATCGCCATGATGTAGGATTAAGATCATTAATCTACTTGTGATTATTTAGATGTTTTTGTTGTTTTTGTTTAGTGTTAAGTAATGAGATTAAGCCATAATCAAGGATTAAACAGACTCATTACACCATCCTAATAGAAGGATAATAGATGAGAATGTTTAAGCTGAGGAAGACTCCTCAACTTAATCCATGATTAGGGATTAACCTCATGACAAAACAAAGCCTTTATTAAAGTGGATTTTAGTTAATGGTAAGATGAAGAAGTGGATTTCATGGTTTGTAAGACAACTTGAGGAGGACTTGTCCATTAACACTAGGGTTAGTCCTTCTTAACCAATTAAGGAAGAATTAGAACCCTAATGCAAGGCCCAAGTTACAAGCTTGATGTCTTGATGATTATTAAGTGAATTGATTAAAGGATTTAAACACATTAAGGGTTTAACACTTAGGATTAAAGTTATACACCCATCCTAATAGAAGGATGCAGGCATAAGCTTAATCACAAAGCCTTAAAGCCTTTAGGGTTTAGTCCCTGATTATGAGATGAGAAGAGAAGACTCAAAGATGACACAAAGGTAAAAGCTAAGTGGGGGACTAATCAAAACCCTAATTATTGTCATGCTTGGTTGTTCCTAGGGTTTATGAGGTTTGCAAGAAAGATCTTCAGAGAAACCACCAGGAAGCAGATGAAAGGAGCAAAGAGAAGCCAAACATCTTGCTTCACTTAAGAAGACAAGTTGCTTGAAGAAAGAAAGTAAGGTGAACAAGAATGAGCAAGCTCAATCCAAAGCACAAGACAAGATGCAGCAATGATGCATAAAATAGATGAAAAGAGATTGTGAGAAGTGAAGGCAAATTCACTTCCCAATACAACTTACCACATGAAAAGTTAGTAAAGAAATGAAATGCAATGCAAGAGATGAAATGTGATGATGCAAACCAAAACCAGAGGCATGAGTATGGTGTTAATGATGCTAAGAGATGATGCAAACATGAGGCAAGGCATGAGAATGATCATACAAACATATGGATGCAAGAGAAGCATGTATTGAATCATGGATGTTCATGAAAACTTTATGAAATGTAATGGACATATAACATGGCAAATGCAAGATGCAATGATCTAACATGATTCTAATATGTCCTAAGATGTGTTATGGATCAAATGGATGCACAAAATGTCATGGCAAGTCATGGTATGCAAGTAAATGGAGGATGGATGCAAAGGATGGCATGAATTAGGGTTATATGCAACATACAAAGCAAAAATCCAAAACCAGAAGCAAATGACATGATAAAAATTTGAAAATGCAATCAAAGGTACCCTAGACCTACACAAACCCACTGCCCAAAGGAGTGGACCCAACTCTTAACCTAGTAAGAGTTATGAATTTCCTAAGATTGCTAGGGTTTTAAGGTACCTTGTCAAGAAAATTGCCAAAAAAAATTGAAAATGCAAGATCAATTCATGCCAATTTAATCCTATAAACTACATGTTATGCAAGATGCAATGCAAAAAGAATCATTGTCCAACTCTCAATGGTTAGGCAGAAATGAATTTTTGAAGTTTGTCACAAAATAATGCCTTGAAATGAAATTAAATCCAAAGAAAATTATCAAAAGGCATCAAGAACAAAAAAGAAATTTGGTTTGAGGGTTGGACAATGTTTCTATATGTTTTTAAAGGTTACATGAATTTTTTTGTGATTTTTAAATACCTAAAAGTATTTTTAATTAATTAATTTTCATTAAAAAATTAAAAATAATCTTTTAAATGATTTAAAAATAATTTTTAATGCAAAAAATAAAATGCTTGATAAAAATTTTCAGAATTTTTTGACTAATTTTGCTATTTTTAATAAAATGTAGAAAATAAATCAAATAAAATGAAAATAAAATTGAATTAATGGGAAAGTCAGCGCATCCTGGGGCTGAGATTCAAACTGGGAATGAAGGGAAAGACTAGCGCGCGCATCTGGACGGCCTGAATTCAAACTTGCTTAATTATGATTAAGCCCTAATCAGAAACCCTAAACACTTTCAGATGACCGGAACAGTGTTTCGGTCATCTTCTCCGACGAGTCACTTATGCTATCTCACTCTCTATGCATCCCCAAGCTCTCTAACTTTCCAGAAATGATCCCTAACTCAACCCCAACAAGAATCACTCACCAAAAATCATTTATTCTTCATCAAATTCATGAATCAGAGCAAAACGGAAAACATGGCAGAAATTTCAGAAACTCAATACATGCTTAATACTTGATCATTTTCAAAAATAAACACATCAGGATCATCAGTGAATCATGGAGAATCAATTAGAAACTTAAAAACACGTTTCTGGAAAAAAAGTTCTTGATGATACCTGAACTGAAGCTTTCAAAAATGGTGCTTTCTGGCCAGTTCCTTGCTTCAAACAAGCTCCAATGATCTCCCCCGAGTGTTTGTGATGCTTAGCTGGAGTTTAAATGGCCTCTGGAGAGAGTTTGCAGAATCTCAGTTTGTGAAATGTGAAAATCGTGTTTTTGATTATGGATGTTTTAGGGCAAAATGGAAGGTGGGAAATGATCAGTGAGGTTTATGGAGTTGAATGGTGAAAAAAGTTTGAAGGTTTGATGGCTGAATCAAGAGATTCGAAGGCTTTTGCAAATGAGAGGATTTTTGAGTGTGCTGTGTTCTTGGAGTTTCAGGCTTGTGTGTGTGGTGTGTTATGCTGGCTTTGGTCCACTTATCACAACTAGAGAGGTCAGAGGAGTTGGTGTGGACTGTTGTGATTGGTATGGCTCAAGTTGCAAAAAGTCAAGCAAGTTGTACTTGGAGGTATGGGCAAGTGGCAGGCTGAGATAGGGGCATGGCTTGGCTCAGCTGAGTTTAGGGAGAACCATGGAATTTGATTTGAGATGATTCAGCAAGTTGCATGAAGTTTATGAGATGTTTTGCAAATTTCCCAAAGTTTGGCCACTTTGAAAATTCATGAGATTCAAGGCATCAAAATGCAATATTCTTGGGCCAATTCTGATCTTTAGAGGTCATGTGATCATGTTGTGAAGAGTTTGTACACATTTGAAGCCTTTAGAACACTTGATCATACCATTTTGCAAAATGCCTCTTTGGTAGAAAACTTCAAATTATGTGATTTTGGCCAACTTTGACAAGCCATAACTTTTGATCCAAAATGAATTAGAATGAGTTCTTGTACTTTTTTGAAAAGGGAATGATCCATTCTACAACTTTCATGACCAAAGTTTTCTCATTTGAAGCATTTTTGAATCAAAAAGCAAGGGTTGAAAAAGTTTCCCAAAATGGCAATTTTCATTACAAGTCAATTTTCCCAAAAAGTCAACTTTGCAAATGGCTTGAAATTCTTCAATTTTGTGAACTTCTAACATCTTCTATGATCAAATAAAGATCACACACAATCAAAATGATGAAGAACACCCTTGGGTCCGGTCATTGGGGGCCTCAGATGCCCTGATTTTGCACTGACTTGCTCAAGAAGTCAACTCTTGATTAGATGCCTTCCCCATTGAATTTCTTCATGAAAATTGATATGCATGATCCCTGTAGCATATAGAGACCAATAGAAACAAGAATGACCAAAAAAATTGGAGTTATGGCCTCTGAAACCAAAACCCTAATTCTAGGTCATCCGTGCAGTTAAATCTGGCTCTGCTTCCATGCCAATCTCAGTTCTTGTGATTTTTGGCTTCTTTGACTTTGAGAGGATATATATGAAGCTTGAACATACATGGACCCCTTTGAAGTGATTGATGACCTTTGGAGTGGCTCAAGAAGCCCTTTGATTGCTCAGATCACAAACCCTAGATGCCGATGACTTTGGAGCAATGCAGTGAATCAAAAATGCAATATGAGATGCTATGATTGAACTTATGCATATGAAAAGATCACAAGCCATGGTGAAATGGGTGAGGGCAAATTTGGGGTGTTTACAGCTGCCCCTATTCAAGCATGAGTTAGCTATGCAGGATGTAAGCAGCGGCTTAACAGTCGAACAAGATAACTTGTGGTTGAATACCGAAGACAGTCCAAAATTTGCACTCACAGAATGAAAAAGAAAAGGGATATAGATTGTAAAAGAAAATAAATTATAACTATAAAGTGCGCGTGATGGAGGACGACCGTCAAGCAGAGGACGACTGCTGGGGATACAGCAATGACGGGGACGACCGACACGCTGGGGAAGATGCGGGAAATAAAGCAAAGACAGGGACGGCCGACATGCTGGGGAAGATGCGGGAAATAAAGTAATGACGGGGACGGCCGACATGCTGGGAAGATGCGGGAAATAAAGCAATGACGGGGACGACCGACATGCTGGGAAGATGCGGGAAATAAAGCAATGACGGGGACGACCGACATGCTGGGGAAGATGCGGGAAATAAAGCAATGACGGGGACGGCCGACATGCTGGGGGGTATAAGAGATTATGATGGGGACGGCCATCATGTAAAGCTATAAGATTCTCTGGGGATTATAGGTAAAAATAAATGATGAGGTACGGTCATCAGGTTCATAAAGTAATGCAAACAACGATGGGGACGACCATCGGGCTAAACTGATGAAGGACGATCATCAGGAAAAGGAAAAGGGACCACGGCGGGGACGGCCATCGGGTTAAAGAATAAATGAAATAATGATGAGGGACGGTCATCAAAGGTGAAGGACGATCACCAGGAAAAGGAAAAGGGACCACGACGGGGACGGCCATCGGGTTAAAGAATAAATGGAATGATGATGAGGGAAGGTCATCAAAGGTGAGGGACGATCACCTAGCAGGGGACGGCTGCTCTGATGGGGATAAGATGAGGGACAGTCATCTAAGGTGAAGGACGATCACCTGGCAGGGTACGGCTGCCGAAAGTATCGCGACATAGGATGAATGCCGGATAAAAGTTCGACGATGGGGACGTCCATCGGATGAGCATGATGAAGGACGATCATCAAGAGGTGAAGGACGATCGCCTAGCAGGGGACGGCTGCTCTCGAGGTTTATCATGACATAGGACGAATGTCAGATAACAAGATCAACGATGGGGACGGCCATCGGATAAAATGATGAAGGACGATCATCAAAAGGTGAAGGACGATCGCCTAGCAGGGGACGGCTGCTAAAAATATCACGACATAGGACGAATGCCGGATAGAAAAGGGGTTCTAAATGCATAGAGACTCCGCTGGGGAAAGGATGAGGGACGGTCATCCAAAGGTGAAGGACGATCACCTGGCAGGGTACGGCTGCCGGAAGTATCATGACATAGGACGTATGTCAGGTAGGAAAAGGTTGCTTTGCTGGCGACCTACTGGGGAATAGTAAACACGGACGAGTGTTTACATCCAAGAAATAAAAGGTATAAGTGTTTTGACGTTGTGTATAGATTAAAGATGCGGACGAGCATCCCTAAGACTACGATACGGACGAGTATCGGGTAGAAACAAATACTGACACGTGTTCAGAGATGATGATACGGACGAGTATCAACTGGTTAACAAGGAGCACAGACGAGTGTTGATTCTGAGGGGACTCTTCTGGGGAATATTAGGCACAGACGAGTGTCTAAATTCAAGAAGACATGAGTGTTTGACACGTGTATGGATTAAAGATGCGGACGAGCATCCTTAAGACCATGATACGGACGAGTATCGGGTAGAAACAAACGCTTGACGCATGTTCTGAGATGATGGTACGGACGAGTACCAACTGGTTAACACAGAACACGGACGAGTGCCGAGTCTGAGGGGATTTGAGTGATATATGCAAGATACGAACGGGTATCTGTATAAGTATGAATGGCGTACAGGAGAGTGTTTAACCTGCTGGGGAGAGTGACACGAACGAGTGCCAAAAGAGGAAAGTGTAGTATAAACAAGTGTATGGTTTACAGAATGTTTTAGGTTTCCATGCTAGGGAAGGTGACACGGACGGATGTCAAGAAAGTTGTACATGTGTGTGTATCTGTGAGTGCAAAGGGGACGCTTTGGCTTTCTACTGGGGGGATATGACACGGACGGGTGTCGGGAAGTATCTGTAATATAAGTGGCCTGTTTGTAAAGAGAGCTCGGGCGGCTTTACTGGGGGATGATGACACGGACGGGTGCCAAAAGAAGTGTGTATTTGTATTTGTGAGTGTAAGGCAAATGCTTTGGCTCCCTGCTGGGGATATGACACGGACGGGTGTCAAGAAGTATCTGTTTTTGTAAGTGTTTGTTTGTAAAGAATGCCCGGGCAACTTTACTAGAGAATGATGACACGGACGGGTGCCAAGAGGATTGTGCATTTGTATTTATGAGTGTAAGGCAAATGCTTTAGCTTTCTGCCGGGGAATCTTGGGGAGTTTTCTGTATATTGCTGACGGATTGTCATTATTCACAAGTGTTTGATCAGTACATGGCTCATGATTATGCAATATGTTTGATTTTTGCCGTAATGCTCCGTGTTAGACGGAATGCTACGCTCTGTGGGGAGAATATGATGCGAATGCTATGATTATGCAAAAATACCGATCCGGGATTCGGATCCCGTTGCTGCGAAGATCTGTGGCTGATATGCTTGAAGTGGACATCCCAGCTGGGGATGAGATCATTGGTAGATCTAGCATATATGACTCTGCTTGGGGAAATAGGTCTCTGATAGACCTATCTTTGTAATGGGGGACCCAGCTGGGGTTTGCAGAAGCTTTCTTCACTCTGTTGTGATTCCTTCGTGCGTTGCTCTTCCAGGTAGAGGTTGACACCATGTGGGGAGATGGTTCCCTGGCTTTTGTACTTGGCTGAGGAGGAATAATGGATGGCAACTCAGATGGGGAGAAAAACACCTCCGGTGCTAAGACTAAGTAGATACTGGTTTGCCAGCTTGCTGGGGTGAAGCTTTCATGCCCCATGTTGTGCTTTGAATACCTGCAATCTTGAAAAGACAGAGAAATGCACAAGTAATCCCGAGGTATCCCTTACTGGATTCCACCATAGGAGTTCAGACACTCCCGAGAGTAAGTATATTTCCTGCAAGCACGTAGTTTCAGAAAGACGCATCTGTATTTATGCAATCAATATATTAATGACATCGGACATTTTTGCAAATAAAAGAGTGCGAGACAATGTGTGACTGAAAATCTGATTTTATTAATTCGAGTGCCCTGAATTGGCAAGGTACAGTCAAGGAAACAGATCCCCTGAAATGAGGAGATTGTTACAAATGGAGAAAAAAGATGTTGGCAATGTTGATGACCCTTCAAGGAGCTTCCCTTTTGCTATGACTCGTATGACATTTGACGTTCTTCTCGTCTTGCTTGCTGAAGAAGGCTGATTCAGAAAGAATCTTGATCCTTTCGAAACTTTCCAAGTTGTAATTGATACAGACGAACTCAGAATGCAATTGTTCGCTTATTCCCTTATTTTGCATGGATCGCCCTTTCGGGTTTTCAATCCATTGGGATACCCCTTTTTGCCTGAGTTGTCCAATGCGGCTTTTCAACTCAGCGGGTGTACATTTTTTTTTGTTTATTTTCCCTTATTCTTGCCCGAGTCTTTTATTCTGTTTTTGACTCGCCGGGATGCCCTATTTTTGCCTGGACTTACATTCTGTTTTTATGTCCAGCGGGTCATTTTTATGCGAAGTATTTTTTAACTGCATCTGAATTCACAGGAGACGGGAAATCTTCACCATCCATGGTGCTGAGCATCAGTGCTCCACCAGAAAAAACTTTCTTTACTACAAATGGTCCTTCATAGTTTGGAGTCCATTTGCCCCTGTGGTCTGTATGAGGAGGGAGGATTCTCTTCAGCACAAGATCTCCTACTTGATACTCTCGGTGTCTGACTTTCTGATCGAAGGCTCTTTTCATCCTTTTCTGATACAACTGCCCATGACAGATTACAAAATGAGTCTTGTCATCTTGGGAAAGATGCAAGACTTGATGCATGCTTAAAAATACAGGAAATAATAATTACTCTGCAGGAGTAACCCTTATAATTTCCTGGGAAGACCAGTTAAGGACTTGGCTCCCCGGGATCCTTGGACGTATCCAGCTCTCCAGGTTGCGGTCGCCTTCTTCCTCGTCTTCCAAGTTGTTCACTGCATCCGGGGTGAGCATTCCCCCGCTGACAAAATTGGGCTTCTTGGCAGCCTCTGATTGATATTGTTGAGTTGGTTTGTAACCCAACCCAAATCTGTCCTCCTTCTTCTCCACGGGCAGCAGCTTGCCCCAGCCTTGGGCAGTCCCCTCTTCAACAACCTTCCTTGCTTGCTGATAAGACGTCATGGAAGTTCCAAGTACAGCAGATGCTTCATTTATGTTCAGGGCCTCAAATCCCTGGCTCATGGTTTCATGGATCTCTCCATCCATCTCAATGTACTTGTATATTGCCAGATGGCTAACAAAGATGTCTTCTTCACCACAGATGGTGATGATCTGGCCTTCCCACTCGAATTTAAGCTTCAGGTGAAGGGTAGACGTAACAGCGCCAGCGGCATGGATCCAGGGTCTACCCAACAAACAGCTGTAGGCCGGCTGAATGTCCATCACATAGAAGGTAATTTTAAAAGTCTGCGGGCCGATCATCACAGGCAGATCAATCTCCCCTAGTACTGATCTCTTTGAGCCATCAAATGCTCTTACCACCAAATTACATGGACGCAGTGCCAAGCCATCATACTCAAGCTTCACCAAGGCTTTCTTTGGTAGGACATTGAGGGAAGACCCAGTGTCTACCAATACATGGGATAGAACATCACCCTTGCATTCTAGAGTGATGTGTAAAGCCTTGTTGTGGTTACGTCCCTCAGTTGTTAAATAAGAATTGGTAAAACCCAATCCATGGCTGGTATTGACATTTGCTACCACGGTCTCTAGCTGATTAACAGTGATCTCCTCTGGCACATATGCTGCGTGCAGGACTTTCAGTAATGCATTCCTGTGAGCTTCGGAACACATCAGCAAGGATAATATGGAGATCTTTGAGGGAGTTTGGTGAAGCTGATCCACCACTTTGTAATCACTTCTCTTTATAATCCTCATAAACTCGTCTACATCTTGTTCAAAAGATGTCTTCTGAGTTTCCTTGAGAATTGGTTCTTCAGATACCACACTCTTCCCCTTTGCTTTGGCAGCAGCTTCTGCTTCGGCATTAGGTCTTTGCAATTGTGAGGCAAAAAGGCGTCCGCTTCTGGTGAAGCCTCCGCCTCCCCCAACATTATCAATTTGTGGAGAAGAGGTTGAAGAGTCCAAAGTGATTTTCTCCCCGTTGCAGTAGAGGTCAGAGCCATAATGCCAAGGTATGGCATTACTGCTTTCATATGGAACTGGTCCAGGAACCGTGATGGTAACTGGATTGACTGCTGCAGAGGAAGGTACTGAAATGGTGTGCGGATCGTAGTAGATGGTGACTGGTGACCTGGCAGGAGGTGCCACTGTTTGTCGTTGAAAGTTGTTGTTTGAAGGAACACTTGACGGATCATAGTAGATAGTGACTACTGAGATATCTTGATTAACTTCTGTTGGCATTGTAGAAGATTATGCTGGATAAATGGATGCTGATGTTGTAGAAGAAATGGTTGTTGACATCTGGTTTGTTGAAGTGATGGATGAAGCCATTGTTGATGATATTGATGAATTGTTCTGAATGATTGTTGTTGCAGTTGTAGAAGAGTCGGGAATTGTTGTCAAAGGGATTGCTGGATTTGTAGGCGCCGATGTTGTGATCTGAAGTATACCACTCTTGATAAGACCATCTATACCACTTCTCAAGTTATCACACCCGTTGACCGAAATGTTGCAGTATCCACAACCGAGCTCACACCCGGGGAACATCTGGCATTCAAGGAGCTGAGCTTTAATTTCTACCAGAGGTGTCCGAATCTGCCCAACACTAGTGATTAAGAAAGATGGCTTGTCTTCCTCAATGGCATTAATCCTTGGTCCTCCATGATTGGGCATGGGATTCTTGTTGACATTTGGCGGGGGTGCGAAGTTGAGGGCTTTAGAATCCACCAGGTCTTGTACCTTCATTTGTAAAGCCCTGCATTTCTCAGTATTGTGGCAAGGTGCGTTGGAGTGGAAAGCACATCTGGCGTTGACGTCATAATTTCTTGGCAGATTGGAGGGATCTGGTGGTGCCAATGTCCTTAATTCGACCAAGTTGAGTTTCAGGAGTTGTGGCAATAAAGCGGCAAAAGGCATAGGGATTGGATCAATCACCCTATTTGCCTGCGATGGTCTTTGCTGAAAAGGTCTTTGCTGTTGATTGTTGTTATTGTTGTTGTAGGTCCTTTGTGGCGGATACTGAACTTGCTGTTGATAGTGGGGCTGTTGTGGTTGATATGCTGGTTGCTGAGGAATCGGAGCTGGAATGGTGACAGCTGCTACTGATCTGTGGACATACTGAGGTCTTCCCCTGTTGGCATGAATAACATTAGTCTCACCGGTTCTTCTAGGTCCCACAAAAGGCTTCCTGGGATTACTTGACGAACTTGCACCATTATCAGTAATTTTGCCCATCTTCAGAAGGCTCTCAATTCTTTCTCCAGCTATAACTACATCAGCGAAGCTGGTGGAAGAAAAGGCAGCTAGCCTATCAATGTATGTTCCTTGCAGAGTATTCATAAACATGTCGGCCATTTCTCTTTCCGACATGGGTGGCTGGACAGCAGCAGCAAGCTGTCTCCACCTCTGGGCATATTCCCTGAAGCTTTCTCTGGAGGATTGAGACATTCCCATTAAAAGGGTCCTGTTAGGAGCCATGTCCAGATTGTATTGGTACTGCCTGATGAAAGCTTCAGCTAGGTCTTTCCAGCATCTGATTGTAGCTCTGGTCAAGTGAGAGTACCACTCCCTTGAAGCCCCAGTCAAACTGTCTTCAAAGTAAAACATCCATAGTTTTTCATCCATTGTGTATGCCTTAAGTCTCCCCAGGAAGGATTGCAAATGAGTTCGTGGACAGGAAGTTCCATTGTACTTCTCGAAGCACGGGGGTTTAAACTTATGGGGAATCCTTACCCCGTCTACTAAACCCATATCCATGACATCAAAACCCAGGGAATTTTGGGACTCCAGAGATCTCAACTTCTCAGCAATTTCATCAAGTCTCCTATCATAGACTTCATCCCCATCTCCCATTACAGTGAACTGTTCTTCCTGGGGGTCTTCTTGTAAGATTCTGCCTGCAGTAGTATTTCCTTGCACATTAGTCGGGATGTTGATCTCCGGGTGAAGATGAGGCCCATATACTGGTGGGTTAACATGAGGCTGACCCCTTTCATTGTTACTTGTTCCTCCAGTCCCCAGATGGGGTTCTTCCTGGATCTTCCTTTCTACCAATGCCCTCAATCTTTCTTGGCTTTGAGCCAAACCATTCATTACTTCCATGAACTGGGTCATTTGGTTTCTCATCTCCAGCCTTTTGTTAGCCATCTGAGTCCTGACTTCTGTCAGATCTTGCTGTACTTGGTCCATCTGGATACCAGGAAGATTGTTGCGAGTAGGATATCTGTGCGGACGGTTGAGAGGGAACACCCGACGGCGAGCAATAGAACCACAACAGAGTTAGTAACAAACAAAACAAAACCTACAAAACAAAACAAAAGTTAGTATGCAATGCAGTATGCTTATTTTTTTCCAAGGTATCCGACTTGGTGCTTGGTTTTGACCTTTCCAGACCCTGAGGAAGATGCTTTGATGTTGCTTGAGAAAAGAAACTCAACGAAACAAACTAATAAATATATTACACATGGTGGATCATACATAGTTTGTTTGTTTTTTTTTTTGTTTTTTTTTACAACATATGCCCCTGAGGGGTCAAAATACAACATAAAAGAAAAGTACATGAAATGAAAGCAACAACAAGCAAAAAGTCAGACATCAAGACCAAACTCATCCTCCTTAACCTCCTTCAGAAGTGCTTCAGTTATAGGATCAGCCGGATGCTCTGTAATGTTTCTGATAAGGAGGTTCCTGGTGGTAATAGCAGTGGCCAACTTCTTGTGCCTGTCTTGGTCCTTTGACCTCTTCACACCAGCCCTAATCTTCAATTCTGAAATCTCCTTCTGGGCTGCTAGCAGAGCCTCCTGTTGTTTCTTTTCATTGGCCTCCAACTGCTCAATCCTGTCCTGAGTTCTCTTATCCTCTTGAGTACGAGCTTCAGTGATCCTGACCCACCTAGCTTGACTTTCTTTCAGATAGAGGTCAGTCTTAGCTTTCTGAAATTGGGCCTCTTTGCAGGCATTCTTCAAAATTTGCACTCCAGCTCTTGATTTCTTGATGTAGTCCTCTGCTTTTTCAATCTTGGCTAGATGCTCCACCTTAAGCTTTTCCAACCTCGCAATGTCTAGACGACCATCACTCCTCTCCCAGAGGGTTCTCTTTAAAGCTTGAGACAGATTCTCATTCCTCTCCTTCAGTTTCTCAAATTCCTCCAGGCTGACAGTGGCTGGAGGTGGTGCTGTGGATGGTCCAGGTGCATCCTCAATGGTGAAAGGCATCCCAGAAATCAGAGCCCTAGCATGAGACCATTCATAATACTGAGCTGAAGCCACATTATTGCATCTCCCAAGAATGGCCATTCCTTTAGTCTGGATGTTGTCCCATGCCCAGGATGCTTGCCTGACAACAGCTAAATTAGGCTTTATCTCATAATACAGGGTTTCAGCCAAGTCTTGCACTCTAGGAGGGTGGACCAATGCATAGCCCAATTGTCTTTTAAACAACAAAGGGTTGTAGTTGATGCAACCCTTCACTCCTATCAGAGGTGTCGCTCCCGACAAATGAAAATGGATCAGATGAAGGTACAGACGCGAACGGTCGGCGAGAGGGACAATGAGAACACACAGCCGTGAACTCACTGGAGATGAAAAGAGTCGCCAGCTAGGCATTTTTATCCCGGAGGAAAGGCAATGCTGCATAGACCTAAAAAAGATGGACAAGACGGTTTGCGAACCAGAAAGACTGAGAAAGGGGGTTGGTTACAACCTGGGAAGGTATTAGCACCCAGATTGTCCGTCGTACTCGACGGGATCCACGCTTAAAAGATTTGTGCTTTAGAGGGGTAGTGTCAGTGCTATTTGTGCATAAAAGAGCTGGAAAAGATGTACAGGTGTCAGTGTAAAGAAATGTGATGTGTATAAATGAAGTGTCAGTGTGAGATCAGGAATGAAATGAATTGCTCATGATAATGAGGCTAAGAGAAAGAAGCTGGAAGAGGGGGAATGTACAGAGACTTTTGTTCGATAACTGTTAAGTTATGCCTACGTATCCTCTCGTGCAATGAGGAAGTCAGAACACCGTAGTTCGACCCAAAGAGACTGAAAGATGAATTGACTTGTGAACTGCTTACTTGTCTATGCTCAAGTGTATGACCTGTCTGGCTCAGGTGCTTACTGTCTTGCATTAGACGGAAGAAGCAAGTTCTCGCTTGTGAATGAAGATGATGAGAAAAGAATCCCGAAGGAGACGATCATTGTTTGTTTTTGTGTTTTCAGTCTTTTATTTCTTTTTGGAGTTTGTCATAAGATAATGAGCTTAAACCTAAATCAATGGATTTGGTACACTCATCACATCATCCCTCTGATTAGGGGTAATGAGAATTACCTTAAGTGTGAAGTCAGATTCTCACACTTAATCACCTTTGATGTAGGGTTAAGATCATTAACCTACTTGTTGATTATTTAGATGTTTTCGGTGTTTTTGTTTAGTGTTAAGTAATGAGGTTAAGCCATAATCAGGGATTTAACAGACTCATTACACCATCCTAAAAGAAGGATAATAGATGAGAATGTTTAAGCTGAGGAAAGCTCCTCAACTTAATCCATGATTAGAGATTAAACTCATGACAAAACAAGCCTTTGATTAAGTGGATTTTATTTAGTGGTATGATGATGAAGTGTTTTTTATGATTTGTAAGACAACTTGAGGGGGACTTGTCCATTAACACTAGGGTTAGTCCTTCTTAACCAATTAAGGAAGAATTAGAACCCTAATGCAAGGCCCAAGTTACAAGTGTATTGTCTTGATGATTATTAGATGGATTAATTAAAAGATTTCAACACCTTAAGGGTCCAAGACTTAGGATTAAAGTTATACACTCCATCCTAAAAGAAGGATGCAGGCATGATCTTAATCACAAAGTCTCAAAGCCTTGAGGGTTTAGTCCCTGATTATGAAGTGAGAAGAGATGACTCAAGGAGAGACACAAAGGTAAAAACTATGGGGGAGACTAATCAAAACCCTAATTCATTATCATGCTTGGTTGGTCCTAATGTTTGTGAGGCTTTCAAGAACAATCTTCAGATGAACCACCAGGAAGCAGATGAACAAGATCAAGAGAAGCAAAGTGACTTGCTTCATTCAAGAAGTCAAGTCACTTGAAGAAAGAAAGTGGGAGGAAGAAGTATGAGCAAGCTCAAACTCAAGCACAAGTAAAAAATGCAGCAAGGTATGCAAAAAGAGATGAGAAGAAAAGTTATGAGAAGTGAAGGCAAATTCACTTCTCAAGTTTACTTACCACCTGAAATGTTAGGAGCAAATGCAATGCAATGCAAGAATGAGATGCAATGACATGATGCAAAGCAAAACCAGAAGCAACACATGAGTATTATGATGTTATGAAGTGCTGCAAACATGAGGGAAGACAATGAGATGTTCATACAAGATTATGAATGCAAGTGATGCAAGTGTAGGAGCATGAACAAGCATGAAATGTTATGAATCATATAAGGCAAATGGCATGGCAAACATGTAATGCAATGATCAATGATGCTTCATACATGTCTTAAGATGTCAAATGAATCATAAGAATGCACAAAATGCAATGGCAAGTCATGTTATGCAAGGAAATGCAAGAAGGATGCAAGAGAAAGGCCCAAATTAGGGTTCATGGATCAAACATCAAACACAAACCAAAAACAGAAGCAAACCTTAACAAAAAAAATGAAAAATGGCACCCAAGGAAACCCTAGACCTATAATGAATCACTGCCCAAAGGGGAACTCTCAACTCTTCACCAATCTCAAGTTATTATTTTTGCAAGTTATTAGGGTTTTTTAGGGTTTGTAACAAAAGAAATGCCAATCAATTAGGAAATGCAAGATCAATTCATGGCCTTTTTACCTTTGAAAGTACATACTAAATGGAGAACAATGCAAAAAGAATCAATGTCTTAACCTTCACCATTAGGCAGAAAAGAATTTTCAAACTTATGATCAAAAAAATGCATCAAAAATGATTTAATTCCATGAAAAATTCTTAACATGCATCAAGATCAAAAAAGAAATTTGGTTTGAAGGTTGGACAATGTTTCTAAATGTCTTAGAACACTTCATGAATTTTTTTGTAATTTTTAAATACCTAAAAGTATTTTTAATTAATTAATTCTCATTAATCAATTAAAAATAATCTTTTAAATATTTAAAAATACTTTTTTAATGATAAAAAATAAAATAAAAATATTTTTGTGTCATAAAAATTAATAAAACCTTAAAGAAAAAAGTTTCATAATTTTTATGATTTTTTAGCTATTTTAAATAAATTGTACAAATTAAATAAAAGAAAATGAATTAAAAATTAAATAAAATGGGAGTATGCAGCATGAAGGGTTGAGATTGAATCTGGGAAAGAATGCATTGACCACGCGCCAAATCTAGTGGCTCATATTTAAACTGACTAAAATCAATTAATTAAACTAATTAAAGTGATTAGGGTTTAATGAATGAATCTGGGCCCTTCAAAGCAGCGGGAAGTCAACAAAGTCAGCTGATCAAACGCTCACCATTCAAACTCTCATTAATTACAGGGATTTGCCCTAATGACTTTCAGGTGGCCGGAGAAGACCTCCGGTCATCTTCTCCGGCCAGGGGGTCACCTGAAAATCCTCAAAACCTCTCAAAACGCATCATAAATGAAAACTAAGCTATGGGAAATGATCCCCAACACCTCACGAATTAAAACCCTCTCTCAAAACAGATTTATCTAACCTAAACAAGCTGAATCGAAGCAACTAAGTTCTAGGGTTCGCAAGCTTCAAACTGAAATTAAATTCTCAAAACGCATCCATTTCAAAAACTAAGAACATCAGCATGATCAGGAGAGCAAAAGGAACAAGTTTGTAACTAGAAAAGAGATTTCTGGAAAAAATTATTTGGAACTACCTGAGATTTGGAGCTCTTGATTTTGGAACTTTCAGGCCACTTTCCTTGATGCAATCTGCTCCTCTTGGCCCACCAAAGATGCTTGGATGCTCAAATGGAGTTTAGGTTTGCTGGAGAAGGAGATTCGAATGCTTCAGCTTCAACTTAGTCAAAAATGGCAGATGAGTTTCTGGCCCTTTCAAGTCATGGTGATGGGTTGTTTATGACCTATGAGGTGTGTTGAGAAGGTTTATGGTGGTGGTTTGTGTGTTTGTGACTTGAGGAATGAGATTCGAATGAATCTGCAGAATGAGGGTTGGTGATGGCAGTGAGTGTTTTTGGTGGTTTCAGGCCTTGTTTCTTGATGCTTTGTGTTCTATAGGTCAAGGTGAGGTGAATGGAAGCAAAGATTTGGGTGTTTGCAGGCTGTGTAATGGGATTCGAATGAAGTTGCAAGTTTGGGGTGTTTTTTGTATAAGTGATGAATGAATCAGTTTCAGCCTTGGTTTCTATGTCATATGGCTTGCAAAATGAATGAATAAAATAATGCAAGTGGCTGTGAGATGTGACTTGTGCAGCTGTGATAGGTGAGTTTGCTTTTGCATAAAATCTACTTTTGTGTAAGATAGGGCATGGTGTGATGCTAGGCAAGTACAAGAGTATGGCTGGCGCAGCAAAAGGTGAGGGAAAGGCTAGCCCAAAGTCAGCTTCCAATGCTGCAAGTTGTAGGAAATGAATCATGAGTTTTTGCAACTTGGCTAGCTTATGTTTCACATGTGATCCTTTGGCCACCCAAGCATGAAATCAAGGACAAACTTGGTTCAAATCTGATTTTATGGACTTAGGGAATGTTTACATAATGGTTTGACATGAACTAGAGGCTGCATTTGACTTGATTCAAAACTTTGCAAAATTTCCACTTAGTGCATGACTTGAAAAACAATGATTTTTGGCAACTTTGCATGGCCATAACTTTTGATCCATGAAGAGTTAGATCATGTTCTTGTACTTTTTGAAAAGGGAAAGATGAGATCTACAACTTTCATGACCAAAGTTTTTCCATTTGAAGCCTTTTTGGATCATAAATCAAAGCTTGAAAATTGACCTAAAATGGTGCATTCTTGAAAAGTCAACAAAGCCCAAAAAGTCAACTTTTGCCAAAACCCTAAATTCTTGATTTCCATGAACTTCAAACTTCTTCCATGATCAAATAAAGATCATATACACTCAAAATGATGAAGATCACCCATTGGTTGGGTCATTGGGGGCCTCAGATGCCCTGATTTTGCACTGACTTGTCTGAAAAGTCAACTCTTGATCAGATGACTTCCCCATGGAATTTCTTCATGAAAATTGATATGTATACTCCCTATACCATATAGAGATCAATGGAAACAAGAATGACCAAAAATTTTGGAGTTATGGCCTCTGAAACCAAAACCCTAATTTTCAGTCAACTGTGCAGTTCATCCTGGCTCTGCATCCACTCAAACCCTAGTTCTTGTGATCCCTTTGCAATTTTGACTTTGTGAGGATGGAATATGATGATTGGAACACACATGGACCCCTTTGAGTTGATTAGTGGCCTTTGGGATGGCTCAAGATGCCCTGAGGTTGCTCAGATCACAAACCCTAGGTGCAGATGCCTTAGAAACTATCCAGTGATTCAAAAATGAGATGTGAGATGATATGATTGTGTATATGCATATGAGATGATCACAAGCCATGGTGTGAATGAGTGAGGGCAAATTTGGGGTGTTTACAGCTGCCCCTATTCAAACATGAGTTAACTGTGCAGGTTGTAAGCAACGGCTTAGCAGGCCAAACAAGATAACTTGTGGTTGAATACCAAAGACAGTCCAAAATTTGCACTCACAGAAATGAAGAAGGAAAGGGATATAGATTGTAGAAGCAAGTAAAGTATATTGTAAAGTGCGGGCGACGGAGGACGACCGCCGAGCAGGGTACGACTGCTGGGTAAATAGCAATGACGGGGACGGCCGACATGCTGGGGATAAAAGGTAAAGCTAAGACGGGGACGACCGACTAGCTGGGAAGATAAAATCATGATGGGGACGGCCATCAAGATAAAGCTGTAAAAGTCTCTGGGGGTCAATGAAACATGACGGGGACGGCCATCAAGTTCATAAAGTGACGGTAACCAACGATGGGGACGGCCATCGGCTAAAAGGAAAAGGGACCACGACGGGGACGGCCATCGGGTGAAAGAATAAATGAAATAAGCAGATGATGGGGTACGGCCATCAAAGGTGAAGGACGATCACCTAGCAGGGGACGGCTGCTCTGTTGGGGATAAAAGAAATATGATGGGGACGGCCATCAAAGGTGGAGGACGACCACCTGGCAGGGTACGGCTGCCGAAAATATCAACGACGGGGACGGCCATCGGATAGCAAAGGTCAACGATGGGGACGGCCATCGGACGAGCATGATGGAGGACGACCATCAAGAAGTGGAGGACGACCACTCAGCAGGGTACGGCTGCTCTCGAGGTTCATCATAACACAGGACGAGTGTTAGATAACCAAAATCAACAATGGGGACGGCCATTGGATAAAATGATGAAGGACGATCATCAAAAGGTGGAGGACGACCACCTAGCAGGGGACGGCTGCTAAAATCAACGATGGGGACGGCCATCGGATGAGCATGATGGAGGACGACCATCAAGAAGTGGAGGACGACCACTCAGCAGGGTACGGCTGCTCTCAAGGTTTATCATAACACAGGACGAGTGTTAGATAAAAAAGAAAAAGTTTTGTTGGTGATCTACTGGGGATCAGTAAACACGGACGAGCGTTTACATCCAAGAAAGGAAAGTATAAGTGTTTGGTATCGTGTATAGACTAAAGATGCGGACGAGCATCCTTAAGATTATGATACGGACGAGTATCATACAGAAACAAAACTGACACATATTCAGAGATGATGATACGGACGAGTATCAACTGGTTAACAAAGAACACGGACGAGTGTTGTATCTGAAAGGACTCTTCTGAGGAATAGTAGACACGGACGAGTATCTATATTCAAGAAGACATAAGTGTTTGACACGGTGTATGGATTAAAGATGCGGACGAGCATCCTTAAGACTATGATACGGACGAGTATCATGTAGAAACAAACACTAGACGCAATGTTCTGAGATGATGGTACGGACGAGTACCAACTGGTTAACAAAGAACAAGGACTACTGTCGAATCTGTGGGGATATGAGTGATGATGTATACAAGATACGGACGAGTATCTGTATAAGTGTACCAATGAGTGGTGAGCATATATATGAGTGTTTATCTGCTGGGGAGAGTGACACAGACGAGTGTCCAGAGAGACAAGTATAATATTAACAAGTATGTGGGCGATAGAGGTGCAAGCGGCTGCGCTGGAGATATGACACGGACGGGTGTCAAGAAAAAGTATATATATGTATAGGCGACCATGCTGGGGATATGACACGGACGGGTGTCAAGGATTGTGTATAGGTATATGTGAGTGCAAAGAGGATGTCTTTGGCTTTTGCCGGTGATTTGACACGGACGGGTGTCAGGAAATATCCGCAATACTGGTGATCTTGTTTGTAAAGTATATTCAGGCAACCTGCTAGGGAAAGATGACACGGACGGGTGTCAAAAGGGGTTATGCACTGGTGTTTGTGATTTGAAAGGCAGCTGCTTTTGCTGGGACTCTGATGGGGATGTTTCTGTATATATTCTGTACGCTGACAGGTTGTCAATACTTACAAGTGTTCGATTCACATCATGACTTATGATTATGCTATGCATTTGATTTTTGCCGTAATGCTCCGTATTAGACGGAATGCTACGCTCTGAGGGTATAATATGATGCGAATGCTATGATTATGCAAGGAGGCACAGATCCGGGATGCGGATCCCGTTGCTGCAAAGATCTCTGGTTGATCTGCTTGAAGTGAACGTCCCAACTGGGGATGAGATCATTGGTAGACCTGATGATGTATCTGTTTGGGGATATAAGCCACTGATTGACATATCCTTATAATACGGGACCCAGCTGGGGTTTGTAGAAGCTTTCTCCCTCTGTTGTGACTCCGTCGTGCGTTGCTCTTCTGAATAGAGGCTTGAAGCCCTGCGGGGAGATGATTCCCTGATTCTGCATCCTGCTGAGGAAGGATAGTTGGTATTTTAGCCGGGGAAATGCTATTGGTATATCAGCTGGGGAGAGCAATGGGAAGCAACTCAGCTGGGGATAGAGCATTTTGGATGCTGACATCTTTCATGCCCCAAGTTGCGTTCTGGATACCTACAATCCTGCAAAGATGAGGAAACGCACAAATGGTCCCGAGGTATCCTTTACTGGATTCCGTCATAGGAGATAAGTATATTCCCTGTAAGCATGTGCTTTATATTTTTTTTAGAGAAAAACATCTGTACTTATGCAATTGTGTTTTTAGGGATATCAGACAATTCTTTGCAAAACATAAAATGTAAAAAACGAGACATGACTAAAAATCTGATTTTATTAATTCATGTGCCCTGAATTGGCAAGATACAGTCAAAGGGACATATCTCCTGAAATGAGGAGAGTGTTACAAATTGAGAAACAAAGTGCTGGCAGTGTTGATAACGCTTCGAGGAGCTTCCTCTCCCGCTATGACTCGTATGACAATGACGCTCTTCTCGTCTTGCTTTCTGGAGGGAGTTGATTCTGATCGGAGCTTGATTCTGTCAAAGCTTTCCAAGTTGTAAGTGATACAGACGAATTCAGAGTGCAGTTGTTCGCTTATTCCCTTATTCTGCATGGATCGCCCTTTCGGGTTTTCAATCCATCGGGATACCCATTTTTGCCTGAGCTGTCCAATGCGGCTTTTCAACTCAGCGGGTGTACATTTTTTGTTTATTTCCCTTATTTTTGCCCGAGTCTTTTATTCTGTTTTTGACTCGCCGGGATGCCCTATTTTTGCCTGGACTTACATTCTGTTTTTGTGTCCAGCGGGTCATTTTATGCGAAGTATTTTTTAACTGCATCTGAATTCACAGGGGATGGAAAATCTTCACCATCCATGGTGCTGAGCATCAGTGCTCCACCAGAGAAAACTTTCTTGACGACGAATGGTCCTTCATAATTCGGAGTCCATTTGCCCCTGTGGTCTGTATGAGGAGGGAGGATTCTTTTTAGCACAAGATCTCCCACTTGGTATTCTCGATGCCTGACTTTCTGATCGAAGGCTTTCTTCATTCTCTTCTGATATAGCTGCCCATGGCAGATTGCAGCCAATCTTTTCTCTTCGATCAGACTTAGTTGCTCGTATCGGGACCTAACCCATTCTGCTTCACTCAGTTTGACATCCATTAATACCCGTAGCGAAGGTAATTCAACTTCAACTGGTAGGACTGCCTCCATACCATACACAAGTTGATACGGTGTTGCCCCAGTGGATGTTCGGATTGATGTGCGGTACCCATGCAAGGCGAATGGTAACATTTCATGCCAGTCTCTGTAAGTGACTACCATTTTTTGCACAATCTTCTTGATATTCTTATTTGCTGCCTCAACAGCGCCATTCATCTTTGGCCTGTAGGGAGAAGAATTGTGATGTTGGATCTTGAAGTCCCGGCATAATTCGGCCATCATTTTGTTGTTGAGATTAGAACCATTATCAGTAATGATTCGCTCGGGTACTCCATACCGACAGATGATGTCTCTTTTTAGGAATCGGGCTACCACTTGCCTTGTGACATTTGCATATGAGGCTGCTTCAACCCACTTCGTAAAATAGTCGATGGCGACCAGGATGAATCTGTGGCCGTTCGAAGCAGTTGGCTCAATCTTGCCAATCATATCGATGCCCCACATGGCAAAGGGCCATGGTGAAGACATGATGTTCAAAGGGTTCGGAGGCACGTGCACTTTGTCTGCATAGATCTGGCATTTGTGACATCTTCTGGCGTAAGCACAACAGTCTGCATCCATTGTGATCCAGTAATAGCCTGATCTTAACAACTTCTTAGCCATTGCATGTCCTCCGGCATGGGTACCAAAAGAGCCTTCGTGCACTTCATGCATCAGTAGATCTGCTTCCACCTTATCAACGCATCTGAGAAGTACCATATCAAAGTTCCTCTTGTATAAAGACCCATCAGTGTTCAGAAAGAAACTCCCAGCGAGCCTTCTTAAAGTCTTCTTATCATTGGATGATGCCCCAGGTGGGTATGTTTGATCCTCCAAGAAGCACTTAATGTCGTGGAACCAAGGCTTATCATCTTTAGCAATGTCTGCTGCAAATACATATGCTGGTCTATCAAGTCTCGATACTGAAATCTGAGGTACAAAGTTAGCAGTCTGAACTTTGATCATGGACGAAATGGTAGCCAAGGCATCCGCAAACTGATTCTCGTCCCGAGGGATATACTCAAGTTTGACTGTTGTGAAGAAAGTCAGTAACCTTCTCGTATAATCCCTATAAGGTATCAGATGATCTTGGTGTGTGTACCATTTTCCGTTGGTCTGATTGATTACCAAAGCTGAATCTCCGAATACGGTCAAAGTCTTAATCCTGAGGTCGATGGCTTCCTCAAGACCCATAATGCAAGCTTCGTATTCAGCTTCGTTGTTAGTGCAGTTGAAAGTGAGTTTTGCCGAGAAAGGCATGTGAACTCCTTTGGGTGTAATGAGTACTGCACCAACACCACGGCCATTCATGTTAACAGCCCCGTCAAACATCATGGTCCATTCTTCTTCGGGGTCAGGCCCTTCAGTGTGAATAGGCTTTTCGTGATCTTTTGATTTAATGAACATGATGTCTTCATCAGGGAAGTCAAACCTCATTGGCTGGTAATCATCAATGGGTTGCTCAGCAAGATATTCAGATAGTACACTGCCCTTGATGGCTTTCTGAGAGGTGTACTGTATGTCGTATTCTGTGAGAATCATCTGCCATCTTGCAACCCGTCCGGTAAGAGCTGGCTTCTCGAATATGTACTTGACTGGGTCCATTTTTGAGATTAATAAAGTAGTGTGGGTCAACATATACTGCCTTAGTCGGCGAGCAGCCCACGCTAAAGCACAGCAAGTTTTCTCGAGCAGTGAATAACGTTGTTCACAGTCGGTAAACTTTTTGCTTAGGTAGTATATTGCATACTCTTTTCGACCAGACTCGTCATGTTGGCCCAGCACACACCCCATTGATTCTTCCAATACTGTCAAGTACATAATCAGAGGTCTTCCTTCAACTGGCGGCATGAGGATTGGAGGTTCTTGCAGATATTCTTTGATCTTGTCAAAAGCCCTTTGGCAATCTTCGTTCCACCTGACCGTTTGTTCCTTTCTTAGCAGTTTGAACAAGGGTTCACAGGTTGCTGTGAGGTGAGATATGAACCTTGAGATGTAGTTCAATCTACCTAGGAACCCTCGAACTTCTTTCTCAGTTTTCGGTGCAGGCATCTCTTGGATGGCTTTGACTTTATCAGGGTCAACCTCAATCCCTTTCTCGCTTACAATAAATCCCAACAGTTTACCGGACCGCACCCCGAATGTGCATTTGTTGGGGTTCAACTTCAGTTGATACTTCCTCAGACGCTTGAACAACTTGAGCAGATTCACCAGATGGTCTTCCTCTGTAAGGGACTTGGCAATCATGTCATCCACATAACACTCGATTTCCTTATGAATCATATCGTGGAATAATGTTACCATAGCCCGTTGATATGTTGCACCGGCGTTCTTCAGTCCAAATGGCATCACCTTATAACAGAACGTGCCCCAAGGTGTAATGAAAGTTGTCTTCTCCATGTCTTCAGGTGACATCTTGATCTGGTTATATCCTGAAAACCCATCCATGAAGGAGAATACCGAGAACTGAGCCGTATTATCAACCAATACATCGATGTGAGGTAATGGGAAATCATCTTTCGGGCTGGCTCTATTCAGATCCCGGTAATCAACACACATTCTTACCTTACCGTCCTTCTTAGGCACAGGTACTATGTTAGCAACCCACGGCGGGTAGCTAGTTACAGCAAGGAATCCGGCATCCCATTGCTTTTGTACCTCTTCCTTGATTTTCATAGCCATGTCTGGACGAGTACGGCGTAGCTTTTGTTTGACCGGTGGGCACTCTTCCCTCAAAGGCAACTTGTGCACAACTATATCGGTGTCCAACCCAGGCATGTCTTGATACGACCAAGCAAACACATCAACATACTCTTGCAGTAGATCTATCAGTTGCTTCTTTACTGAATTTTGCAGGCAGGCCCCGATCTTGACTTCTTTCACATTTTCCTCTGTACCAAGATTAATCACTTCAACCTCCTCCTGATGAGGGGTAATAACCTTTTCCTCTTGTCTTAACAACCTGGCTAGCTCTTCAGGAAGCTCGTATTCTTCTTCAACCCCTTCGTCAGCTTGATTGATCGGATTATCAAAGTCATACGATGTCATAGCCGTGCTGTTGTCGGTGCGGTCAGGATGGCACTCTCTGCAAGGGTTTAATTGGTTCATTTTAGTGATCTGATTTTAGTCTTATTTAGAAAAGTGAAATGAAGTTGTCATTTTGAAAAACACTGCCATTTATTTTTGTACAAAAAGAAAAATGGAAAAACAGTGAGCATAAAAAGGAAAAGACTCGTTTGCAAAAAGATTGTCTGATATTTCATTAATTTAATCTTGTTTGCACAAAAGTACAGATGGCCCTGATTACAAAATGAGTCTTGTCATCTTGGGCAAGATGCAAGACTTTGATGCATGCTTATAAAATACAGGAAATAATAATTACTCTGCTCGAGTAACACTTATAATTCCCTGGGAAGACCAGTTCGAGACACTGCTCCCCGGGATCTTCGGACGAATCCAATTCTCCAGGTTGCGTTCCTCTTCCAGCTCGTCTTCCAGACAGTTGATAGCATCGGGGGTTAGCATCCCCCCACTGACAAATCCTGGCTCTGCAGCAGCCTTCACTTGATGTTGAGTTGGTTTGTAACCCAACCCAAACTTGTCCTTCTTCTCTTCCACAGCTAAAATTTTGCCCCAGCCTAGGGCAGTTCCTTCCTCAACAACCTTCCGGGCTTGTTGGTATGACGACATGGAAATCCCAGATACAGCAGAGGCTTCATTAACATTCAAGGCTTCAAAACCTTGGCTCATGGTTTCAACGATCTCTCCGTCCATTTCAATATACTTGTAAGTAGCCAGATGACTCACAAATATATCCTCCTCCCCGCAGATTGTGACAACTTGGCCTTCCCACTCGTATTTTAACTTTTGGTGAAGGGTAGACGTTATTGCGCCAGCGGCGTGAATCCAGGGTCTACCCAACAAACAGCTGTAGGCGGGCTGAATGTCCATCACATAAAAGATAGTTTTAAATGTCTGCGGGCCAATTGTCACAGGCAGCTCTACTTCTCCCAGAACCGATCTCTTTGAGCCATCAAAGGCTCTAACCACCAGGTTGCTGGGTCTCAATGCCAGTCCATCATATTCAAGCTTCACCAGAGCCTTCTTTGGTAAGACATTCAGGGATGATCCTGTGTCCACCAGCACATGTGAAAGGACAGCTCCTTTGCATTCCATAGTTATGTGCAAGGCTTTGTTGTGATTGCGGCCATCCACTGTCAGGTCAGAATTGGTAAACCCTAGCCCATTGCTAGCAGTAACATTACCAACCACGGTTTCCAATTGGTTGACAGTAATCTCCTCGGGCACGTAAGCTGCGTGCAGTACCTTCAGTAGTGCATTCCGATGGGCTTCGGAGCACATGAGCAGTGAGAGGATGGAGATTTTGGATGGAGTCTGATGAAGCTGATCCACCACTTTATAGTCACTCTTCTTGATGATCCGCATAAACTCATCAACTTCCTGATCAAATGGAGTCTTCAAGGCTTCTTTGGCAGCTGGATCTTCCTGCACCGGGCCTTTTCCCTTTGCCTTGGCAGCAGCTTCTGCTTCGGCAGTAGGTCTTTGGACTTGTGAAGCAAAGAGACGTCCGCTTCGGGTGAAGCCTCCGCCTCCGCCCACATTATCAATTTGCGGTGCAGGTGCTGATGTTTCAAGAGTGATTCTTCTCCCTTCGCAGTACAAGTCGGAGCCATAGTGCCATGGGATGGCCCTATTGCTTTCATATGGTACAGGTCCAGGCACCGTGACGGTAACTGGACTGATTGCTGCCGCTGAAGGGGTTGCAATTGTTTGTGGATCATAGAAGATGGTAACTGGTGCTCTAGTGGGAGCAGCACCCTCTGAATGGTAGGCGGAGTTATTTTCTGGATCGTAGAAGATGGTAACAGTGGAGACATCTTCATGAATGTTTGCTGGTGTTGTAGGAGGTTCTGATGGAAGGACTGTTGTTGTTGTTGATGGAGAGTCGAAATGGAATGAAGCTGATGTTGTAGCAGAAGAAACTGTTGGAAACTGATCATTTGGTAGGACAGATGAAGTACTTGCCGGTGTTGTTGACGAATTATCGGGAACAATAGTTGCTGCAGTTGTAGTAGGGTCTGGAACCGTTGTTGATGAAGCTGCCGGATGTGCCGGAAATGATGTTGTGATTTGTAAGAGGCCACTCTTGATAAGGTTGTCAATGCCATTCCTCAAGTCTTCACACCCATTCCATGAGATATTGCAGTAGGGGCACCCCAGCTCACACCCCGGAAATATATCATTTTCACGGAGCTGAGCCTTGATTTCCACCAATGGCGTCCTGATCTGATCCACACTAGTTATCAAATAAGACTGTTGGTCTTCTTCAATGGCGTTAATTCGGGGACCACCATGGCGCGGCATTGGGTTTTTGGTGACACTGGGCGGAGGAGCAAAATTCAAAGCCTTGGAGTCTACCAAGTCTTGTACCTTCATATGCAGAGCTCTGCACTTTTCCGTACTGTGACCAGGTGCGTTTGAATGGAAAGCACACCTAGCATTTGAGTCATAGTTTCTTGGTAGACTGTTTGGATCCGGAGGTGCCAACGTTCTTAACTCAACCAGGTTGAGCTTCAGAAGCTGTGGCAATAAAGCAGCATATGGCATTGGAATCGGGTCAATTACTCGGTTAGCTTGAGAGAGCCTCTGTTGGAATGGCCTCTGTTGATTGTTGTTGTTGGAGTTGTTGTTGTAGTTGTTTCTCGGAGGATATTGATTCTGATGATACTGAGGTTGTTGTTGGAAATTTTGTCGAGGAGGTTGATATACTGGTAGAGGATGAGCTGGAGCAGGGATTGTGACTGCTGCTATTGTTCTGGGAACATACTGGGGTCTGCCCCTGTTGGTGTGAATGGCATTGGTCTCGCCGGATCTTCTCGGGCCTGTAAAAGGCTTTCTTGTACCACCGGACGAACTGGCACCATTATCGGAAATTTTACCCATTTTCAACAGGCTTTCGATTCTCTCCCCAGCTATGACAACATCGGCGAAGCTGGTGGAAGAGAAAGCAGCCAACCTGTCAATATACGTTCCCTGGAGAGTGTTCATAAACATGTCTGCCATTTCTCTCTCAGACATTGGTGGTTGAACGGCAGCAGCCAATTGCCTCCATCTTTGGGCGTATTCACGGAAACTTTCCCTTGACGACTGTGACATGCCCATCAGGAGAGTCCTATTGGGTGCCATGTCTAAGTTGTATTGATACTGTCGGATGAAGGCCTCTGCCAGGTCCTTCCAGCACCTCACAGTTGCCCTTGTCAAGTGGGAATACCATTCCCTTGATGCTCCAGTCAGACTATCTTCGAAGTAAAACATCCAAAGTTTCTCATCCATTGTGTAGGCCTTCAGTCTTCCCAGAAACGATTGCAGATGAGTCCGGGGGCATGAAGTCCCATTATACTTTTCGAAACATGGAGGCTTGAACTTGTGGGGGATCCTGACCCCGTCTACCAGCCCCATGTCCATGACATCGAAGCCCAAAGAATTTTGAGACTCCAGTGACCTCAACTTTTCAGCTATTTCATCCAATCGCCTATCATAGGCTTCTTCTCCAGCACCCATGACTGTGAATTGGTCCTCCTGAGGATCCTCTTGAAGTACTCTGGCTGCAGTAGCCGTTCCCTGAACGTTTGCGGGGATGTGGATCTCAGGATGTAAATGTGGGCCAAACACTGGGGGATTAACATGTGGTTGCACCCTTTCGTTGTTGCTTGTGCCAGCAGTTCCCACATGGGGGTCCTCTTGAGTCCTTCCCTCTACCAAAACTCTAAGCCTCTCCTGACTTTGAGCTAAGTTATTCATCACTTCCATGAATTGAGTGATCTGGGTTCTCATCTCCACTCTTTCGTTAGCCATCTGGGTTCTGGCCTCGTTGAGATCTTGTTGCAACTGGTCCATTTGGATGCCCGGAAGGTTGCTTCTAGTTGGGTACCTGTGTGGCCTGTTGAGAGGAAATACCCGGCGGCGAGCAATACTTCCTGAGATTCACAACAGAGGTTAGTAACAATAAAACAAAACCTACAAAACAAACAAGAGGGGTTAGTATGCAATGCAGTTGTGCTTATTTGCTATCAAGGGTATCCGGTTTGGTCTTCAGTTTTGACCCTTCCAGACCCTTGAAGATGATGCTGCTTGAGGTTGCCTCTGAAATGAGCTCGGATGGAAACCAACAAATATATTACAAAGGTGCAATAATACAAATTGTTCTTTTTTACAACATAAGCCCTTAAAGGGTCAAAATACATTACAAAAGAAAATCAAAAGTACATGGAATAGAAACAACAACAAGCAAATGATCAAACTCCGAGGCCAAACTCATCCTCGCGAACTTCCTTAAGAAGTGCTTCGGTCACAGGATCAGCCGGGCGCTCCGTAAGACTTCTGATGAGAAGGTTTCTTGTTGCAACAGCTGCAGTCAACTTCTTGTTCTGACTCTGGTCCTTAGACCTCTTCACTCCAGCTCTGATTTCTAGCTCTGAAATTTCCTTCTGGGCTGCTGCCAGGGCTTTTTCCATCTGCTCCATTTTGTCCTGAGCTCTCTTGTCTTCTAGAGTACGGGCCTCAGTGATCCGGACCCACCTGGCCTGACTCTCTTTCAAGTACAAGTCTGTTCTTGCTCTTTGGAACTGGGCTTCTTTACAGGCATTCTTCAGAATCTGCTCACCAGCTTTAGACTTGTTGATGTACTCTCCAGACTTTTCAATTTTAGTCAAGTGCTCCAACCTCAACTTCTCCAGTCTTTCAATCTCCCTCGCACCTTCACTTCTCTCCCGGAGGGTCTTCTGCAAGGCTTGGGATAACTTCTCATTCCTTTCCTTCAGGCTTTCAAACTCCTCCAGACCAACAGTGGCAGGGGGTGGTGCTGATGATGACTCAGGCATGTCTTTGATGGTGAAGGGTAATCCCGAGATTTGGGCCCTAGCATAGGACCACTCATGATATTGGGCTGATGCCACATTATTGCACTTCCCAAGAATGGTGACTCCCTTGGTTTGAATATGATCCCAGGCCCAAGCAGCCTGTCTAACAGTTGTCAAACTGACCTTGTTCTCACAGTAGAGGGTCTCAGCCAATTCCTTTTCCCTAGGAGCATGAACCAGTGCATAACCCAATTGCCTCTTGAACAGCAGGGGGTTGTAATTGATACTTCCCTTGACTCCTACCAAAGGCACATTAGGAAAATGCCCACAGTTAGTGATTATGTCTCTGCCCTTGGTACTTTGATTGCACCATCTGATATCTGCTGCAGTTAGGACAGAAAGTCTCCTTGCCCAGTTGCTTTGCTGATGAGGGTTTAGGAATGCATCTGTCCTAGGTAGATGCTTGAGAAGCCAGGCATGGAATAGTGGAGCACAAATCCTCACTAACTTCCCTCTCTGTTTCTCATTCCTCTGGTGTACTGAGTAATAGAGATCACCCAACAAGGTAGGCACTGGGTTCTTCAAGATGAACAAATGGATTGCACTCTTGCTGATGAATCTGGGCTCATCTGCAAATAGCACAATTCCATACACACCTAAAGCCAACAGAGCACAAACAGCTTTCCACTCCCCCAGGGAGGCCTTCAGACTAGCTTGAGAGATTAGGAAGTCCAGCTGAAATCCAGGGACACTAGATTTAGAGGTCATGTGTTGTTCAATCAAAGCAGGCTCCAGGTGCAAAGCTTTGGCTATCTCCCCATTGCTGGGAAAGTCCATTTCAGGGTTGAATGGGATCTCCCTCTTGATAGGCAAACCAGTCAAAGATGAGTATTCTTCCAAAAGAGGACCCAACTGGAAGTCTTGAAATGTAAAGCATCTCAAAGGGGGGTCATAGAACTGGATGCAGGTATGGATCAGGCTCCTCTGAGATGGGTCCATGTCCATAACTAGGTCAAGTATGTCCCCATAATGTTCCCTGAACAAAGGGATGTAATCTGGTGTAATCAGGGTTTGGATCCTCCTGATGTCTGACAAGTCTGGTTGGAAGAAATGATAGGTGATGTTGTTTTTCTTTGGAGCCATGATGCTGAAGACTGGATGAAGTGCTGATGACAGTGCTGAGGTAGAGAGATAGCCACTGATAGGCTGGTGCTGAAGCAGACAACTAAAACTGAGACAGATGCTGGTGAAGATGGGTCAAAGCTGCAGATAGGGTCAAAACCAAAACCTGATGAAAATGGATACCCTGAAAAACAAATAAGCACATGTTAATATGATGCAATGAGTATGTATGCAAATGATATGCAAGGGTTTGTGACTGAGCTGGATCTGAATAACTGCCTTGGTATAGGTCCATGTGTGTTCAAGAATTCCAGATGGAGGCCTATAAATCCAGTAACCAAGGTGGGGGACTCAAATAAAGAGTCACAAGTCCAGGGTTTTAGAATCACAAGAACTATCCAACATGGAGCATTCTTAACAAAGTCAAAGTAACAGGGTATTCTGAGGTCAAGGTACCTGCAAACCTGTAAACAGCCCAACCCCCTCACAGGTAGTGATCTAGAACAAGGATCCTCAGACTTGGATTAGTTATGAGAAGTGTAAACACTTCTAACCCGGAGGTACAGTGTTTACAATTATCATAACAATTCCTCCTCTAATTCACCTCAGTTTCTGAAGGTCAATACTAAAAGGTCATCCAGACTTAGCAGGCTTCCCAGATCCCCCTAGCATTGCAGGAAATCTGCAACACAGAGTTCTCAAGAAGAAACCCATATCTGAACCGTGTTTCATATTCCCGCACCAGACTGAAAATTGACTGGGAAAGAATATGATTCACTCTAGCCTAGGTGTCACTCAGATCCCAGGTATAGGACCTAAACTCTCAATGGAACCCCACCCACCAAGGCAAAACCAGATCCAGCACAGACAACATGACAGTATGATATATATGAAAACTGTAAAGAAAGCAATAAATAAAGCTGTACAGAAAGCAGTAAATAAAGCAAATATACAAACACAAATAACACCTAACACCCCAGTAAACACAAATCAATCAAGCGCTAGGAGGAACCCACAAAAAGAACCAGAAGCCCTGGTTGCAGTATAAGATTCCCCAGCAGAGTCGCCAAGCTGTCGCTCCCGACAAATGAAAATGGATCAGATGAAGGTACAGACGCGAACGGTCGGCGAGAGGGACAATGAGAACACACAGCCGTGAACTCACTGGAGATGAAAAGAGTCGCCAGCTAGGCATTTTTATCCCGGAGGAAAGGCAATGCTGCATAGACCTAAAAAAGATGGACAAGACGGTTTGCGAACCAGAAAGACTGAGAAAGGGGGTTGGTTACAACCTGGGAAGGTATTAGCACCCAGATTGTCCGTCGTACTCGACGGGATCCACGCTTAAAAGATTTGTGCTTTAGAGGGGTAGTGTCAGTGCTATTTGTGCATAAAAGAGCTGGAAAAGATGTACAGGTGTCAGTGTAAAGAAATGTGATGTGTATAAATGAAGTGTCAGTGTGAGATCAGGAATGAAATGAATTGCTCATGATAATGAGGCTAAGAGAAAGAAGCTGGAAGAGGGGGAATGTACAGAGACTTTTGTTCGATAACTGTTAAGTTATGCCTACGTATCCTCTCGTGCAATGAGGAAGTCAGAACACCGTAGTTCGACCCAAAGAGACTGAAAGATGAATTGACTTGTGAACTGCTTACTTGTCTATGCTCAAGTGTATGACCTGTCTGGCTCAGGTGCTTACTGTCTTGCATTAGACGGAAGAAGCAAGTTCTCGCTTGTGAATGAAGATGATGAGAAAAGAATCCCGAAGGAGACGATCATTGTTTGTTTTTGTGTTTTCAGTCTTTTATTTCTTTTTGGAGTTTGTCATAAGATAATGAGCTTAAACCTAAATCAATGGATTTGGTACACTCATCACATCATCCCTCTGATTAGGGGTAATGAGAATTACCTTAAGTGTGAAGTCAGATTCTCACACTTAATCACCTTTGATGTAGGGTTAAGATCATTAACCTACTTGTTGATTATTTAGATGTTTTCGGTGTTTTTGTTTAGTGTTAAGTAATGAGGTTAAGCCATAATCAGGGATTTAACAGACTCATTACACCATCCTAAAAGAAGGATAATAGATGAGAATGTTTAAGCTGAGGAAAGCTCCTCAACTTAATCCATGATTAGAGATTAAACTCATGACAAAACAAGCCTTTGATTAAGTGGATTTTATTTAGTGGTATGATGATGAAGTGTTTTTTATGATTTGTAAGACAACTTGAGGGGGACTTGTCCATTAACACTAGGGTTAGTCCTTCTTAACCAATTAAGGAAGAATTAGAACCCTAATGCAAGGCCCAAGTTACAAGTGTATTGTCTTGATGATTATTAGATGGATTAATTAAAAGATTTCAACACCTTAAGGGTCCAAGACTTAGGATTAAAGTTATACACTCCATCCTAAAAGAAGGATGCAGGCATGATCTTAATCACAAAGTCTCAAAGCCTTGAGGGTTTAGTCCCTGATTATGAAGTGAGAAGAGATGACTCAAGGAGAGACACAAAGGTAAAAACTATGGGGGAGACTAATCAAAACCCTAATTCATTATCATGCTTGGTTGGTCCTAATGTTTGTGAGGCTTTCAAGAACAATCTTCAGATGAACCACCAGGAAGCAGATGAACAAGATCAAGAGAAGCAAAGTGACTTGCTTCATTCAAGAAGTCAAGTCACTTGAAGAAAGAAAGTGGGAGGAAGAAGTATGAGCAAGCTCAAACTCAAGCACAAGTAAAAAATGCAGCAAGGTATGCAAAAAGAGATGAGAAGAAAAGTTATGAGAAGTGAAGGCAAATTCACTTCTCAAGTTTACTTACCACCTGAAATGTTAGGAGCAAATGCAATGCAATGCAAGAATGAGATGCAATGACATGATGCAAAGCAAAACCAGAAGCAACACATGAGTATTATGATGTTATGAAGTGCTGCAAACATGAGGGAAGACAATGAGATGTTCATACAAGATTATGAATGCAAGTGATGCAAGTGTAGGAGCATGAACAAGCATGAAATGTTATGAATCATATAAGGCAAATGGCATGGCAAACATGTAATGCAATGATCAATGATGCTTCATACATGTCTTAAGATGTCAAATGAATCATAAGAATGCACAAAATGCAATGGCAAGTCATGTTATGCAAGGAAATGCAAGAAGGATGCAAGAGAAAGGCCCAAATTAGGGTTCATGGATCAAACATCAAACACAAACCAAAAACAGAAGCAAACCTTAACAAAAAAAATGAAAAATGGCACCCAAGGAAACCCTAGACCTATAATGAATCACTGCCCAAAGGGGAACTCTCAACTCTTCACCAATCTCAAGTTATTATTTTTGCAAGTTATTAGGGTTTTTTAGGGTTTGTAACAAAAGAAATGCCAATCAATTAGGAAATGCAAGATCAATTCATGGCCTTTTTACCTTTGAAAGTACATACTAAATGGAGAACAATGCAAAAAGAATCAATGTCTTAACCTTCACCATTAGGCAGAAAAGAATTTTCAAACTTATGATCAAAAAAATGCATCAAAAATGATTTAATTCCATGAAAAATTCTTAACATGCATCAAGATCAAAAAAGAAATTTGGTTTGAAGGTTGGACAATGTTTCTAAATGTCTTAGAACACTTCATGAATTTTTTTGTAATTTTTAAATACCTAAAAGTATTTTTAATTAATTAATTCTCATTAATCAATTAAAAATAATCTTTTAAATATTTAAAAATACTTTTTTAATGATAAAAAATAAAATAAAAATATTTTTGTGTCATAAAAATTAATAAAACCTTAAAGAAAAAAGTTTCATAATTTTTATGATTTTTTAGCTATTTTAAATAAATTGTACAAATTAAATAAAAGAAAATGAATTAAAAATTAAATAAAATGGGAGTATGCAGCATGAAGGGTTGAGATTGAATCTGGGAAAGAATGCATTGACCACGCGCCAAATCTAGTGGCTCATATTTAAACTGACTAAAATCAATTAATTAAACTAATTAAAGTGATTAGGGTTTAATGAATGAATCTGGGCCCTTCAAAGCAGCGGGAAGTCAACAAAGTCAGCTGATCAAACGCTCACCATTCAAACTCTCATTAATTACAGGGATTTGCCCTAATGACTTTCAGGTGGCCGGAGAAGACCTCCGGTCATCTTCTCCGGCCAGGGGGTCACCTGAAAATCCTCAAAACCTCTCAAAACGCATCATAAATGAAAACTAAGCTATGGGAAATGATCCCCAACACCTCACGAATTAAAACCCTCTCTCAAAACAGATTTATCTAACCTAAACAAGCTGAATCGAAGCAACTAAGTTCTAGGGTTCGCAAGCTTCAAACTGAAATTAAATTCTCAAAACGCATCCATTTCAAAAACTAAGAACATCAGCATGATCAGGAGAGCAAAAGGAACAAGTTTGTAACTAGAAAAGAGATTTCTGGAAAAAATTATTTGGAACTACCTGAGATTTGGAGCTCTTGATTTTGGAACTTTCAGGCCACTTTCCTTGATGCAATCTGCTCCTCTTGGCCCACCAAAGATGCTTGGATGCTCAAATGGAGTTTAGGTTTGCTGGAGAAGGAGATTCGAATGCTTCAGCTTCAACTTAGTCAAAAATGGCAGATGAGTTTCTGGCCCTTTCAAGTCATGGTGATGGGTTGTTTATGACCTATGAGGTGTGTTGAGAAGGTTTATGGTGGTGGTTTGTGTGTTTGTGACTTGAGGAATGAGATTCGAATGAATCTGCAGAATGAGGGTTGGTGATGGCAGTGAGTGTTTTTGGTGGTTTCAGGCCTTGTTTCTTGATGCTTTGTGTTCTATAGGTCAAGGTGAGGTGAATGGAAGCAAAGATTTGGGTGTTTGCAGGCTGTGTAATGGGATTCGAATGAAGTTGCAAGTTTGGGGTGTTTTTTGTATAAGTGATGAATGAATCAGTTTCAGCCTTGGTTTCTATGTCATATGGCTTGCAAAATGAATGAATAAAATAATGCAAGTGGCTGTGAGATGTGACTTGTGCAGCTGTGATAGGTGAGTTTGCTTTTGCATAAAATCTACTTTTGTGTAAGATAGGGCATGGTGTGATGCTAGGCAAGTACAAGAGTATGGCTGGCGCAGCAAAAGGTGAGGGAAAGGCTAGCCCAAAGTCAGCTTCCAATGCTGCAAGTTGTAGGAAATGAATCATGAGTTTTTGCAACTTGGCTAGCTTATGTTTCACATGTGATCCTTTGGCCACCCAAGCATGAAATCAAGGACAAACTTGGTTCAAATCTGATTTTATGGACTTAGGGAATGTTTACATAATGGTTTGACATGAACTAGAGGCTGCATTTGACTTGATTCAAAACTTTGCAAAATTTCCACTTAGTGCATGACTTGAAAAACAATGATTTTTGGCAACTTTGCATGGCCATAACTTTTGATCCATGAAGAGTTAGATCATGTTCTTGTACTTTTTGAAAAGGGAAAGATGAGATCTACAACTTTCATGACCAAAGTTTTTCCATTTGAAGCCTTTTTGGATCATAAATCAAAGCTTGAAAATTGACCTAAAATGGTGCATTCTTGAAAAGTCAACAAAGCCCAAAAAGTCAACTTTTGCCAAAACCCTAAATTCTTGATTTCCATGAACTTCAAACTTCTTCCATGATCAAATAAAGATCATATACACTCAAAATGATGAAGATCACCCATTGGTTGGGTCATTGGGGGCCTCAGATGCCCTGATTTTGCACTGACTTGTCTGAAAAGTCAACTCTTGATCAGATGACTTCCCCATGGAATTTCTTCATGAAAATTGATATGTATACTCCCTATACCATATAGAGATCAATGGAAACAAGAATGACCAAAAATTTTGGAGTTATGGCCTCTGAAACCAAAACCCTAATTTTCAGTCAACTGTGCAGTTCATCCTGGCTCTGCATCCACTCAAACCCTAGTTCTTGTGATCCCTTTGCAATTTTGACTTTGTGAGGATGGAATATGATGATTGGAACACACATGGACCCCTTTGAGTTGATTAGTGGCCTTTGGGATGGCTCAAGATGCCCTGAGGTTGCTCAGATCACAAACCCTAGGTGCAGATGCCTTAGAAACTATCCAGTGATTCAAAAATGAGATGTGAGATGATATGATTGTGTATATGCATATGAGATGATCACAAGCCATGGTGTGAATGAGTGAGGGCAAATTTGGGGTGTTTACAAGAGGTACATTGGGGAACTGCCCACAGCTAGTAATTATGTCCCTGCCTTTGGTGCTCTGGGTGCACCATCTGATGTCATCTGAAGTCAAAGCAATAAGTCTCCTAGCCCAATTCTTCTGTTGGTGAGGATTCAGGAAGGCATCAGTCTTGGGTAAGTGTTTAAGCAGCCAAGTATGAAACAAAGGAGCACAACACCTCACCAACCTCCCTCTCTGCTTCTCATTCCTTTGGTGAACAGAATAGTAGAAATCTCCTAGCAGTGTGGGCACTGGGTTCCTCTAAATGAAGAGATGAATAGCATTCTTACTGATAAACTTGGGCTCATCTGCAAAAAGTATAACCCCATATATACTGAGGGCTAACAATGCACAAACTGCCTTCCATTCTCCAAAGGAGGCCTTCAGGATGGCCTGAGAGGTCAAGAAATCCAAGTGTAGGCCAGGGATCCCAGCCTTTGTAGTCATGTTCTGCTCAATCAGAATAGGTTCCAAATGCAGTGCTTTTGCCACTTCTTCATTGCTGGGAGAAGCCATCTCTGGGTTGAAGGGGATACCACCCCTGACAGGTACTCCAATCAGTGATGAAAACTCCTCCAACAAAGGTCCCAGCTGAAAGTTCTGGAAAGTGAAGCATCTCAAAGGAGGATCATAGAACTGTAGGCAAGTGTGGATCAAGCTCCTCTAAGAAGGGTCCAAGTCCATAACCATATCAAGGATGCCTCCATAATGTTCTCTGAATAATGGTATGTGGTCTGGAGTGATAAGTGCCTGGACCTGCCTGATGACAGTTAGCACAGGCTCAAAGAAGTGGTATGAAATGTTGCTCTTCTTGGGTGCCATGACTGCTGATGAAGAGCTGAAACAAATGCTGATGATGAAGACTGATACTAGAGATGAGCCACTGATAGGCTGATGATGATGATGGAGGTAGCTGAAGCAGATACTGATGAACAGGGGTCTATGCAGATGAAGGGGTCAAAACCAAGCCAGATAATATGGATACCCTGAAAAACAAATAAACAAATGTTAAAATGATGCAATGATGATGTATGCAAATGATATGCAAGGGTTTGTGATCAAGCTGGATCTGGTTACTGCCTTGATATAAGTCCATGTATGTCTAAGAAGTCCAGATGGAGGTTCAGAAGTCCAGTAGCCAAGGTGAGGGACTCAAATAAAGAGTCACATGTCCTGGGTTAAATCACAAGAACTGTCCAAAATGAAGCATTATTAATCACAATAAGTATCAGGGTATGATGTGGCCAAAGGTTCCTGCAAACCTGTAAACAGCCCAACCCCCTTCACAGGTGGTGTTCTAAAACAAGGATCCTCAGACTTGGATCAGTTATGAGAAGTGTAAACACTTCTAACCCGGAGGTACAGTGTTTACAATAACCATAAAGGATCCTCCTCTAATTCACCTCAATTTCTGAAGGTCATAGTAAAGGTCATCCAGACATAGCAGGCTTCCCAGATAACCCTAGCACTACAGGAGATTTGTAGCACAAAGTTCTCAAGAAGAAACCCATATCTGAACCGTGTTTCATATTCCCGCACCAGACCGAAATGGAATGGGAAAGAACATGAACCACTCTAGCCTAGGTGTCACTCAGGTCCCAGGTATAGGACCTTAAACTCTCAATAGAACCCCACCCACCAAAGCAAAAACCAGATCCAGCCAGATAACAGTATGACAGTATGATGTATATAAAACTGTAAAGAAAGCAATAAATAGTTGTACATAAAGCGGTAAATAAAGCAAATATACAAACACAAATAGCACATAACACCCCAGTAAACACAAATCACACAAGCGCTAGGAGGAACCCACAAAAAGAACCAGAAGCCCTGGTTGCAGTATAAGGGTCCCCAGTAGAGTCGCCAAGCTGTCGCTCCCACCAAAATGACACCCGAGGTCAGAAGGGGTACAAACGCGAACGGTCGGCGAAGAGGGATGAGAACACACAGGGGTGAACTCAAGAGAAAAGAAAGAGTCGCCAGCTAGGCATTTTTATCCCGAAGGAAAGGTAATGCTGCATAAACCTAAGAAAGATATGGATAAGACGGTTGCGAACCAGAGAGACTGAGAAAGGGGGTTGGTTACAACCTGGGAAGGTATTAGCACCCAGATTGTCCGCCGTACTCGACGGGATCCACGCTTAAAAGATTTGTGTTTTAAAGGGGTAGTGTCAGTGCAACCTGTGTGTCAAAGCTGGAAGAGAATGCAAGTGCCAGTGTAAAAAGAAAGTGAAGTGTATAAATGTATGAAGTGTCAGTGTGAGAACGAGAGTGAAATGCTCAAGATCATGAGGCTAAAAGAATGATGCTGGAAAGAGGGGGAATATACAGAGACTTTTGTTCGATAACTGTTAAGTTATGCCTACGTATCCTCTCGTGCAATGAGGAAGTCAGAACACTGTAGTTCGACTCAAAGAGACTGAGAGATGAATTGACTTGTGAACTGCCTACTTGCCTATGCTCAAGTGTATGACCTGTCTGGCTCAGGTGCAAACTGTCTTGCATTAGACGGAAGAAGCAAGTTCTCGCTTGTGAGTGAATGAGATGAGAAAAGAATCCCGGAGGAGACGATTATTGTTTGTTTTTGATGTGTTCAGTCTTTTATTGCTCTTGGAGATTTGTCATAAGTTAACGAGCTTAAGCCTAAACCAATGGGTTAGTAAACTCATCACATCTTCCCTCTGATTAGGGGTAATGAGAATACCTTAAGTGTGAAGTCAGCATCTCACACTTAATCACCATGATGTAGGATTAAGATCATTAACCTACTTGTGATTATTTAGATGTTTTTGTTTATTTTGTTTAGTGTTAAGTAATGAGATTAAGCCATAATCAAGGATTAAACAGACTCATTACACCATCCTAATAGAAGGATAATAGATGAGAATGTTTAAGCTGAGGAAGACTCCTCAACTTAATCCATGATTAGGGATTAACCTTATGACAAAACAAAGCCTTTATTAAAGTGGATTTTAGTTAATGGTAAGATGAAGAAGTGGATTTCATGGTTTGTAAGACAACTTGAGGAGGACTTGTCCATTAACACTAGGGTTAGTCCTTCTTAACCAATTAAGGAAGAATTAGAACCCTAATGCAAGGCCCAAGTTACAAGCTTGATGTCTTGATGATTATTAAGTGAATTGATTAAAGGATTTAAACACATTAAGGGTTTAACACTTAGGATTAAAGTTATACACTCCATCCTAATAGAAGGATGCAGGCATAAGCTTAATCACAAAGCCTTAAAGCCTTTAGGGTTTAGTCCCTGATTATGAGATGAGAAGAGAAGACTCAAAGATGACACAAAGGTAAAAGCTAAGTGGGGGACTAATCAAAACCCTAATTATTGTCATGCTTGGTTGTTCCTAGGGTTTATGAGGTTTGCAAGAAAGATCTTCAGAGAAACCACCAGGAAGCAGATGAAAGGAGCAAAGAGAAGCCAAACAACTTGCTTCACTTAAGAAGACAAGTTGCTTGAAGAAAGAAAGTAAGGTGAACAAGAATGAGCAAGCTCAATCCAAAGCACAAGACAAGATGCATCAATGATGCATAAAAGAGATGAAAAGAGATTGTGAGAAGTGAAGGCAAATTCACTTCCCAATACAACTTACCACCTGAAAAGTTAGTAAAGAAATGAAATGTAATGCAAGAGATGAAATGTGATGATGCAAACCAAAACCAGAGGCATGAGTATGGTTTTAATGATGCTAAGAGATGATGCAAACATGAGGCAAGGCATGAGAATGATCATACAAACATATGGATGCAAGAGAAGCATGTATTGAATCATGGATGTTCATGAAAAAGTTATGAAATGTAATGGACATATAACATGGCAAATGCAAGATGCAATGATCTAACATGATTCTAATATGTCCTAAGATGTGTTATGGATCAAATGGATGCACAAAATGTCATGGCAAGTCATGGTATGCAAGTAAATGGAGGATGGATGCAAAGGATGGCATGAATTAGGGTTATATGCAACATACAAAGAAAAAATCCAAAACCAGAAGCAAATGACATGATAAAAATTTGAAAATGCAATCAAAGGTACCCTAGACCTACACAAACTCACTGCCCAAAGGAGGGGACCCAACTCTTAGCCTAGTGAGAGTTATGAATTTCCTAAGATTGCTAGGGTTTTAAGGTACCTTGTCAAGAAAATTGCCAAACAAATTGAAAATGCAAGATCAATTCATGCCAATTTAATCCTATAAACTACATTTTATGGAAGATGCAATGCAAAAAGAATCATTGTCCAACTCTCAATGGTTAGGCAGAAATGAATTTTTGAAGTTTGTCACAAAATAATGCCTTGAAATGAAATTAAATCCAAAGAAAATTATCAAAAGGCATCAAGAACAAAAAAGAAATTTGGTTTGAGGGTTGGACAATGTTTCTAAATGTTTTTAAAGGTTACATGAATTTTTTTGTGATTTTTAAATACCTAAAAGTATTTTTAATTAATTAATTTTCATTAACTAATTAAAAATAATCTTTTAAATGATTTAAAAATATTTTTTAATGCAAAAAATAAAAATAAAAATATTTTTGGTTCCTGAAAATTAATAAAATGCTTAATAAAAATTTTCAGAATGTTTTGACTAATTTTGCTATTTTTAATAAAATGTAGAAAATAAATCAAATAAAATGAAAATAAAATTGAATTAATGGGAAAGTCAGCGCATCCTGGGGCTGAGATTCAAACTGGGAATGGAGGGAAAGACTAGCGCGCGCATCTGGACGGCCTGAATTCAAACTTGCTTAATTATGATTAAGCCCTAATCAGAAACCCTAAACACTTTCAGATGACCGGAACAGTGTTCCGGTCATCTTCTCCGACGAGTCACTTATGTTATCTCACTCTCTATGCATCCCCAAGCTCTCTAACTTTCCAGAAATGATCCCCAACTCAACCCCAACAAGAATCACTCACCAAAAATCATTTATTCTTCATCAAATTCGTGAATCAGAGCAAAACGGAAAACATGGCAGAAATTTCAGAAACTCAATACATGTTTAATACTTGATCATTTTCAAAAATAAACACATTAGGATCATCAGTGAATCATGGAGAATCAATTAGAAACTTAAAAACACGTTTCTGGAAAAAAAGTTCTTGATGATACCTGAACTGAAGCTTTCGAAAATGGTGCTTTCTGGCCAGTTCCTTGCTTCAAACAAGCTCCAATGATCTCCCCTGAGTGTTTGTGATGCTTAGCTGGAGTTTAAATGGCCTCTGGAGAGAGTTTGCAGAATCTCAGTTTGTGAAATGTGAAAATCGTGTTTTTGATTATGGATGTTTTAGGGCAAAATGGAAGGTGGGAAATGATCAGTGAGGTTTATGGAGTTGAATGGTGAAAAAAGTTTGAAGGTTTGATGGCTGAATCAAGAGATTCGAAGGCTTTTGCAAATGAGAGGATTTTTTAGTGTGCTGTGTTCTTGGAGTTTCAGGCTTGTGTGTGTGGTGTGTTATGCTGGCTTTGGTCCACTTATCACAACTAGAGAGGTCAGAGGAGTTGGTGTGGACTGTTGTGATTGGTATGGCTCAAGTTGCAAAAAGTCAAGCAAGTTGTACTTGGAGGTATGGGCAAGTTGCAGGCTGAGATAGGGGCATGGCTTGGCTCAGCTGAGTTTAGGGAGAACCATGGAATTTGATTTGAGATGATTCAGCAAGTTGCATGAAGTTTATGAGATGTTTTGCAAATTTCCCAAAGTTTGGCCACTTTGAAAATTCATGAGATTCAAGGCATCAAAATGCAATATTCTTGGGCCAATTCTGATCTTTAGAGGTCATGTGATCATGTTGTGAAGAGTTTGTACACATTTGAAGCCTTTAGAACACTTGATCATACCATTTTGCAAAATGCCTCTTTGGTAGAATACTTCAAATTATGTGATTTTGGCCAACTTTGACAAGCCATAACTTTTGATCCAAAATGAATTAGAATGAGTTCTTGTACTTTTTTGAAAAGGGAATGATCCATTCTACAACTTTCATGACCAAAGTTTTCTCATTTGAAGCATTTTTGAATCAAAAAGCAAGGGTTGAAAAAGTTTCCCAAAATGGCAATTTTCATTACAAGTCAATTTTCCCAAAAAGTCAACTTTGCAAATGGCTTGAAATTCTTCAATTTTGTGAACTTCTAACATCTTCTATGATCAAATAAAGATCACACACAATCAAAATGATGAAGAACACCCTTGGGTTGGGTCATTGGGGGCCTCAGATGCCCTGATTTTGCACTGACTTGCTCAAGAAGTCAACTCTTGATTAGATGCCTTCCCCATTGAATTTCTTCATGAAAATTGATATGCATGATCCCTATAGCATATAGAGACCAATAGAAACAAGAATGACCAAAAAAATTGGAGTTATGGCCTCTGAAACCAAAACCCTAATTCTAGGTCATCCGTGCAGTTAAACCTGGCTCTGCTTCCATGCCAATCTCAGTTCTTGTGATTTTTGGCTTCCTTGACTTTGAGAGGATATATATGAAGCTTGAACATACATGGACCCCTTTGAAGTGATTGATGACCTTTGGAGTGGCTCAAGAAGCCCTTGGATTGCTCAGATCACAAACCCTAGATGCAGATGACTTTGGAGCAATGCAGTGAATCAAAAATGTAATATGAGATGCTATGATTGAACTTATGCATATGAAAAGATCACAAGCCATGGTGAAATGGGTGAGGGCAAATTTGGGGTGTTTACACAATGTCCCCATGAACATATCAGCCATCTCATTCTCCAGCAATGGTGGTTGCACCCTGGCAGCGAGCTGACGCCACCTTTGAGCATACTCTTTAAACCCCTCCTTAGCAGTTTGAGACATGTTTTGCAATTGAGTGCGATTTGGAGCCATGTCCAAATTGTACTGGTATTGCTTCACGAAAGCCTCTGCCAGGTCCTTCCAGCTCTTAATATTGACTCTTCTTAGCTTCATATACCATTCCAAGGAGGCCCCAACTAGGTTGTCCTGGAAATAGTACATCCATAGCTTTTCATCATCAGTGTGGGCAGCAATCCTTCCTACAAAGGACTGAAGATGAGTCTTTGGACACACTATGCCGTTGTACTTCTCGAAAGTTGGGACCTTGAACTTGTAAGGGATTCTAACCCCTGGAACCAAGCCCAAGTCAGTAATGTCGAACCCCAAAGAGTTCTGGGATTGAATAACCTTGATCTGTTCTGCCATCTCCTCAAATTTCCTGTTCATTTCAGCCCCCTGCCCTTCAGTTTCGTCCAGCAGAGTGAACTGTTCGTCTTGACCGTCCATCTGTACATTGTTCAGTCCATCATTGATAATGGTAACCCCTGGCTGTGTTACAGGGATTTCAACTTGACGGGCGCCCGCACCGTTACGATTACCTCCATCAGCAGTACCGTTGTTCCTGGCTTGACTATTTTCAACCAACTCACGCAGACGTTCCTGATTCTGACCCATTCCTGCCATAAGGGTCATAAAATTGTCCATCCTCAACCTCAAGTCAGCTAAATCATCATGCATTTGATCCATGACTTTCTCTCTGTTGACTCTTGTGGGATATCTGTGTACGACTGGCTGTTCTCGAACTTTCCTTGGAGCTATAGTGCCTGAAATAACAAGAACGTTAGAAACTGAAGCACTACCTGCAAACAAACAAACACGTCATATGGATGCAATGTAATTGCTCATGTTCCCAATTATTAAGCATTTGCATGCCCCAGTTCTGGTATTTGCTCCAGACAGCCACTTTGAGTATTAACTTTCAGACTTTCTCTTTGAAGAATGTTCAGATATTAGCAGTATCAGACAAACAAGCCTTGCACATTCAGAAATGATAATTTTCATATTAACATTGTATATCATGAACAACCCACTGCCGGCCAAAAGTTAGAGCACCAACAGAAATATTCCCCGAAGGGTTACAAGTCATTACATGAATAAAAGACAAAAGAAATAAAGCAATACTCCTACAACAAGTCTGTAGGTAGTCTGAAAAAAAAGAAATAAACTAAACTAAAGACCCAAGCTCTTCTGCAGCCACCTTTGCTCTGTTCTTCTTCACACCTGCTCTCAGCTTGAGCTCTTCAATCTCCTTCATTGCCTCCTCCAAGGCTAACTGGCTTTGTGCTAACTGCTGAGTTTTTTCCCTCCGAATGTTGTGGACTTGCTCCACTTCTTCCTTCTTAAAGGCCATTTGCACCTCGAAGAACTCTTCTTTTATTTGAACTTCTTCTGCTCTTCCTCCCTTTGGCCTTGCAACCAAACAATGGATTGGCGAGCTTCCTTGAGAGTCTTCAAAGTCTTTTTGCGTTCCGATTCTCTTTTTGCTTCCATCATACCCAGCCTTTGAAAGTGAGCTTCCCTTCCAGCAAAGTCTTTCTCTTTAGCTTCCAAAGAGGCTTGGATCTTCTGCAGCTTTCCCTCTGCTTCATTTTTGGCCCGGTTGGCAAGATGGTACAGGCTAACCATTTCAGCATTCTCCACTCGAACTTCATGCAGCTGAGCTTCCAATTTCTTGTACTCTTCAAGGGAGACAGTACTTTGGCTTGGCACTTCTTTTGGATAAAGTGGAGCTTCTACTGAGAAAGGCATGAGAATTTCTTCTACATGTTTTTGCAACCATGTAGCAAAAGGAGGATACGTCTTGGGGTCTACTCTGCCAAAGTCTTTCTTACCCTTCCTCACTCTATGAGCCCAATCTTGGGATACCTGTAGAACTAACTCCTTGTTTCCTTCCGCAGGAAAATACAAAGACTCAACAAACTCTTCCATATGTGGTGAATCTCTCAAAGGGTAACCAAATTGCTTCATGGCTAATGTTGGATGATAACTGATCACACCCTTCCTTCCTAGCAAAGGCACTCCAGCAAATCTTCCACAACTGACCAACAACTCTTTTCCCAGCAGATCTCTGTCATATCCCCATGCTATATCTTCAGCAATTAGCCCCATCAACCTTCTAGACCATCTCCACTCATCCCTCATTTCCTTGAAAGCTCCTGATTTTGGAAATTTTCTGGCAAACCACTCAGCAAACAATGAAGCACAACATCCTACTGGTCCACCTCTACCTTTCTCATTCAGGTAATGAACGCTGTATCCCAAGAGAGTTGGCACAGGATTGCCCTTAGCAAAAATAGAGATCACTTCCAAGCTTACAAATTCCTTCTCTCTTGGGAACAAGCTAGACCCATACACCATCAAAGCCAACAAAGCACTAAAGTCACCCCATTTACCCTCTTTAGCATATCTCTCAGCCTCTGGTATGAGCACACTCCAAGGGAGTCCTTTGCCTTCACTATCCTTCAGAGCCTTCTTGACTGTAGCAGCTGGCAAACGACAGACTTTGGCTATGTCTTCTTCCTTAAGCACCACCTCAGACCCATAGAAAGGCAAGGTATCTCTGACTGGAATATTCAAAATGCTGGCAATCTCCTCCAAGGTAGGAGCCAATATGTAGTCTGGAAACACAAAGCACCGCAGCAGGGGATCATAAAACTGAAGCAAGGTATGCAAACTGTCCTTCTGGTCTGCAGTGGGCTTGTCCACATATTTCAATATCTGGCCATATCTCTTTCTAAAATTTCCCAAAACTTGGTCATTTATCAATCCTGCTAATTTCTTAACACTTATGACTTCAGGTTGAAGAAAAGTATAATGAACATTCTTTTTCCTTGTAATTCTTCTGATTTCTGCCATCTGGAGATAAGATTTACCAGAACTGGGAGTTGACTATGAACAATGACCTGAAAAATGGAAACATAAACAGTTAATGCAAGAATGATGCAAATACAAATGCAATGCAGGCATATGATCAATCTGGGACCATCTGGATACTGGACACTGAACATAAAGACCCTCTGATCAACTGCAAATCAAAATCCTCTAAGTCACAACCCTCTGATAGAAATTCTCAGGACCACAGTACCAAGAAAACCAGAACACCAGAACCATAGGATCAAAAATCATAACAAGGACCACTGATAATGAGGGTATGTAGAGGCCAAGGGTTACTGCAAACCTGTAAACCCCTCCCAATCTCACTGGTATGCTCCGGGTTAAACATCACGGACTCTCAAAGCCGAATAGCAATAATACTTTCACCATTTCCGAGAAATGGCACATGACCAAATCAGGGAATCGGTTTGGCATTATGTACTATGCAGGGAGGCCTCAGCTGAGTCTGGGAAACAAGGTCATCCTATGTGAGTTCCAGGTGGGCCCTCGGATGCGAATGGGTTTGCCACACAATGTGGTATGCCACTGTCACCACTAAAGAGGGATGTTTCCACAAGGTTCTCAATGATCGGTCCCCAGCTTCACATAACTATCAAGGTTATGAAATGAGAGAGGAAGATCCCCAAATCAAGACATTTCCAAGATGGTCGCAAATCTGGGCGTGGAACTCACTACTACCCCCAAGACAAGATCTCATGAGGCCAAAGTGGAACCACTCTAAGTCCTAAGGTGTACTCGAGCCGTGGTAATGAGCTCATCTCTCAGAAACAGTATCACCCAAGCCCACCAAATAGAAAATCCAGTCAAGACAGTCCAGTATAATATGATGCAGAAAATAAATACTGAAAACTGTAAATAAAGCTGTAAATGAACTGTAAATAAACAAATGTAAAAATACAACACACAACAACCAGCAAACAACACCCAAAGAAACAGAAACACACAAGCGCTAGGAGAGACTCACAGGGGAACCAGAGATACTCTGGTTAGGAAGTCCCCAGCAGAGTCAGCAACTGTCGCTCCCCGAATTTCCATCCTGGTACAAACGCGAAAGTGGCGCGGAAAAGAATAGAGTCGCCGGCCAGGCATTTTTCTCCCGAAGGAACGGGAATGGTAATGCTGCACAAACCAGAAGAAAAGAAAAAGGAAGGACACGGGTCCTGCGAACCAAAGAGACTGAGTTCGGGAGTCGGTTACGACCTGGGAAGGTATTAGCACCCAGATCGTCCGCCGTACCCGACGGGATCCACGCTTGCAAAGAAACTAATTCAAGGGGTGAAGAAAGAAAGGTGCTGCAAAGAAAATAAACTGGACTGGACAAAAGAAAAGAAAAGAGAATATATAGGGAAAATAAAGATTGTGCTCAAACGGGCCCTACCCCGCTGCCTACGTACCTCATCAGGAAAATTAGGATCAGAGACGCCGTAGTTCCCCTAACTAGGGGTAGAAAATAAATTTCTTGTGAATTAAGGCTTGAACTGCCTATGTCAATGCTCAGGTGTTGCAGGCTCGGACGAAGAGTGTGTAACCGTCTTGCAAAGTGACAAGTAGGAGCAAGTTCGCGTACGGAGCGAAGGAGATGAGAAAAGAATTCCCGAAGGAAAGACGCTTATTGTTTGTTTGTGTTTTTTATGAAGCTTTTAATGAGTGTGTCACAAGGAAGTGAACTCAAGCTCTTTTCCATAGAATGTGCACTTGTCACTACATTCCAAGATGGAATAATAGAACAAGCACACTCAAGTAAGGAGAAGATCCCCAAAACTTGAATCCAGAGATTAGGGCTTATGCTCACTAACTCATTAACTTATTAAGTGTTTTTGGTATTTACAGTGAAGAAGTGTTTTTTTATGATTTTCTTGGTGAAGATGATATCTTGATCAGACTTGTGCATCACAAGATAAGCTTGTACTATTCCAAGATGTGAAGACTACAAGTATCTCATGGGATAATTCTATTGCTCAAGGTATCACTTCATTCTTTATTAAGTGTTTTCTTTAGGGTTTTGAGATGAGAAGAGAAAAGAAACCAAGAGGATCACAAAGGCAAAAGTCTAATGGGGGACTAAAGATTCATAAGTGTTGTCATGCATGGGAAATCCTAAGTTAGTGTGGTTTACTATCCTAAAGAAGAAAGAAAGAAGAAGAGAAGAAGAAGAAAGAAGAATAAGAAGGGAAGTAAGGCCTAAGCCCAACAATCAAAAGGTTAACACAAGTAAGAATAAGAAGAGAAGAGATGAGATTTGGAGATGTGGGAATCACATCCACACCTCTCACTTACCATAGCCCATGAAAAGGTTAGTGACACAAGCATAAAAGCAAAACAAAATGAACATAATGTCATACCAACATCATACAAACAGAAGTGAAGTCATACACATAAATGCTCAATGCAAATGCAAGTCACAAGAATGAGAAAAGAAGCACACAAGTCAACACGAGGCAACATGAATCACATGGCAAAGCAAAGTAAACTTGATAAGATGCAAGGAAAAATAAGCAAAACACAAACTCAAGGTACAAGACCAGAACCCTAATAAAGTTAAAGAAGTGCTTAAGAAGCAAGAGAGATGAAGAGAAGAGAAGCACAAAGCTAAACAAACACATTATGGGAAGAAAGAAGCAAAGAAGTGAGGTGGATGTACAAAAGAAAGAAAGAACTTCAAAGGTAAACCAAATACAAGATTTCCAAAACACAAACCCTAAACCAAGATCAGAAAGGTACCAATGCCCTAAAGAGACCCCAAATAAGATGAAGAAGTTGGCACAAGTGCCCTTCTAAGCTAAGGAGAGGACTTATGATCAAAAAGAAGCAAAATGGGACAAGTTAAGAACCAAAATTCAAATCAAATTAAATATGCATCCAAAAATTCCACAACCTTGGACAAGAGACCTTCAATCATGATATAACAACATACCAAAAGGATAGGAGGAAATTCAGAAGCTATGTAAGTCAAATGAGGAGTCAAACATCAATTAGGGTTAAGAAACTTCACTCACAAGTCAAATACCAAACCCAAATTAACAAGCTTCTAAAAATCAGGGCAAAAATCACACATGAAGTACACCCTATTGAGAGTCCAGAGCAAAAAGAACCACTCAAAAATTCAAAATGAGGATCACTATGGAAAATGGACAAGACATCATGCTTGGAAAAGAATTAAAATGAATTAATTAAATGGGGGAATTAATTTACACGTGTCAATTAAAAATAAATTGAAAATAAAAATACTAAAAATTAAAGAAAACTCAAATTAACATCCATGAATTATTTCATAATTTTTTGAAACTTAGAACTAATTTTAAAAATTAAAAAGCAAATTGATATTAAAAGAAATAAAGAAAAGAAATAAAAATGAAGAATGAAGCTGGGAGGTGTGAATAGAAGGAAACTCAGTTCAAACATTTGGGCTCAAAACAAACGGGGTGTGGATAGCCATCCAGGCCCACCCAATTCTGCGTAGCCTACAATTATAAGGGTGGAAAATCATGAAAATCAGGAAAAAATAGAAACCAATGGATCAAAGGAAAGGACCAGATCAGTCAACTCATTAATTGAGGTAAGCAAAATGATTGGATCAGAGTGAAGGCACATGCTAATTAATATGGGGTGCGAAACACATGGATTATTCAGACTAAAAACATAAGAAGCCAAACACGGTAGGGGGAGCAAGTTCATTAAATGATGTGGCAGCTTATCATGCGTTGAGATGGAAAGATCTGATGGTCCAGGAGTCTTTTTCTCCAATTCAAACCCTAATTCACACAGTCCAGAATCCGGTGACCGGAGCTAGGGCTCCGGCACCGGAAAACGCATATAATGAACAAACAACAATAAAAAACACCAAGAGCTCCATATCAGATCATTGAACCATGCTGATTTCAAAAATGGCAACCAAAATCACAAATGAACTATGACCAGGCTAGATCGAAGAGAAAAAGCTTTCACCATGAAAATTCAAATTCACATACAAAGCTCAATAATGCACCAAATTTGAATTTAAAACAAGCAGAGTGATCAGCATAACTAGTAGATCATAATGCACACTTCTATTTTCAATTCTAGATCTGAGAATTTGGAGCTTACCTGAGACTTGCAGATCTGGAAAGAGCTTGTTAGAAGCCAAGAAAAAGATGTAAATCCACTCCAAATGCACTCTAGTTGCAAAATAAATGCAACTAGAGCCTTGAAAGTTGCTGGATCTAGGATCTTGAAGCCAGCTGCTCTGAAATGGCAAGGTGTGAGATCTTGAGAATTAGCTTGAACAATGGATGGATTTGTGATCCTGAGCTCTCAAGGATGAAGAATCTGTGGTTGGTTTATGAAGAGAGCCAGTGTAGAGAAAGATTCGAAGGAATTTGCAAACTGAGCCAAAACTTAAGAGTGATGAAATGAGAGAGATCAGGATCCTTCTAAAACCCTAATTTTCTTTTATGTGAGCTCATGAAGCAATGCTGAGAGGATGAGGGTCTTTGCACGTGGGAAGAGAGTGTGTGAGAGATTTTGCAAAATTTGCAAATTTGTTGTGATAGCATGAAACACTCATGCATTTCCTTCCTTCTTTCCCATGTGCATTCACAATTTGACCCTTGATTTCAATCCAAGAGATCCTGGCCTTTGGATGCAAGTGTCACACCTTTCTCATGATCATGCAATTTTTGCACTTATGGAATAAAATTCTCATCATGCACGAATTTGGTGTAATTCTTGGAGCAAAATGAATTATTTGCATTTCATTGTAACATTGTAACCTCATTTGGTATGTACCAACTCCCAAAAATAACTTTCAAGACTTTTTGCTCTTGTGCACAAATGAAAAATCAAGTTTTGCCCTAGTTTTACCCTAATTTTCGAGGGCCTTAACTCCTTAACCATAGAGGCTATGAAAAAGTACTTGTACTTTTTGAAAATGGGAGGATTTAATATCCAACTTTCATGTTTGACTTTGGTCCATTTGAAGAATTTTTCACCAAGTTATGCTCACTTGAAATTTAGGGCAAAAACTTGCTAAAAATGGCATTTTCCATAACCAACTTCACACCAATTTTGCAAAACACCTCAAAACTTCATGATTCTTGATCTTTGATCTTGCCAAACCTCTTTTAACATTATAAGAACATCCCTTGTCTAGAAAAATGGGGTTGGACCCCTTGAAATCTCACAGTTGACTTTTCTAAGGCACGGTTGTCCAGTTTCTTCATTTACAAGCAACTGAAGAAAAACTTGACTTCCACAAGGAATTTTTTCACCAAATTTCATCCCTAGGATCCTCTTAACATGTAAAAGAATTTGCCCAAATGAAATGGCCAAAGTCTTCAGGTTTTCATGCTTGAAACGCAAACCCAAATTTGGGACCATTGTGTAGGAGCTTTGCCCTAGCCTGGATTCCCTGATGATCCTCCAACCTTCTGAGCTTTTGTAAATGAACTTGAACTTGTGAATGCAATGTAGAATCCTCATAGGACTTGTATAAATCCATTGGGACCCTTGTCATGGCTTGTGATGCTTCAAAATCCTCCACAGATGATCATATGCCTAATGCTAGGTCATGAGAAATGTTATGCCTCATCTTTCCATGCTAAGATGCTAAAAATATGATATGTTCATGATGAATATGATGTGATATGATTCTTAAAAAGAAGAAGGCATATTTGGGGTGTTACAAATAGCACTCTTGCTTACAAACTTTGGCTCGTCTGCAAACAAGATAACTCCATATATGCTGAGGGCTAGGAGAGCACAAATAGTTTCCCACTTCCCTGCTGCAGCATGCAGGGTGGCCTGGGAGATCAAGAAATCTAAGTGAAGGCCTGGAATTCCAGCCTTGGTGGTCATGATCTGGTCAATGAAGGTAGGCTTCAAGTGCAAAGCCTTAGCTATATCTTCATTCTTGGGAGCAACCATCTCAGGGTTGAAGGGAATCCCTCTCCTGATAGGAACACCTAACAACATGGAAAATTCTTCTAGCAAAGGTCCCAACTGAAAATCAGGGAATGTGAAACATCTGAGAGGAGGATCATAAAACTGCATGCAAGTGTGGATCATGCTCCTCTGGGATGCATCTAGGTCCATGATCATGTCCATAAAGCCTCCATAATGTTCTCTGAATAAAGGGACATGATCAGGAGTGATGAGAGACTGGATCTGTCTGATGTGTGTCAGAGTGGGCTCAAAGAAATGATAGGTGATATTGCTCTTCCTGGAAGTGTCCATGCTGACAATAGATGCTGGTGAAGACAACTGAGGAGAAGCACTGATGAAGGTAACTGCTGAAAACTGATGAAGATAATTGGAGAAGGTGCTGAAGAAGAGTCTCTGGTGAAGACAACTGATGAAGAGAACTGGAAAGAATGTCTGGTGAAGATAACTGATGCAGAGGCTGGAAATAATCTCTGGTGGAGATGCTGGTGAAGGAGACTGATGCAGAGGATGGAAATAATCTCTGGTGGAGATGCTGGTGAAGGAGACTGATGCAGATAGCTGAAGGAGTCTGAGCAGCAGAACAGGTCAAAATCAAACCAAAGATAAAATGTGGATACCCTGTAAAACAAATAGAAAAATGTTAAATGATGCAAAATGATGTATGCAGAATGATATGCAAAGGGTTTGTGATCAAGTGTTGGATATGTTATCTGCTTTGATAGGGTCCATGTGTGTTCATAAGTCCGGATGGAGGCTTAAAGAACCAGTAACCAGGTGGGGGACTCAAATAAAGAGTCAGAAGTCCAGGGTTTCACAAGAATAGTCCAAAATGATACAACCTTAAAACAATATTAGTAACAAGGGTATGATGAGGCTAAGGGTTCCTGCAAACCTGTAAACATCCCAACCCCCTCACATGTATTGTTCTAGAACAAGGATCCTCAGACTTGGATCAATTATGAGAAGCGTAAACACTTCTAACCCGGATGTACAGTGTTTACAATAACCATAAAGGATCCTCCTCTAATTCACCTCAGATGCTGAAGGTCATGAAAAGGTCATCCAGACTTAGCAGGCTTCCCAGATAGCCCTAGTACTATAGGAAATCCATAGCACATAGTTCTCAAGAAGAAACCCATGTCTGAACCGTGTTTCATATTCCCGCACCAGACCGAAATGGAATGGGAAAGAATATGAAGCCACTCTATCCTATGTGTCACTCAGGTCCCTGGTATGGAACCTTAATCACTCAAAATCCCTCCCACCAAAGGAAACAACAGATCCAACACAAATGATAATAACAGTATGAAATGCATATAAATAGTAAATAAAGAAATAAATAAAGTTGTACAGAAAGCAATAAATAAAAAAATAAATAAAAAGCACAAGTAGCACATAACATCCCCATAAACACAAATCAAACAAGTGCTAGGAGAAACCCACAAAAAGAACCAGCAGCCCTGGTTGCAAGATCATTCCCCAGCAGAGTTGCCAAGTTGTCGCTCCCCCGAAAAGACACCAAGGTCAGATAGGGTACAGACGCGAACGGTCGGCGAAGAGAGAAAGGAAATGAAGGTGAATAGAGTCGCCAGCTAGGAATTTTTATCCCGAAGGAAAGGTAATTCTGCATAAACCTAGAAAAAGATGGATAAGACGGTTGCGAACTAGAGAAACTGAGAAAGGGGGTTGGTTACAACCCGGGAAGGTATTAGCACCCTGATTGTCCGTCATACTCGATGGGATCCACGCTTACAAGATTGTGTTTAAAGGGGTAGGATATGTGCTATCTGTGTACAAAAGCTGGAAAAGAAATGTACAAGTGTCAGTGCAAGAAAGGTGAATGTCAGGAGCTGAGGCTTAGAAAAGATTGCTGAAAGAGGGGGAAGACAAGGAGACTTTTGTTCGATAACTGTTAAGTTATGCCTACGTATCCTCTCGTGCAATGAGGAAGGCAGAACACCGTAGTTCGACTCAAAGGGACTGAAAAAGAAATTGATTGTGAAATGCTTACTTGTCTATGCTCAAGTGTATGACTCGTCTGGCTCAAGTGTTAATTGTCTTGCATTAGACGAAAGAAGAAAGTTCTCGTTTATGAATGAGTATGATGAGAAAAGAATCCCGAAGGAGACGATTATTGTTTGTTTTTGTGTTTTCAGTTTTGTTATTGTTTTTGGTGTTTTGCATAAGTTAATGAGCTTAAGCCTAAATCAAGGGCTTGTAAACTCATTATATCCTCCCTGATTAGGGATAATGAGCCTACTTAAGTATGAGATGAGCATCTCAACTTAAATGCCATGATGATGTAGGATTAAGATCATTAACCTACTTGTGATTATTTAGATTTTTTGGGTTTTTGTTTAGTGTTAAGTAATAAGTTTAATCTCTAATCACAGATTAGTGGGCTCATTACACCATCCTAATAGAAGGATAATAGATGAGAACACTTAAGCTGAGGAAGATACCTCAACTTAATCCATGGTTAGGGATTAAATTCATTATATAACAAACCTTTATTAAATGGATTTTAATTAAAAGGTGAGATTAAGAAATGAGTTTTATGGTTTGTAAGACAACTTGAGGAGGACTTGTCCATTAAACACTAGGGTTAGTCCTTCTTAACCATAAAGGAAGAATTAGAACCCTAATGTAAGGCCCAAGTTACAAGATGAAGTCTTAGTGATTATTAAGATGATTTTATTAAGAGGTTTAAACAAATTAAAGGTTTAACAGTTAGGATTAAAGTTATACACTCCATCCTAAGAGAAGGATACAGGCATAACCCTAATTCCAAAGTCCTAAAACTTTAAGAGTTTAGTCTCTGATTATTGAGATGAGAAGAGAGACTCAAGGAGACTCAACGGTAAAAACTAAGGGGGGACTAATCAAAACCTTAATTATTATCATGCTTGGATATCCTATGGTTTGTGAGGCTTAGAGAAAGATCTTCAAAGAAGCCACCAATGGAAGAAGCAGATGAAAGGAGGAAGAAGCAGAAGAATAAGTTACTTACTTCATTGAAGAAGATAAGTAACTTAAAGAAAGAAAGTGAGAGAAATGGAGCACAAGTGAACAAGTTCACTTCAAAGAAACCAGCAAGATGCACATGAAATAGGTAAAGAGAAATGAGAAGTGAAGGCAAATCCACTTCTCAAAGTAACTTACCACCTGAAAATGTTAGCATGAATGCATAAAACTCAAGGCATAAAGAAATGAAATGAAATGAAATGCCATGAGATGAAATGACCAAAGTCAGAAGTGTTTATGCAATGTTAATGTCATGTGAGATGATGCAAAGGCATTCAAAATGCATATGTATGATCATACAAAGATGAGATGCAAATGGAAGCATGCTTTGAAGTTTGAAAACACATGAAAGTTAATGAAATGAAATGAATGTAAATCATGGAAAACGGATTAAGAAATGATCAAGCATGATTCTAACATGTCCTAAGATGTCTAAGATGACATATGAATGCAAGAAATGTCATGGCAAGTTCATGTATGGATACATATGCAAGATGAATGCAAATGAACACATAGAATTAGGGTTTTATCGACAAGCATGATGCAAATGAACAAAACAGAAGAATATGACATGATAAAAATTTGAAACCAAGCTCAAAGAAACCCTAATCCCATACTAGGTCACACCCCAAAGGAGAAGGTCAGATGCTTTACCACTCAAAAGTTATGAATTTCCTAAGTTTCTAGGGTTTTTTTGGGTGGTTCAAAAGGAAAAATGCAAATCAATTCAAAAATGCAAGATAAATATCCTATAAACTAAATGTCATGCACAAAACAATTCAAAAAGAATCATCTTCAAACTCTTCTTCGTCAGGAAGAAATGATTTTTTTTAAAGTTAGGGTTCAAAAAATGAAATTAAATGACCCTTAATTCAAAGAAAATTCACAAGCTATGATCAAACCTAAAAAGAAATTTGTATGAAGGGTTTCAAAATGTTTCTAAATGCAATGGGATGATTCATTATTTTTTTGGTGATTTTTAGAAACCTAAATGTATTTTTAATTAATTAAAAGACTTTAATTAATTAAAAATAACATTTAAATATTTTAAAAATACTTTTTTAATGCAAAAAATAAAATAAAAATCATTTTCAGGTTGAGAGAATTATTTGAAACAAAATTACAAAGTTTCATATTTTTTGAAAGCTTTTTGATATTTTAAATTAAATATGCAAAAGAAATGGAATAAAAATGAAATAAAATGAATTAAAAGGGAAAGTACACGCATTTGATGGCCCAGATTCAAACTCAAAGGGGAGGGGTTGACTGCACGCGTGATTGTGTGGTCAGGATCTGATCTGGCTAATTAATCTGATTTAATTTAATTAGATGGAAATTAGGGCTAAATGAAATGATCTGGGCCTTTAAAAAAATGCGCTAATCATGATCTAATGGCTCACGTTCAAACTGGAAAGATTAAACCCTAATCAAACCCTAATGACATTCAGGTGACCGGAGCAATCTCCGGTCATCTTCTCCGGCCAACCAAAACACCTAACTTCTTCCCTAGGTCACTAAACCCCAAATTTCTTGCCCAGAAATGATCCCCAAGCATCATACATCATGAATCAACAAACAAAACACATTTATCATTCACCAAAACCAAGATTCGAAGCAAATCGTAAAACTGAACAAAACTTTCAGAAGTTCAATACATGCTTAATACTAAACCATTTTCAAAACAAATTACATCAGGGTGATCAGTGAAGCATGAAGATTCATTTAGAAACTTAAAATACAAGTTCTTGAAAAAAGTTCTTGAGGTTACCTGAGGTTGAGCTTTCTGATTTTGGACTTTCTAGACCTCCCTTTGGTGCAAGTCAACTCCAATGGACCTCCTGAGGATGCTTTAATGCTTGGAACAAGCTTGCAATGGCTGGTTTTGATGCTTCAACTCTGCTGCACCAGAAATAGTATTTGTGTTTGGCTGTGTTTTAGGCTATGGTGAAGGGTGGGAAATGCTCGCTCCTTAGGTCATGAGGAAATGATTGGTTAAAGAAAATTGAAGTTTGAATGGCAGAGGAATGAGTTTCGAAAGCTTGAAGATTTTGACAAATTTTGGGCAATCTGAGTATGAGCAAGATTCAGGCCTTAATGTTATGTGTTTTGTGTTGCTTGAGGTTTGTATAATGTGTAGTGATTGGTTTAGAGAGTTGTTGTGGCATAGTGTGGTTGGTATGGTGTGAAATGCAAAAAGTCCGGATTTTGTACTTTGAGGTATGGGAATGGTGCAAGCCTGAGTTCTTGGGGTGTCTGGCCTCAGCTGACTTTGTGGAGAGCCATGGAATTAGTTTTGGCATGCTGGCACAAGTGGATGAAGAGATTCATACCATTTTGCAATTCTTGAAAGTTTTGGCCCTTTTGAGATTTCTTGAAGTTCAAGGCATGAAAATGCATGGTTCAAAGCATAATTCTGATGTTTAGAGGTCCATTTAATATATTGTGAAATGTTTGTGTCCATTTGAAGTCATTAGAATGCCTTAACATGCCAATTTGCAAAATCCCTCTTTGGCATAAAACTTGAAATTTTAGGATTTTTGCCAACTTTGAAAGGCCATATCTTGAGTTCTAGGATGAATCAAGACATGTTCTTGTACTTTTTAAAAATGGAAAGACCTAATCTACAACTTTCATGACCAATAATTTTTCATTTGAAGCATTTTTGGTTGAGAAAGAGGAGGTTGAAAAACTTTCCCATAATGGAAACTTTCCATTACAAGTCATTTCCATTTTTGGCATGTTTGCAAATGGCTCAAAATTATTCAATATTTTGAACTTATAACCTCTTCTAAGATCAAATAAAGATCATATGACTTCAATTTGATGAAAATACACCTTTGGTTCCATTGTTGGGGGCCTCAGATGCCCTGATTTTGACTTAACTTGCTCAAGAAGTTACCCAGTGAACAAATGACTTCCACAATGATTTTCTTCATCAAACTTGGTACACATGATCCTTATAACATCTTAAGAACAATAGAAACAAGAATGACCCAAAAATTTGGTGTTAAGGCCTCTGAAACCAAAACCCTAATTTTGGTCATCTGTATAGTGAAAACCCTAGCTCTGCTTCCATGACTTGCCAGTTCTTGTGATCTCTTGACTTTTATGGACTTTGAGGGACATAATATGATGATAGAACACACATGTATCCTCTTAGAAATCTTTTAGGCCTTTGGTATGGCTCAGATGGAATCTTGGATTGCTCAGATCACAAACCCTAGATGCAGATGAACTTGAACTTATGTAGTGAAGCAAAAATGCAATATGAGATGGTATGCCTATGCTAATGCAAACATGAAAGATCACAAGCCATGGTGTGATTGAAGAGTGATGGCAAATTTGGGGTGTTTACAGCAAGGTGCGCATGTGTGTGGATTACCGGGATCTGAACAGAGCTAGCCCAAAGGATGATTTCCCATTACCTCACATTGATGTATTGGTCGACAACACAACTTAGTTCTCAGTATTTTCTTTCATGGATGTATTTTCTGGATACAATCAGATCAAGATGTCATCCGAAGACATGTAAAAAACAACCTTCATCACACCTTGGGGCACATTTTGTTACAAGGTAATGTCGTTTGGACTGAAGAATGTCGGTGCAACTTATCAACGGGCTATGGTAACATTATTCCACGATATGATCCAAAAAGAAATTGAATGTTACGTGGATGACATGATTGCCAAGTCCCTTACTGAAGAAGATCATCTGGTGAATTTGCTGAAATTGTTCAAGCGTCTGAGGAAGTATCAGCTGAAATTGAACTCTAACAAATGCACATTCGGGGTACGTTCCGGTAAACTGCTGGGTTTTATCGTAAGTGAAAAGGGAATTGAGGTTAATCCCGAGAAAGTCAAAGATATTCAAGAAATTCCTGCACCTAGGACTGAAAAAGAAGTTCGAGGGTTCTTAGGTAGATTGAACTACATATCAAGGTCCATATCCCACCTCACGGTAACCTGTAAACCCTTGTTCAAACTGTTAAGAAAAGAACAGACAGTCAGGTGGAACGACGATTATCAGAAAGGTTTTGACAAGATCAAGGAGTACCTGCAAGAACATCCAATTTTCATGCCTCCAGTTGAAGGAAGACCTCTGATAATGTACCTGACAGTATTAGAAGGGTCAATGGGGTGTGTGTTGGGCCAGCATGACGAGTCTGGTCGAAAAGAGTATGCAATATACTACCTAAGCAAAATGTTTACCGACTGTGAACAACGTTATTCACTACTCGAGAAAACTTGTTGTGCTTTAGCGTGGGCTGCTTGCCGACTAAGACAGTATATGTTAACTCACACTACTTTGTTGATCTCAAAAATGGACCCCGTCAAGTACATATTTGAGAAGCCAGCACTTACCGGAAGGGTTGCAAGATGGCAAATGATTATAACAGAGTATGACATTCAGTACACATCTCAAAAAGCCATCAAGGGCAGTGTACTGTCTGACTATCTGGCTGAGCAACCCATTGATGATTATGAGCCTATGAGATTTGACTTCCCTGATGAAGACATCATGTACCTAAAAGCAAAAGATTGTGAAGAGCCAGTTCACACTGAAGGGCCTGATCCAGAAGAGGCATGGACTATGATGTTTGACGGAGCTGTTAATATGAATGGTCGTGGAGTTGGTGCAGTGCTCATTACACCTAAAGAAGTTCATATGCCTTTCTCGGCAAAACTCACCTTTGCATGCACTAACAACGAAGCAGAATACGAAGCGTGTATCATGGGTCTTGAGGAAGCCATCGACCTCAGGATCAAAACCTTGAATGTATTCGGAGATTCAGCTTTGGTAATCAACCAGACCAACGGCAAATGGTACACTCATCAGGAGCATTTGATTCCTTACCGTGACTATGTGAGGAGATTATTGACTTTCTTCACAACAGTCAAACTTGAATACATCCCTCGAGACGAAAATAAGTTTGCAGATTCTTTAGCTACCATTTCCTCCATGATCAAAGTTTAAGCTGCCAATTATGTGCCTCGGATTTTGGTGTCCAGACTAGACCGACCGGCATATATGTTCTCTGTGGACATTGCTAGTGATTACAAACCTTGGTTCCACGACATCAAATGCTTCTTGGAGAATCAGATGTACCCACCTGGGGAATCATCTAATGATAAGAAGACATTAAGAAGGCTGGTTGGTAGTTTCTTCCTCAATGTTGATGGTTCATTATACAAGCGAAACTTCGACATGGTCCAGCTCAGATGTGTTGACAAGAAAGAAGCAGACCTGCTGATGCACGAAGTACATGAAGGTTCTTTCGGTACCTATGCTGGAGGACATGCAATGGCAAAGAAATTGATAAGATCGGGTTACTACTGGATCACAATGGATGCAGACAGTTGTACTTATGCCAGAAAATGCCACAAATTCCATATCTACGCAGATAAAGTGCATGTGCCTCCAAATCCTTTGAATGTAATGTCTTCACCTTGGCCCTTTGCTATGTGGGGCATTGACATGATTGGAAAGATTGAACCGATTGCTTCAAATGGTTACAGATTCATCCTGGTGGCCATTGATTACTTCACCAAATGGGTTGAAGCAGCTTCGTATGCCAACGTCACCAGACAAGTGATAGCCAGATTTCTGAAAAGGGATATCATCTGTCGATATGGAGTTCCCGAGCGAATAATTACTGATAATGGTTCCAATTTGAACAACAAAATGATGGTTGAGTTATGTCGGGAATTTAAAATTCAACATCATTACTCTTCTCCTTACAGGCCAAAGATGAATGGCGTTGTTGAGGCTGCTAACAAGAACATCAAGAATATTGTGCAGAAGATGGTAGTTACCTACAAAGACTGGCATGAGATGCAACCATTTTCCTTGCATTGGTACTGAACCTCAATCAGAACATCGACTAGGGAAACTCCTTATCAACTTATGTATGGTATGGAAGTTGTCCTACCTGTTGAAGTTGAGCTACCCTCCTTACGGGTAATGATGGATGTAAAACTGGATAAAGCATAATGGATCCAGTCTCGGTACAATCAACTGAATCTAATTGAAGAGAAAAGATTAGCGGCCATCTTTCATGGGCAGTTATATCAGAAGAGAATGAAGAGAGCCTTCGATCAGAAAGTCAGACCTCGGGAGTACCAAGTGGGAGAGGTCGTTCTGAAAAGAATCCTTCCTCCTCATACGGACCACAGGGGCAAGTGGACACCAAACTATGAAGGTCCCTACTTCATAACCAAAGTCTTCTCGGGTGGAGCACTGATGCTCACAACCATGGATGGTGAAGACTTCCTGTCTCCTATGAATTCAGATGCAGTAAAAAAATACTTCGCATAAAATGACCCGCAGGACATAAAAACAGAATGTAAGTCCGGGCAAAACTAGGGCATCCCGGCGAGTCAAAAACAGAATAAAAGACTCAGGCAAAAATAAGGGGAAAAAATTGTACACCCGCTGAGTTGAAAAGCCGCATTGGACAGCTCAGGCAAAAATGGGTATCCCGGTGGATTGAAAACCCGAAAGGGAAATCCACGCAAAATCAGGGAATAAGCGAACAACTGCATTCTGAATTCGTCGGTATCACTCACAACGTGGCAAACTTTGAAAGGACAAAGCGTCGGTCAGAATCAGCCTTCTTCAGAAAGCAAGATAAGAAGAAGCTCAAGGTCATACAGGTCATAGCAAAGGAAGCTCGCTGGAGCGTCATCTTCAACATTGCCCAACACTTTTATTTTCTCAATTTACAGCAATCTCCTCATTTCAGGGGATTCGCTTCTTTTGATTGTACTTGCCAATTCAGGGCACACAAATTAAAAAAATCAGAGTTTTTAGTCACACCTTGTTTTGTACATTTTTGTTTCGTTTGCCAAATGTCCAATGTTAGTAATACAACACTTGCATAAAACATATGAGCCATTTTAACAAATGCTTGCAGGAAATATGTTGCCCTCAGGTAAATCTAACTCCTATGACGGAATCTGGTTAAGGATACCTCGGGACACTTGTGCGTTTTCCTTTGTCTTAACAGGTTACAGGTACTCAAGACAAACAATCTCTCGCAACATGGGGCATATCAAGCATTACAGCATGCTACTTCCCAGAAGTTACCTCCTCCCTGAGCGGGACCTCCTGAGCAGGGCCTAACAGCTTATTCCCCAGCAAGATGGTCAAGGAATTTCCTATTCCCCACCATAATGCAAGATTTCTCTCATCCTCAGCAGAGTTGATGGAACTGATTCCCCACAGAGATGCCTCCCCGGAATAGCAATACCTGAAACACATCCCCATTAAAGGAGTTCTCCCTCCAGATAGATCTACCAATGATCTATTTCCCCAAGCAGAGTTACCCCTCCTGACAGATCCATCAATGATCTCTTCCCCCGGCTGTGTTATTCCTCCAAATAGATCAGACAGAGACCTTTATCCCCGCGGGATCTGAGTCCCGGATCAGTTTCTCTCCTTTGCATAATCATAGCATTCACATCATATTCACCGAAACAAGCCTAGCATTCCGTCTAATACAGAGCATTACGGCAAAAATCAAGCATTTGCATGATCATAAGCCAGGTTCGAGCTAGTCACCTATAAATACCATCAATATTTCATCAGGAATATATGAAACTCATATCACGTGCAGATAAAAGAAAAAGCATCCTCTTTTCACTCTCAAGTACAGATATTTGTCCATAACTTGTACGTATTCCTTTTGACACTCATTCGTGTCATGCTTCCCCAGTAAGTCAAACACTCGTCCGTGTCTTACACATACTTCACCAACAGATCAAAACACTTATACATACTTATACAAAAGTCTTTTGATACTTGTCCGTATCTTATATGTATCACTCCTTAGCAGATTCAACACTCGTCCATGCTTTTTGTTCGACCGATTGATACTCGTCCATATCATCGTACTTAAACACGTGTCAGCGTTTGTTTCTACCGATACTCGTCCGTATCATGGTCCTAAGGATGTTTGTCCGCATCTTTAATCTATACATACTGTCAAACACTCATATCTTTTGTTTTTGAAAAGCGTAAACACTCGTCCGCGTTTACCACTCCCCAGTAAGTCACCAACAAAACAACTTTCTCCTATCCGACATTCATCCTATGTCGTGATACTTTCGGCAGCCGTCCCATGCCAGGTGATCGTCCTTCACCTTTGGATGACCGTCCCTCATCCCTTCCCCAATAGAATCTCCATTATTGGAACCTTCTATCCGGCATTCGTCCTATGTCGTGATATGTTTAGCAGCCGTCCCCTGCTAGGTGATCGTCCTACACCTTCTGATGACCGTCCCTCATCATTTTATCCGATGGTCGTCCCCATCGTTGATCTTATTATCCGACATTCGTCCTATGTCGTGATAAACCCCGAAAGCAGCCGTACCCTGCTAGGTGATCGTCCTTCACCTTTGATGATTGTCCTTCATCATGTTTATCTGATGGTCGTCCCCATCGTTGACCTTTTCTATCTGACATTCGTCCTATGTCGTGATTAAGAGCAGCCGTCCCTTGCTAGGTGATCGTCCTTCACCTTTGATGACCGTCTCTCATCATTATTTCATTTATCCTTTTACCCGATGGCCATCCCCCATCATTGTTTACTTTACTTTCCAAAGCCTGGTGGCCGTCCCCATCATTGCTTTAATCCCCAGAGAATCTTATTTCCTTACCCGATGGTCGTCCCCATCATGATCTCTTTATTTCCCCAGCTTGTCGGCCGTCCCCGTCATTGCTTTACTTATCCCCAGCAGTCGTCCTCTGCTCGATGGTCGTCCTAAATTGCCTTCATTTAATAATCATACTATAATACCTTTTACAATTTATAACCCTTTTCTTATTATTCCCAGCGAGTGCAAATTTCAGACTGTCTTTGGTATTCAACCACAAGTTATCTTGTTTGTCTGTTAAGCCAGGAGCTTACATCCTACACAACTAACTCATGCTTGAATAGGGGCAGCTGTAAACACCCCAAATTTTCCCTCACTTTTTCTCACACCATTGCTTGTGATCTTTCATTTTTGTTTTAACATAAGCATTACATCTCATATTGCATATTTGTTTCACTGCATAGTTCCATTTTCATCTACATCTAGGGTTTGTGATCTGAGCAATCCAAGAATCAATATGAGCCATCCCAAAGGTCTTAAAGCTTTCCAAGGGGGTATATGTGTGTTCTATGATCATATTATGCTCCCCAAAGTTCATGAAAGTCAAGGGATCACAAGAATTGGCAAAGGCATGGAAGTAGAGCTAGGGTTTTCCTACACAAATGACCAAAATTAGGGTTTTGGTTTCAGAGGCCTTAACTCCAAATTTTTTGGTCATTCTTGTTTCTAATGTTCTTAATATTTTCTAAGGATCATGTGTACCAAGTTTGATGAAGAAATTCATTGTGGAAGTCATCTGATCAATGAGTAACTTCTTGAGCAAGTTAAGTCAAAATCAGGGCATCTGAGGCCCCCAACAAGGGAACCAAAGGATCATTTTCATCAAATTGAAGTTCAATGATCTTTATTTGATCTTAGAAGTGGTTGGAAGTTCAAAAGATTGAAGAATTTTGATCCAATTGCAAACTTGCCATTTTTGGAAATGACTTGAAATGCAAACTTTCCATTTTGGGATAGATTTTCAACCTCCTCTTTCATGACCAAAAATGCTTCAAAGGAAAAATTATTGGGAATGAAAGTTGTAGACTAGGTCTTTCCCTTTTCAAAAATTACAAGAACATGTCTTGATTCATCCTAGAACTCAAGATATGGCCTTTCAAAGTTGGCAAAAATCACATAATTTCCATGATCATGTCAAAGAGGGAATTTTGCAATTTCACTTGCCAAGCATTCTAATGACCTCTAATCAACTTCTATGCATCATAATATGTCAAAGCAACTTCTAAACATCAGATTTGGCCCAAGAATTTTGCATTTCCATGGCTTGATTCACAAGAAACATCAAAGAGGGAAAGTTGCATAAAGTTGGCCATCTCTCCATCCAAGCCTTCCAGCTGCATTCTAATGATCTAAGGGCTCCCCATGAACCATGCTGAGGCAATCTATGCTTAGAAATCCTTGCTGCACAAGCCCATACCTCAAGTACACATAAGTTGACATTTTTGCATTTCCTCCCATACCAATCAAACTGAGCCACCACCCACTCTCTGACCAATCACAACCTCTTATGCAAACCCTAGGGAGTTCATTTCATAACACACATAAGCTGAGAACATCCCACAAGTCAGCATTCACAAAATTAGCCAAAACTTTCATCTCTTCGAAACTCTCAGTACAAGCTTCAAACCTCAAATATTTTTCCACCAATCATCTCCACACATCATAGGGAGCACAAACCACCCTTCACTTTGCCCTGAAAGTTCCTAAAACTCAAACACGATTTTCCACCTCTCAGAACTGAACCTTCAAAAGTAGACCATTTAAACACTTGCAAAGCTTCTCAATAGCATTAGGGGGATCAAAGGAGGTGTCTAGCACAAGAAGCGGGCTCTGGGGATCCACATTTGCTCAACTCCAGCTCAGGTATAACTCAAGAACTTTTTTCTCAGAGCTTTGATTTTAAGTTACAATGTGATAAAGCATGTTTCTCTGATCATTATGCACTTTGAATCACTGAAAATGGTCAAGTATATAGGATGTATTCAACTTTTGAAAATTTTGTCAGTTTTTCGTTTGGCTTTGATTCTCTCTTTTGAGGCAAAATAAATTGTTTTTGTTTGTGGATTCTTGTTGTTTGATGTTAGAGGATTGATTCTGGAGATTTTTGCATGTTTTTATGGCCTGGGGAGGGAGATAGGGTTTTTGCCTGCCGGAGAAGATGACTGGAGCTTAGCTCCGGTCACCTGAAAGTGTTTAGCCCTAATTAGGGTTTAGTTGCCCAGATTGATTTTGGACCTTTAGATCCTGATTAGTTTAACGCGTGAACGGCTTAGATTCAGTCATTAGGTTTAATTTATGTTTAATTAAATAAAACACAATTAATTAGTCAGGCTTGATCTGGACCATTGATAAACGCGCACAGCCAACCCCCATTTCCCTAGTTTGAATCTGGACCACGGGATCTGATTACTTCTCATTTTTATTCATTTTATTTTCTTTTTAATTCATTTCTTTTGTGTAATTTATTAAAAATACCAAAACACTTTCAAAAAATATGAAACTTTGCATTTCTGTTTTAAATATTTTTCTCAACCTGAAAATGATTTTTATTTTATTTTTTGCATATAAAAAGTATTTTTAAAATATTTAAATGTTATTTTTAATTAATTAAAGTATTTTAATTAATTAAAAATGCATTTAGGTTTCTAAAAATCACCAAAAAAAATCATGAATCATTCCAATACATTTAGAAACATTTTCAAACTCTTCATACAAATTTCTTTTTAGGATTGATCATAATTTCATAATTTTCTTTGAATTAGGGTTCTTTAAAATCACAATTTTTAACCCTAACTTTGAAAAATCATTTCTGCCTAACCAAGAAGAGTTTGAACTTGATTATTTTTGCATTGTTTCACATATTGCATTTATTTTCTAGGTTATTTTCCTCATGAATTTATCTTGCATTTTCAAATTGATTTGCATTTTTTCTTTTGAATCACCCAAAAACCCTGGCAAACTTAGGAAAATTATAACTTTCAATAGGATTAGCTTCTGACCTTCTCCTTTGGGGTGTGACCTAATATGGGATTAGGGCTTTTTTGAGCTTGGTTTCAAATTTTTATAATGTTGCATGCTTCTGTTTTGCTCATTTGCATCTCACATGTTCATAAAACCCTAATTTCTCATGTTCATTTACATCCACCTTGCATATTCATCATCATATGAACTTGACATGACATATCAAGCATTCATATGTCATCTTAGACATATTAGGGAATGTTAGAATCTTGCTTGATCATTTCTTCATTCATTTTCCATGTGTTGCATTCATTTCATTTCATAGGCATCCATGTGTTTTCAAGCTTCCAAGCATGCTTTCATGACATCCCATCTTTGTATGATCATTCATATGCACATTGTATGACATTGCATCATCTCATATTCCATTTTCATTGCATAATCACTTCTGACTTTGGTCACTTCACTTCACCTCATTTCAATTCATTTCTTTATGCTTTATGTCTTATGCATTCATACTAACTTTTCAGGAGCTTTTGGTAAGTGATTGTGGGAGGTGGATTTGCCTTCACTTCTCACTTCTTCTTATCTCTTTCATATGCATTTTGTATGTCTTTGAAGTGAATCTAATTCACTTATGTTCCATCTTTATCACTTTCTTTCTTTCAAGTTACTTATCTTCTTCAGGAAGTAAGTAACTTATTCTTCTGCTTCCTTCTCTTTTCATCTGCTTCTTCCATTGGTGGCCTTGAAGATCTTTCCCCAATAAGCCTAACAAACCATAGGATATCCAAGCATGATAACTTTTAGGGTTGTATATAGTCCCCCTTAATCTTTTACCTTTGATTCTCCTAGAGTCTCTCTTCTCATCTCAATAATCAGATACTAAACTCTTAAAGTTTTAGGACTTTGGAATTAGGGTTATGCATGCATACTTCTCTTAGGATGGAGTGTATAACTTTAATCCTAAGTGTTAAACCTTTAATTTGTTTAAAACTCTTAATAAAAACACACTAACAATCACCAAGACTTTATCTTGTAACTTGGGCCTTACATTAGGGTTCTATCTCTTCCTTATCGTTAAGAGGGACTAACCCTAGTGTTTAATGGACAAGTCCCCTTCAAGTTGTCTTACAAACATAAAATTTCCTTCTTAATCTCACCCTTTAATTAAAATCCATTTAATAAAGTCTTGTTATATAATGAATTTAATCCCTAACCATGGATTAAATTGAGGTATCTTCCTCAGCTTAAGTGTTCTCATCTATTATCCTTCTATTAGGATGGTGTAATTAGTTCACTAATCTGTGATTAGAGATTAAACTCATTACTTAACACTAAACAAAAACCCAAAAACATCTAATTAATCACAAGAAGGTTAATGATCTTAATCCTACATCACCATGGACATTAGGTTGGGATGCTTATCTAATACTTAAGTGGGCTCATTATCCCTAATCGGGGAAGATATAATGAGTTTACAAGCCCTTGATTTAGGCTTAAGCTCATTAACTTATGCAAAACACCAAAAACAATAACAAAACTGAAAACACAAAAACAAATAATAATTGTCTCCTCCGGGATTCTTTTCTCATCACACTCATTCATAAACGAGAACTTGCTTCTTCCGTCTAATGCAAGACAGTTAGCATTCGAGCCAGATGAGTCATACACTTGAGCATAGACAAGTAAGCAGTTCATAGTCAATTTATTTCCAGTCTCTTTGAGTCGAACTACGGTGTTCTGACTTCCTCATTGCATTCGAGGATACGTAGGCATAACTTATGTTATCGAACAAAAGTCTTTGTGTTTTCCCCCTCCTTCAGCATTCTTGTCAAAGCCTCAGTTCCTGAGCAATTCACCTTTTTGCACTGACACATGTACATTCATTCTTAGATTTTGCACACATATAGCACATGCACTACCCTTTTAAACACAATTTTGTAAGCATGGATCCCGTCGAGTACGACGGACAATCTGGGTGCTAATACCTTCCCAGGTTGTAACCAAACCCCTTTCTCAGTTTCTCTGGTTTGCAACTGTCTTATCCATCTCTTTCCAGGTTTATATAGCATTACCTTTCCTTCGGGATAAAAATGCCTAGCTGGCGACTCTATTCAGTTCATTTTCATTTTCTCTTTTCGCCGACCATTTGCGTCTGTACCTTGGGACCTAGCGTCTTTTCGGGGGAGCGACAACAGTCCCACTTCGTAGAGAAATGGCATTTGCCTGCCCTTTCGGGTTCTGTTGAGGTTATCCAGGGAATTGTCCTCCAGGTGTAGTCTGAGGAGCTTGGTTTAAAGTTACCTGAGAGATATGGGTTTCAAGCATCTTATTGTGAGTGATTATTTGGTCAACATTGGTCCCTAACTTGGTAATCAGTTTGTTAACATGAACGTTTTGGTTCATGAAATCTTTGTTTTGTTGTGTTTGAGCAGTGATAAAATTTTCCATAATTTTTTCAAGGCTCGGTTTTGGGGGCACAGGTTGCATAGGTTGATTTGGTCTTGGGGCTTGGTAACCTTGTTGTCTTGGAGGTGCTGTATTTTAGATAGGGTTATTATTTTAATAGGAGAAGTTTGGGTAATTCCTCCATCCTGGGTTGTAGGTGTTTAAAAATGGGTTCCCTTGGGTGTAGTTCACTTGTTCAGAGCTGGTCTCATTTAACAAATTACATTCTACGCATCGGTGTCCTTTCGTCCCATATATCTCACAATCTGACGAAACTGCAGCTGCAATATTCGGGGTTGTATACATATGCTCAACTTTAAGGGCCAACGCGTCCATTTTAGTTTGCATCATGTCTATAGAGCTTAACTCATGTATTCCTCCTTGGACTTCCTTCTTTTCCACTATTGCTCTTTTTACTCCCCATGATTGATGGTTTTGGGCCATATCTTCGATACGGGCGCTAGCTTCAGGGTAAGGTTTGTTCATCAGTGCGCCACCTGCGGCAGCGTCAATGGTCATCTTAGTGTTATAGTGAAGTCCATTATAGAAGGTTTGAATGATTAACCAATTTTTTAAACCATGATGTGGGCATGCTCTTAATAGCTCTTTATATCTATCCCAGGCTTCGAACAACGATTCTCCTTGATTTTGGGTAAATCTGGTGATTTGGTTTCGAAGAACAACGGTCTTACTTGGAGGAAATATCTAGCAAGGAATACGCTTCTAAGGTCCTCCCAAGTTGTTATGGAATTGGGTGGAAGGGAATCTAACCATGATAGGGCTTTATCTCTGAGGGAAAAAGGAAATAATCTTAAGCGGATCGCCTCAGGAGGGGCTCCATTGGTTTTAAAGGTGTCTGCTAACCGGAGAAATTTTTTTAAATGTTGATTTGGGTTCTCGGTAGCAAGACCTGCAAATTGTCTCTGCTGTACTAATTGCAGCAAGGATGGTTTAAGTTCAAAATTATTAGCTGGGATGACGAAGTTTACTATACTAAAACTAGGTTCCTCGTTGGATGGTTGGGCGAAATCCTTAAGAGGTCTTCGATTTTGATCTTCGGCCATAGCTCTCCTAATTCTATGGAAAAATAAACGTGTGCGAGCATAACGTTCAGGTTCAGCTAAAGGGTCTACTAAGCTTCCAGTACTGCGAGTCTTTCGCATTGATCGGCGGGTAACAACCTTAGTCTAAACGGTATAACAACAGGGTACGAAATTTGATGAAATTGGTCCCCGGCAGCGGCGCCAAAAACTTGATGCTTGCTTTTCGCAAGTGTACGAATGAGTCAGAGTAATATAAAAGATTGTTGAATCCACAAATACCAAATGTCAATCTATCGTTATTTATTATTATGGTGTGTATCTAAGGCAATTGAAAATAGCAGTTTCAAAGAGTGCACAATGATAAATAAAGTAATAAATTCAAATTAATTGATAAAGACATGTTCGAATGCAATTCACATATCAATTGATAATCAAGTACTTGCTAATATAACTACTTATGGGTAATGTTTTCTACTTTGAGAAGAACCAATTTAACGGGAACTATTGCTTTTGCGTATTCAAAACTGAGTTGTACTTCCTAATTAAACCCTCTTATTGTCACGGATAAAAAGGTGCGCATTGCGTTAGAGTAGTAAACCTATTTTTTAGAAATATAGTATCTTAACTAATTTGAAAAGTATTTTGACCTGGATTTTCTAACAAAAAGAGGTTCTTACGAACCAGACCCTAAACTTCTAAACGCGTCCGAAAATAGTTTTAAAATCTCTTTTCTTTTTAATTTAAAAACTCCTAATGAACTAAACAAAGCGCTTTCTTTGTTTTTGAAATAGTTAAAAACAATTAAGTTTAAATAGACATTGGACGGCTTTCGATCTTACCCAACGAAACTTTAAAGAACAGGAAAACTTATATTGAAAGTCAAAATAGCCCTTAAGTGTTTCTACAAATAATTGTACAGATTATCGGTCCAATTACGATCCTTACATTCTAACGTTTATAAATTAGCTAGATATGGTAAAGTAAAAGTTCATTTTAATATATTTCATAAAAGGTGTTAAGTGCGAGTGCGGGAAAGTAAATAAAAGTAGTGCGAGTGCGGGAAAGTAAATAAAAGTAGTGCGAGTGCGGGAAAGTAAATAAAAGTAGTGCGAGTGCGGGAAAATAAATAAAAGTAGTGCGAGTGCGGGAAAATAAATAAAAGTAGTGCGAAAAGTAGAATATGAACTGGAATTAAAAGGATGGCAGGATCAACTTCCTTCCAAAGTGCTCCAAGACTCGATCACACAGACGTATACAAACTCGATCGCTCGATTGTAGCAACACTCTGATGTGAAGTGGTTACTACTTTTACAACTGATATATGCCTAATAATACTAAGTTTGGATGAAGAAAAACGAAAAACTAAAGTCATATTTATAGGAGAGGAGATGGTGTGAAAAGACATGGATGCCCCTGCATTCAATTTTGGGAGGGAAACTTTGTTTTCCTTGTGGCGCCCACCACACTCCCATGGCGCCCGTCATGTGTAAAAAGTGGTTTGGAGTAGTGGAGATCGTGGGGATTGGCAGTTGAGGAGAGGTTTAAGACGTTTCCACGTCATGGCTGACCCCATGGCGCCAACCACAGTGGGTGCCATAAGTGCAAAATGTGGAATTACTTGATTTTTTCTCTTTTCAGCTCCTTTTCCGCTCCTTTCTTTGCTCGTGGCTCTGACTAAACTAAAAACCTGAAAACAAAGAAAAACATAGTAATAACATAACAAAATAGCAATAAAAAACTTAGAATGCATGCGAAATTGGAGTTAGAAACATGGTGAATTTCAATGTTATCACTTTTCCGCGTCACTTTCGCGTTTGTACTAGGCTGAAAAATCTCGGGAGCGACACACGCCATTAACATATTTCTGACTCAAAATCCTGTGCTTACCTTACTTGGAGATATCTTACACTCTCTTCATGCTCATACTACGAAGGCGCGAGGAACTCTGATGTGTTGCATACCTCTACTATCTAGGTGGTTTATTTCTCACCTTCCTCGATCTGTGATGAAGAATGAACAAGGTTTGAGGTGGTCTAAAAGGATAATGTCACTCTCTCATTCAGATATTCACTGGTGTTCCCGATCTATGGAAAATGTCACTACATTGACCATTTTGGGGAGTTCCCTAATGTGCCACTCCTTTGCATAAGAGGGGGCATTACCTACAATCCTTCTTTGGCACTACTTCAGTTTGGCTATGCTCGGAGTAATGGTCCTCATGACATGCTTATTCAAGGTTATCGTCAAAGGTTTATACGATCTTGGAGTAAGGTGAACAAGGTTGATAGTAAGACTCTGGAACAAAAGTACTACATTCCTATGGAACCTTACCTCATATGGGTGCAGTCTCATTTTCAAACTCTTATGATGCCATATCCTGATGTTCTACCAGTGACTGTTGAGCCTATTGTTGAAGGAGATGTTCCTTATACCATTCTTCATCCTAATATGCATCCTGATCTAGAAGAGTTGCAGAAGTCCTGGATCCAACTAAATGACCAAAGGAATACCTTTGAAGCTCAGTTCAAGGTTATCCAAGAAAGAGTGTTGGAGCTTACAAAGAAACTTCACGAGGAGCGGAACCTCAATACATATCACAACCCAAAGAGAAAGCGTGCATGGGAGACTTGAGTCTCAGATGTTCTTATTTTCTTTGCAACTTTTTGTTTTCCTTTAACAAATTTAAATCCTACGTGGTCCTTGAAAACATTACATATGCATATACATACCATATCATTGCATAACAGGTTTCCGCGAAAAGTTTCTTATCTTCTCGCTGTTTATTTCAGCAAAAATGGCTCTCGAACAATCTATCAAAGATCTTCAAGCTTAGAATGCTCAATTTCAAGAGGTGATCCTGAATTTATCCAAGGGGCAAGAAGAGTTGAAAGCCCTCCTCACTAAGGACATGAAAAAGAAGAATCCTGAAGACAACAAGGATGATCAGTTGGAACAACTTCCAGCTAAGATGGAAGAGATGATAATCCAGATGAATGGTCAGGTGGCTCTTATCCAAAACTTATCCCATGGGCAAGAAGAGCTGAGAGTCTTTGTCAATAAACTTCAAGGTAACGGAGTCGGGAATCTAATCATCAGTCCACCTCTGATGAAATAAACTGACCTGGTTTAAAGGAAGATGAGGATAAGAGAAGGAAAGAGACATGCTACTACTAATTATTCTTCAATTAAAGGAGGAAGATCTTATAGGGTTAATCCGCCTCAACGCAAGGAACATAAAAGACAGTTTATCAAGATAAATACGCCAATGTCGCAAACTTTGCAATGCTTGTTGGAGATGAAGCTGATTACCTTGAAAGACCCTCCTCAAAAGCCCAATACTTCCTCTCCTCGCTATAATCCCTATGCAAGGTGTGCATATAACTCCAACTGTCCTGGACATGACAATGATAACTGTTGGGCATTAACAAATAAGATTCAAGACCTGATTGACGAAGGAATCCTCGAGGTTATGCCAGAAGACCAGATTGAATTCTCCTATCGTCCATCAAACATCAAAACTGCCAGACATCCGACCCGACAAGTTTAGCGACTTAAACACTTACTATTATTTTAGACTTCTTCACAGTAATGCATCACATATGTTTGTCTTGAATTAATCCATTCATTTCACTATATTTAAACTATACTTCTTACCTCTCTTTTGTGATATTTAACTCATGTTAAAGTTGTAAGCCTTTAGAGGAGGATGTCGCTCCCCTGAAAAGACACTGGGTCGGATAGGGTACAGACGCGAACGGTCAGCGAAAGGAAAAGAATGAAGTGAAGGTGAATAGAGTCGCCAGCTAGGCATTTTTATCCCGAAGGAAAGGTAATGCTGCATAAACCTAAGAAGAGATGGATAAGACGGTTGCGAACCAGAGAAACTGAGAAAGGGGGTTGGTTACAACCTAGGAAGGTATTAGCATCCAGATTGTCCGTCGTACTCGAAGGGATCCACGCTTAAATGATTGTGTTTAAAAGGGGTAGTGTATGTGCTATCTGTGTGCAAAAGCTGGAAAAAGAAATGTACAAGTGTCAGTGCAAAAAGGGGTGAATGCTCAGGAACTGAGGCTTAGAAAGAATGTTGAAAGAGGGGGAAGACATAAAGAATTTTGTTCAATAACAGTTAAGTTATGCCTACGTATCCTCTCGTGCAATGAGGAAGTCAGAACACCGTAGTTCGACTCAAAGAGACTGATAGAATGAATTGACTGTGAACTGCTTGCTTGTCTATGCTCAAGTGTATGACTCGTCTGGCTCGAGTGCTAACTGTCTTGCATTAGACAGAAGAAGCAAGATCTCGCTTATGAATGAGTGTGATGAGAAAAGAATCCCGAAGGAGACGATTATTGTTTGTTTTTGTGTTTTCAGTTTTGTTATTATGTTTGGTGTTTTGTATAAGTTAATGAGCTTAAGCCTAAATCAAGGGCTTGTAAACTCATTATATCCTCCCTGATTAGAGATAATGAGAATACTTAAGTATGAGATAAGAATCTCAACTTAATTGCCATGATGATGTAGGATTAAGGTCATTAACCTACTTGTGATTATTTAGATGTTTTTGGGTTTTTTGTTTAGTGTTAAGTAATGAGTTTAATCTCTAATCACAGATTAGTGGGCTCATTACACCATCCTAATAGAAGGATAATAGATGAGAACACTTAAGCTGAGGAAGATACCTCAACTTAATCCATGGTTAGGGATTAAATTCATTATATAACAAAGCCTTTATTAAGTGGATTTTAATTAAGAGATGAGATTAAGAAGTGAATTTTATGGTTTGTAAGACAACTTGAGGGGGACTTGTCCATTAAACACTAGGGTTAGTCCTTCTTAACCATAAAGGAAGAATTAGAACCCTAATGTAAGGCCCAAGTTACAAGATGAAGTCTTAGTGATTATTAAGATGATTTGATTAAGAGGCTTAAACAAATTAAAGGTTTAACACTTAGGATTAAAGTTATACACTCCATCATAAGAGAAGGATGCAGGCATAACCCTAATTCCAAAGTCCTAAAACTTTAAGAGTTTAGTCTCTGCTTTATGAAGATGAGAAGAGAGACTCAAGGAGACTCAAAGGTAAAAAGATAAGGGGGAATAATTACAACCCTAATCATTATCATGCTTGGATATCCTATGGTTTGTGAAGCTTAAGAAAGATCTTCAAGGAAGCCACCAATGGAAGAAGTAGAAGAAAGGAGGGTAAAGCAGAAGAATAAGTTACTTACTTCAATGAAGAAGATAAGTAACTTAAAGAAAGAAAGTGAGAGAGATTGAACACAAGTGAATCAAATTCACTTAAAAGACAAGTAAGGATGCAAATGAGAGAGATAAGAGAATTGAGAAGTGAAGGAAAATCCACTTCTCAAAGTGACTTACCACCTGAAAATGTTAGTATGAATGCATAAAGTATAAAGCATGAAGAAATGAATTGAAATGAGATGAAATGAGATGCAAAGACCAAAGTCAGAAGTGTTTATATGGTGTAAATGTCATATGAGATGGTGTTTTGTCATACAAAGTGCATATGAATGATCATACAAAGATGAGATGATATGAAAGCATACTTAAAAGTTTGAAAACTCATGAAAGTTAATGAAATGAAATGAATGCAAATCATGGCAAATGAATGAAGAAATGATAAATCATGATTCTAACATGTCCTAAGATGTCTAATATGACATATGAATGCAAGAAATGTCATGGCAAGTTCATGTATGGATGCATATACAAGATGAGTGCAAATGAACACATGAAATTAGGGTTATATGGAAGTATGAGATGCAAATGAACAAAACAGAAGCATATGATATGATAAAAATTGGAAATCACACTCAAACAAACCATAATCCCACACTAAGTCACACCCCAAAGGAGAAGGTCAGAAGCCTTACCACTCAAACGTTATGAATTTCCTAAGTTTCTAGGGTTTTTGGATGATTCAAAAAGGAAAAATGCAAATCAATTTGAAAATGCGAGATAAATTCATGAGATAAATGACCTATAAACTACTTGCTATGCACAAAACAATGCAAAAATAATTATCTTCCAACTCTTCTTGGTTAGGCAGAAAAGATTTTTTCAAGTTAGGGTTCAAAAATATGATTTAAATGACCCTTAATTCAAAGAAAATTCTCAAGTTATGATCAAACCTAAAAATAAATTTGTGTGAAGAGTTTGAAAATTTTTCTAAATGCAATGGGATGATTCATGATTTTTTTGGTGATTTTTGGAAACCTAAATGTATTTTTAATTAATTAAAAGACTTTAATTAATTAAAAATAACATTCAAATATTTTAAAAATACTTTTTCAATGCAAAAAATAAAATAAAAATCATTTTCAAGTTGAGAAAAACATTTAAAACCAAAATGCAAAAGGAAATATTTTTGTGATGTTTTTAACTATTTTTAATAAATTATGCAAAAGAAATGAATAAAAATGAAATAAAAATAAAATAAAGGAAAAGTATGCGCATCTGAAGGCCAGGATTCAAACTAAATTGGAGGGAATTGACTGGCGCGTGTTTGGAGGGTCAGGATTCAATCTGGCATTTTTAAAATTAATCCTAATTAATTAAATTAATTAATCTGATTTAGGGTTTTAATGAACTCATCATGGCCCTTCATTCACGCGCTAAACCTAATCCTACGGCCCACATTCAAACTGGCAAGATTAAACCCTAATCTAACCCTAATGACTTTCAGGTGACCGGAGCAAGCTCCGGTCATCTTCTCTGGCCAACCAAAACACTTATCTTCTTCCCTAGGCTAAATCAAAAGCTCTAAAGATCCAGAATCACTCTCCTAACATCCCTAAGAAAGAATCCATCATCAAAACACATTTATCATACATCAAAAACAAGATTCGAAGAAAATCGTAAAACTGAACAAAACTTTCAGAAGTTCAATACATGCTTAATACTCAATCATTTTCAAAACAAATTACATCAGGATGATCAGTGAAGCATGAAGATTCATTTAGAAACTTAAAATGCAAGTTCTGGAAAAAATGTTCTTGAGGTTACCTGAGGTTGAGCTTTCAGTTCTTGAGCTTTCTGGACCTTTCTTTGGTGCAAATCAACTCCAATGAGCTTCCTGAGAATGCTTTGATGCTTGGAGTGAGTTTATTTGACCTCTTTTTTGAAGTTCGGTTTTGAGAGGTGGAAAATCGTGTTTTGATTTGAGTGGGTGTTTGGCTGAAATGAAGGGTGGGAAATGATCCTTAGGTAGTGGTGAAGTGAATGGTGCAAAAATATTTGAGTTTGAGTGGCTGGTTTTGCAGATTCGAAGAGAGGTAGGTTTTTGGTGATTTTTTCAATCCTGGCTTGTGGGAGGTTCTCAGCTTGTGTGTGGTGTGTTTTTGATTACTTTAGGTTAGTATAAACAGTTGTAATTGGTTTAGAGAGTTATTGTGGCTCAGCTTGATTGGTATGGTTGTTTTTGCAAAAAGTCAACATTGGTTGTACTATGAGCATGGGTCATGGCAGGAGTGGTTCTATGGCATGTCTGGCCTCAGCTGACTTTGTGGAGGGCCCTTAGATCACTAGAAAGCAGCTGTAATGCCTTGATCAAGAGTTTGAAATGTTTATGCATAAATGTCATTTTGTGAACTTTGTAACATTTGGTCATGGAAGTGTCTTATTCAATGCTGAATTTTGGTCATGGCATGTTACATAATGTTGTTATGGTACATTGAGATAAGTTATAGGTCATACAAAGCCTTGGAGATCATTCTTGCAAGAATCCCTCTTTTGAGAATTTTTGTGAAAAATGGCTTATGGAAATTTGTGATCCAAGGCAAGATTTTGATCTTCTAATGTTGCACCATGTTTGGTTGATGTCTAGAAGTCAATTAGAGATCACTTGAGTGCTTGAAACTTGATTTTGCAAAAAATCCTCTTTGGCATGAAACTTGAAATTTTAGGATTTTTGCCAACTTTGAAAGGCCATATCTTGAGTTCTAGGATGAATCAAGACATGTTCTTGTACTTTTTGAAAAGGGAAAGACCTAATCTACAACTTTCATGACCAAGAATTTTTCATTTGAAGCATTTTTTGTTGAGAAAGAGGAGGTTGAAAAACTTTCCCAAAATGGAAAAGTTTCCATTACAAGTCATTTCCATTTTTGGCAAGTTTGCAAATGGCTCAAAATTCTTTAATCTTGTGAACTTTCAACCACTTCTAAGATCAAATAAAGATCATAGAACCTCATTTTGATGAAAATACCCCTTTGGTTCCATTGTTGGGGGCCTCAGATGCCCTGATTTTGACTTAACTTGCTCAAGAAGTTACCTAATGAACAGATGACTTCCACAATGAATTTCTTCATCAAACATGGTACACATGATCCTTATAACATCTTAAGAACAATAGAAACAAGAATGGCCCAAAAATTTGGAGTTAAGGCCTCTGAGACTAAAACCCTAATTTTGGTCATTTGTACAGTGAAAACCCTAGCTCTGCTTCCATGCCTTGCCAGTTCTTGTGATCTCTTGACTTCAATGAACTTTGAGGGACATAATATGATTATAGAACACACATGGACCCTATTAGAAAGCTTTGAGGCCTTTGGTATGGCTCAGATGGAATCTTGGATTGCTTAGATCACAAACCCTAGATGCAGATGAACTTGAACTTATGCAGTGAAACAAAAATGCAATATGAGGTGCAATGCTTATGCTTATGCAAACATGAAAGATCACAAGCCATGGTGTGATATGAAGTGAGGGAACATTTGGGGTGTTTACAGCTGCCCCTATTCAAACATGAGTTAGCTGTGCAGGGTGTAAGCGCCTGGCTTAACAGACAAATAAGATAACTTGTGGTTGAATACCAAAGACAGTCCAAAATTTGCACTCGCTGGATAGAAGAAGAAAAGGGATATAAATTGTAAAGTGTAGTATAGTATGATTATCAAATGAAGGAGATGGAGGACGACCATCGAGCAGAGGACGATTGATGGGGATAAAGTGATAAGTAAAGCAATGACGGGGACGGCCGACAAGCTGGGGAAATAAAGAGACCATGATGGGGACGGCCATAAGGTAAAGAAACAAGATTCTTTGGGGATTAAAGTAAAGGCAATGATGGGGATGACCATCAGGTTTGCAAAGTAGAGTAAATAGCGATGGGGACGGCCATCGGGTTAAAGAATAAATGAAATATTGATGAGGGACGGTCATCAAAGGTGAAGGACGATCACCTAGCAGGGGACGACTGCTCTTTATCACGACATAGGACGAATGTCGGATAGAAAAGGTCGACGATTGGGATGGCCATCGGATAAAATGATGAGGGACGGTCATCAAAAGGTGAAGGACGATCACCTAGCAGGGTACGGCTGCTCTCAGGGTTTATTACGACATAGGACGAATGTCGGATAACAAGATCAACGATGGGGATGACCATCGGATAAAATGATGAAGGACGATCATCAGGAGGTGAAGGAAGATCACCTAGCAGGGGACGACTACTCTTTATCACGACATAGGACAAATGTTGGATAGAAACGGGGTTCCACTAACGGGGATTCCATTGGGGAAGGGATGAGGGACGGTCATCCAAAGGTGAAGGACGATTACCTGGCAGGGGACGGCTGCTAAATGTATCACGACATAGGACGAATGTCAGATAGAAGAAAGTTGTTTTGTTGGTGACTTGCTGAGGATGGTAAACACGGACGAGTGCTTACGCTTAAGAATAAAAGGTATAAGTGTTTGACGTTGTGTACAGATTAAAGATGCGGACGAGCATCCTTAGGACCACAATACGGACGAGTATCGGTAGAAACAAACGTTGACGCGTGTTCAGAGATGATGATACGGACGAGTACCAACTGGTTAACAAAGAACACGGACGAGTGTCGAATCTGTTGAGGAGTGATATATACACAGATACGGACGAGTATCAGAGACTTCTGTATAAGTGAGTATAGATTTGTTGGTGAAGTATGAGCAAGACATGGACGAGTGTTCAACTTGTTGGGGAATGTATGACACGGACGAGTGTCAAGGATGTACTATACAAATAGGTATTTGTAAAAGATATATTCTGGCTTTTTATGGGGATAGGATGACACGGACGAGTGTCAAAAGAGTGTGTATAAACAAGTATCTGTTTGCAGAAGGTGTTCTGGCAATCATGCTGGGGAAGGATGACACGGATGAGCGTCAAAAGAGTATGTATAGGTATCTGTATTTGAGAGTGCAAAAGGTATTATGGCGACCTGCGGGGGATAAGACGACATGGACGAGTGTCAAGAAGAGTACATATGAATATGAACAGGCATTTGTGTTGGAGAGTGCAAAGGGGACGCATTGGCTTTTATTTGCAGGGGATGTGAGTTTTTATATACATTGCTGATGAAAATACTTATGGTAATTGCAGGTGACTGGCTCGAACCTGGCTTGTGATTATGCAAATGTTTGATTTTTGCCGTAATGCTCCGTATTAGACAGAATACTACACTTATTTGGTGAATATGATGCAAATGCTATGATTATGCAAAAGAGAAACCGATCCGGGATTCGGCTCCCGCTGGTATAAAGATCTTTGGCTGATTTGCTTGGAAGAATGTCCCGGTTGGGGAAGAGATCATTGGCAGATCTATTAGGAGGGGAACTCTGCTTGGGGAAATAGATCATTGGTAGATCTATCTGGAGAGAAGACTCAGCTGGGGAGAAAGAAGCTTTAGCAACTCTGCTGGGAAAGTATGTATACATTGTTCTCCTGGAGAGGGCATAGAAACCCTGTGGGGAGATAGTTCTTTTTAACTTGCTGAGGATGAGAGATCTGCCACTCTAGTGGGGGTCTCGGCTGGGGATGCTCCTGTTGAATAGACATATACTGGGGATGAGGAGGCTTTGACAACTCCGCTGGGGAAAAGCATTTCAGATATTGCTCGGGAGATCCTGCTTGGGGAAGAGGTAACTTCCGGGAAGTAACATGCTGGGGATGTGATGTTTGATATGCCCCATGTTGCGTATTGAATACCTGCAATCTGTTAAGACAAAAGAAACGCACAAGTATCCCGAGGTATCCCATACCGGATTCCATCATAGGAGTTAGATATTCCTGAAAGTAAATATATTTCCTGCAAGCATTTATTAAAAATGGCTCATTTGTTTCATGCAAGTAAGGTATCATGAATATTGGACATTTTGCAAACGAAACAAAAAAATGTACAAAACGAGGTGTGATTGAAAACTTTGATTTTATTAACCTGGGTGCCCTGAATTGGCAAATACAGTCAAAGAAACAAATCCCCTGGAATGAGGAGATTGCTATAAATTGAGAAAAGCAAAAGTTTTGGCAATGTTGATGATGCTCCGGTGAACATTTTTTTTTATTTTTCCCTTATTTTATCCTGAGTCTTTTATTTTGTTTTTGACTCGCCGGGATGTGCTATTTTTTCCTAGTCTTACATTCTGTTTTTATGTCCAGTGGGTCATTTTATGCGAAGTATTTTTTAACTGAATCTGAATTCATAGGGGATAAGAAATCTTCTCCATCCATAGTAGTGAGCATCAGTGCTCCACCAGAGAAAACCTTCTTTACTATGAATGGACCATCGTAGTTCGGAGTCCATTTGCCTTTGTGGTCTGTATGAGGAGGAAGGAGTCTTTTCAACATAAGATCTCCTACTTGGTATTCCCGAAGCCTGACTTTCTGATCGAAGGCTTTCTTCATCCTTTTCTGATATAACTACCCATGATAGATAGCAGCTAATCTCTTTTCTTCGATCAGATTCAGCTGATTGTACCGAGATCGGACCCACTCTGCTTCGTCCAACTTTACATCCATCATCACCCGTAAGGAGGGTAGCTAAACATCAACAGGTAGGACAGCTTCCATACCGTACACCAGCTGATAAGGTGTTACCCCAGTAGACGTTCTGGTTGAGGTTTGATACCCATGCAAGGCAAATGGTAGCATCTCATGCCAGTCTTTGTAAGTAACCACCATCTTTTGCACAATCTTCTTGATGTTTTTGTTAGCTGCCTCAACAACGCCATTCATCTTTGGCCTGTAAAGAGAAGAGTTGTGATGTTGGATTTTGAAATCCCGACACAGTTCTTCCATCATTTTGTTGTTCAAATTGGAACCATTGTCAGTAATGATTCGCTCGGGAAATCCATATCGACAGATGATGTCTCTTTTCAGAAATTTGGCTACCACTTGTCTGGTGACGTTTGCATATGAAGCTGCTTCAACCCACTTGGTAAAGTAATCAATGGCTACCATGATCCTTATAACATCTTAAGAACAATAGAAACAAGAATGGCCCAAAAATTTGGAGTTAAGGCCTCTGAGACTAAAACCCTAATTTTGGTCATTTGTACAGTGAAAACCCTAGCTCTGCTTCCATGCCTTGCCAGTTCTTGTGATCTCTTGACTTCAATGAACTTTGAGGGACATAATATGATGATAGAACACACATGGACCCTCTTAGAAAGCTTTGAGGCCTTTGGTATGGCTCAGATGGAATCTTGGATTGCTTAGATCTCAAACCCTAGATGCAGATGAACTTGAACTTATGCAGTGAAACAAAAATGCAATATGAGGTGCAATGCTTATGCTTATGCAAACATGAAAGATCACAAGCCATGGTGTGATATGAAGTGAGGGCAAATTTGGGGTGTTTACAGCTGCCCCTATTCAAACATGAGTTAGCTGTGCAGGGTGTAAGCGCCTGGCTTAACAGACAAATAAGATAACTTGTGGTTGAATACCAAAGACAATCCAAAATTTGCACTCGCTGGATAGAAGAAGAAAAGGGATATAAATTGTAAAGTGTAGTATAGTATGATTATCAAATGAAGGCGATGGAGGACGACTATCGAGCAGAGGACGACTGATGGGGATAAAGTGATAAGTAAAGCAATGACGGGGACGGCCGACAAGCTGGGGAAATAAAGAGACCATGATGGGGACGGCCATAAGGTAAAGAAACAAGATTCTCTAGGGATTAAAGTAAAGGCAATGATGGGGATGACCATCAGGTTTGCAAAGTAGAGTAAATAGCGATGGGGACGGCCATCGGGTTAAAGAATAAATGAAATATTGATGAGGGACGGTCATCAAAGGTGAAGGACGATCACCTAGCAGGGGACGACTGCTCTTTATCACGACATAGGACGAATGTCGGATAGAAAAGGTCGACGATTGGGATGGCCATCGGATAAAATGATGAGGGACGGTCATCAAAAGGTGAAGGACGATCACCTAGCAGGGTACGGCTGCTCTCAAGGTTTATTACGACATAGGACGAATGTCGGATAACAAGATCAACGATGGGGATGACCATCGGATAAAATGATGAAGGACGATCATCAGGAGGTGAAGGAAGATCACCTAGCAGGGGACGACTACTCTTTATCACGACATAGGACAAATGTTGGATAGAAACGGGATTCCACTAACGGGGATTCCATTGGGGAAGGGATGAGGGACGGTCATCCAAAGGTGAAGGACGATTACCTGGCAGGGGACGGCTGCTAAATGTATCACGACATAGGACGAATGTCAGATAAAAGAAAGTTTTTTTGTTGGTGACTTGTTGAGGATGGTAAACACGGACGAGTGCTTACGCTTAAGAATAAAAGGTATAAGTGTTTGACGTTGTGTACAGATTAAAGATGCGGACGAGCATCCTTAGGACCACAATACGGACGAGTATCGGTAGAAACAAACGTTGACGCGTGTTCAGAGATGATGATACGGACGAGTACCAACTGGTTAACAAAGAACACGGACGAGTGTCGAATCTGTTGAGGAGTGATATATACACAGATACGGACGAGTATCAGAGACTTCTGTATAAGTGAGTATAGATTTGTTGGTGAAGTATGAGCAAGACATGGACGAGTGTTCAACTTGTTGGGGAATGTATGACACGGATGAGTGTCAAGGATGTACTATACAAATAGGTATTTGTAAAAGATATATTCTGGCTTTTTATGGGGATAGGATGACACGGACGAGTGTCAAAAGAGTGTGTATAAACAAGTATCTGTTTGCAGAAGGTGTTCTGGCAATCATGCTGGGGAAGGATGACACGGATGAGCGTCAAAAGAGTATGTATAGGTATCTGTATTTGAGAGTGCAAAAGGTATTATGGCGACCTGCGGGGGATAAGACGACATGGACGAGTGTCAAGAAGAGTACATATGAATATGAACAGGCATTTGTGTTGGAGAGTGCAAAGGGGACGCATTGGCTTTTATTTGCAGGGGATGTGAGTTTTTATATACATTGCTGATGAAAATACTTATGGTAATTGCAGGTGACTGGCTCGAACCTGGCTTGTGATTATGCAAATGTTTGATTTTTGCCGTAATGCTCCGTATTAGACAGAATGCTACACTTATTTGGTGAATATGATGCAAATGCTATGATTATGCAAAAGAGAAACCGATCCGGGATTCGGCTCCCGCTGGTATAAAGATCTTTGGCTGATTTGCTTGGAAGAATGTCCCGGTTGGGGAAGAGATCATTGGCAGATCTATTAGGAGGGGAACTCTGCTTGGGGAAATAGATCATTGGTAGATCTATCTGGAGAGAAGACTCAGCTGGGGAGAAAGAAGCTTTAGCAACTCTGCTGGGAAAGTATGTATACATTGTTCTCCTGGAGAGGGCATAGAAACCCTGTGGGGAGATAGTTCTTTTTAACTTGCTGAGGATGAGAGATCTGCCACTCTGGTGGGGGTCTCGGCTGGGGATGCTCCTGTTGAATAGACATATACTGGGGATGAGGAGGCTTTGACAACTCCGCTGGGGAAAAGCATTTCAGATATTGCTCGGGAGATCCTGCTTGGGGAAGAGGTAACTTCCGGGAAGTAGCATGCTGGGGATGTGATGTTTGATATGCCCCATGTTGCGTATTGAATACCTGCAATCTGTTAAGACAAAAGAAACGCACAAGTATCCCGAGGTATCCCATACCGGATTCCATCATAGGAGTTAGATATTCCTGAAAGTAAATATATTTCCTGCAAGCATTTATTAAAAATGGCTCATTTGTTTCATGCAAGTAAGGTATCATGAATATTGGACATTTTGCAAACGAAACAAAAAAATGTACAAAACGAGGTGTGATTGAAAACTTTGATTTTATTAACCTGGGTGCCCTGAATTGGCAAATACAGTCAAAGAAACAAATCCCCTGGAATGAGGAGATTGCTATAAATTGAGAAAAGCAAAAGTTTTGGCAATGTTGACGATCCTCCGGTGAACATTTTTTTTTTATTTTTCCCTTATTTTTTCCTGAGTCTTTTATTTTTTTTTTGACTCGCCGGGATGTGCTATTTTTTCCTAGTCTTACATTCTGTTTTTATGTCCAGTGGGTCATTTTATGCGAAGTATTTTTTAACTGAATCTGAATTCATAGGGGATAAGAAATCTTCTCCATCCATAGTAGTGAGCATCAGTGCTCCACCAGAGAAAACCTTCTTTACTATGAATGGACCATCGTAGTTCGGAGTCCATTTGCCTTTGTGGTCTGTATGAGGAGGAAGGAGTCTTTTCAACATAAGATCTCCTACTTGGTATTCCCGAAGCCTGACTTTCTGATCGAAGGCTTTCTTCATCCTTTTCTGATATAACTACCCATGATAGATAGCAGCTAATCTCTTTTCTTCGATCAGATTCAGCTGATTGTACCGAGATCGGACCCACTCTGCTTCGTCCAACTTTACATCCATCATCACCCGTAAGGAGGGTAGCTAAACTTCAACAGGTAGGACAGCTTCCATACCGTACACCAGCTGATAAGGTGTTACCCCAGTAGACGTTCTGGTTGAGGTTTGATACCCATGCAAGGCAAATGGTAGCATCTCATGCCAGTCTTTGTAAGTAACCACCATCTTTTGCACAATCTTCTTGATGTTTTTGTTAGCTGCCTCAACAACGCCATTCATCTTTGGCCTGTAAAGAGAAGAGTTGTGATGTTGGATTTTGAAATCCCGACACAGTTCTTCCATCATTTTGTTGTTCAAATTGGAACCATTGTCAGTAATGATTCGCTCGGGAAATCCATATCGACAGATGATGTCTCTTTTCAGAAATTTGGCTACCACTTGTCTGGTGACGTTTGCATATGAAGCTGCTTCAACCCACTTGGTAAAGTAATCAATGGCTACCATGATAAATCTGTGGCCATTTAAAGCAATTGGTTTGATTTTTCCAATCATATCACTGCCCCGCATGGCAAAGGGACAAGGTGAAGACATCACGTTCAAAGGATTTGGAGGCACATGCACTTTATCTGCATAGATCTGGCATTTATGGCACTTTCTGGCGTAGGCACAACAATCTGCATCCATTGTGATCCAGCAGTAACCTGATCTCAACAATTTCTTAGCCATTGCATGTCCTCCAGCATGGGTACCGAAAGATCCTTCATGCACCTCGTGCATCAGCAAGTCTGCTTCCTTCTTATCAACACATTTGAGAAGAACCATGTCAAAGTTTCGCTTGTATAATGAGCCATCAACATTAAGGAAGAAACTACCGGCCAACCTTCTTAATGTCTTCTTGTCATTAGATGATGCCCCAGGTGGGTATGTTTGATCCTCTAAGAAGCTTTTGATGTCATGTCCACAGAGAATACGTATGCTAGTTGGTCTAGTCTAGATACCGAAATCTGAGGCACAAAATTTGCAGTTTGAACTTTGATCATGGAGGAAATGTAGCTAAAGCATCTGTGAACTGATTTTCATCTCGAGGAATATACTCAAGTTTGAATGTTGTGAAGAAAGTCAATAATCTCCTCGTGTAGTCACGGTATGGAATCAGATGCTCTTGGTGAGTATTCCATTTGTCGTTGGTTTGATTGATTACCAAAGCCGAATCTCCGAATACATTCAATGTCTTGATCCTGAGTTCGATGGTTTCCTCAAGACCCATGATACATGCTTCGTATTCTGCTTCGTTGTTAGTGCAGGAAAATGTGAGTTTTACCGAGAAAGGAATATGAACTCATTTAGGTGTAATGAGTACTGCACCAACTCCACATCCATTCATATTGACAGCCCCATCAAACATCATTGTCCACTCTTCTTCTGGATCCGGCCCTTCGATATGAACTGGCTCTTCATGATCTTTTGCTTTTAGGTACATGATGTCTTCATCAGGGAAGTCAAATCTCATGGGCTGGTAATCATCAATGGGTTTCTCAGCTAGATAGTCAGATGTAACACCCTAATTTTTTCCCTAAGTTTCTTTGCATATCATCTGCATTTTGCATACAAACAAGATCGCACTGGTTTCGAGTTTCTTCTTAGGTGTAGGGTCTATGCTTCGCAGGGGATCACCATTATTTTTATTTCTTTATATTTGTTTATTTACTGACTTCTAACCAAAATACAAAAAAAAATATGTTGCAGTGTTCTTCTTCTTCTCTGTGTTGCAGGTGTGCGAAGATAAGATAGTAATTTCATTCAGATGCGTTTGTTCAGTCACAATTCGATTCAAATGGATGTTTGACCTAATATTGGTCAAACTATCAAAAAATTGCTTCGACTGCCAGTTGTGTGTGCCAGTAATTCATTCATCAGGCAATGCGTTTTCAAAGTACAAAGTTGGGTTGTGTGACAGTTGTTTTCTGTGCAAAGTTTGGTTTGTTCATCAGTTATCAGGCAGTGTGTTGCGGTTTGAATCTTCAGTGTTTATCTGTTCATCGGTTCATTAATCAACAATTCATTTGAGGATTTATTTTCCTCAGTTTGGTTTCGAATTATCAGGGCTTGAATCAGACAGTTTTCAGATGACGGTTGTGGCTCGAGTTGCGAAATATTCAGTTGGCTTTGTGATTGGCTGTATTCATTTTATCAGAGGCTTGTGCAAGAAAACCAAGATTTGTTGTAGGCTTGAAAACCAAATTCTATCCATTTATCCGTTCCATCCATTTTTCATTCGATCCTTAAACCATCACTTTTTTTTATCCATTTCTATTCATTTTCCATTTTTTACCGACTATTCATATTAAAGTCACCTTTCAAAATCCCTTTTCTTTCGAATATCCACATTCATTTCCTAATTTTTACCAATCATTCATTACCCGCTTCCAATTAATTTTTAATCCATCCCGATCATTTTATTCATCATTCTCCATTTCTTTTAATCCATTTTTTTTATCATTTTTTTTAATCATCCCCAATTAATTCATTTTATTTCATATTCTTAATAAAACACATTTGTTTTCTTTAAGCCCATTTGTTTTTTTTATTTTTAGGATCCAATTAATAATAAGTATAAAAAATAAATAATAAATTTTTTTTGATTAAGTCAATGCTTTGTTATTTTTATTTTTGTTTTACAAAAGGGACCACACTTTGCCAATTCCTCATAGGCCCCACAAGCCAAGACCCTCCCATCAACAATGCCCAGCCGTATGCCTCATTCCAAGCCGCAGCAGCCTTTCACAGGACAGCTTGTACACTCCATCCAAATGCAAACCAAAGCCAATTTCCATCAGTGTGCAAGCCAAGTACAACAAAAACAAATTCCACAAGCTGCAAAATTTCCCCCCAGACGTAGGCCTAATCCACAAACCCGCAAGCCAGCTCGCACATCACAACGCACGCATCTAGCACGAACACACCTGAAACGCAAGTGAGCCTAACACAAAACGCAGCAAGCATAAAAGATAAGCAAAACGCAAAGTGAATTAGATCAAAACACAGCAGCATGTAAAATCACAAAAAAACTCAGATTCGAAAACGCAAGCAAGCACGAGCATCCCGTGACCATTTCCGAAACGCATTTGAATCCTAATCAAAACGCAAACCTCTTCCTCATTTATTTCCTATTTAAACAGCTCCTCTCTCATTCATTGAACAAGCTTCGATAGCCTCCTCAAATCCCTGGCCAAATCTTTCCCCAATTTGAAATCCCTAAATCATTTCTTCAAAATCCTCAATCAACCTCCAAATTCTTTGAATCTTCAAATCCATTTCTCAAAATTACTAAACCTAAACCGAATTGAGAGAAGAGAGAGGGAGCTTGCGGTTTGATTGAGAGCGAAATCGCGAGTGAAGAGAAAGAGAGGAAGATCGCAATTGAGAAGAAGAGAGTTCGTTGTGTTTCGTTTTGATTGTGAAGGTGAGGATTGGGATTGTTTGCTTTCCCCTGTTCTTGTGTTTGCGCCGTGTTCGCAAGGAAGAAGAAGTCTCAGACTTCTGTTTTGTTATTTCTTTTTCTTTTTTTTTTTATTATTTTTTTGATTATTTGTTTTGTTAATAAGAAAGAATGAGGTGGTGTTGGGCTTATTGGGTTTGGATCGGTTGCTATCCATAACCTCACCCGCGGATCTTCTTCTATCCACCATCCCCATTTCTTGTTTTATTTCCTTTCTTTTTCTTTTTTTTTTAGTTTGTTTTGCATAACATTGATTTTTGTTATTAGTTTAAATTTGAAGAAAAAATTTTATAAAAACATCTTAGTTTATATTTTAAAAAAATATTTTAGAATATGTTTTAAAGATACTTTAGAAAAATATTTTAAAAGAAGAATGTTTAGAAAAGGATTTAAAAAAAAAAGATTTTAAAAAAATATATTTCAATTCCTTTATGGATCTATTTTTAGATTCTTCTTTTCTTCATCTTCTTTTATTTTGGTCGATGACAATCTTCCGATTCGGGATTGTTGATTTTCGATTAAGTTTAATCTTCATTATTTCAAATCTATGTATGAATGATCATTTGGATCATTCTCCATACTTTGAGACCGTGATAGGTTGCTTTTCGATGAAATTCAACGATAATCTCGATTAAGATTAGACCTTCCTTTTTATTTTAGTGTGGCATGTTTTCGGAGAACGATCTATTATATCGTTTCTCTAACATGTATTAACACAAATATTGTCCACTTTAATTAGTGGTGGCCGGCCTCATTTGTAGGGTAATTACTTCGTAAATTACTCGGCGATTGCTTAACATAGACCTACAGTTGTCCCGATTCGAATTAAGATCCACTTGGATCCGGTTGCCTCAATTTCTATTTTCCTTGTTGTGGTTGTGTTTGATTAAGTTCATCATACCACCTTATATTGTAAATATTATAATAATGTGAATATAATTGTTTAAATTTAATCTCTTGCACCTTATCCTTTTATTTTAAATCTCTTGCTCCCTTATCTCTTTATTATGCTTTACCATATAATATCATATATCATTGTTTATATTCATATTGTGCTTGTTTGTATTCATATTGTGCTTGTTTTTATTTTGTCCATTTGGATATCAAAACACTTAATAAAGGATTAAACTCTTAAAAAACTTGTGACTTCTAATTTGCGGACTATGGTTACTATCCCTTTGCTTTTGGAGAATGGACTTAGACTCCTAGGATCTCCCTTTGCTCAAGTTGGAATGGATTAGAAACCTCGGCCTCAAGTTACTTCATTAACCTTCGAAGAGGAAATTCTGATCTTTGAAGAATTGTACATATTATAGTTTGGTAAACTCTTTCCTTAGCTTTTAATTCAAGCATTAGGACTAGTCTCTTCATCTCCTCCCCATTCTTTAATTTTCAAAACTTCTCCCTATTTCAAAAATATTCTTGTTTTTTTTAAACTTCAAACACTTTCATAAACAAATCTTGACTTAGGTCAAGCGATTTTTAATCCTTTCCTTTATTTTCTTAATCAAAGTTAATTCATATAAATATATCAAAACCATTTATGTACATACTTTAAAAAATACAAACCCATTCAATTGTTTTTGTGCCTTGTGCACCTTTTCTTTTTTTCACATGTTTAGATATGATTCATCCCTTTTAGCGGAATTATTCGCTAAGGGATGACGACTTATCTCTACATTCTAAAATCAATTCAACTCATTTGTTCTTTTCAAACTTTGTACCACGAACTACGAGGTTTTGATCTCGCATTGCACTTTGTGGGTACGTAGGCATAAGGCGTTAAAACCTTATCAAACACAAAATCATTAAAAAATATTCTTCTCCTCATCTCTTCCATCATTTTAAACAAACCAATTTCAGACCAAAAAGCAATAAATATTTCAAAGGGCTCCCGTGGAGTACCACGGATGAGTCGGGTGCCTAAAGCCTTCCCGGTTCATAACCAATCCCCTTACCCAATCTCTGCTTATTTCTTTTAGCCTTTGCTTTTAGAATCCTAGGTTTTTATTCGTTCTTTTACCTTTTTCCTTTCGGAAATAAAGAAAAAGCGCGGTGGCGACTCTGTGTTTATCGAGTTAAGTTAATCAATAACTTACACTCATGATTTTACCGCTACATCAGACAATACACTTCCCTTGATGGCTTTTTGAGATGTGTACTGAATGTCATACTCTGTCAGAATCATTTGCCATCTCGCAACCCTTCCCGTAAGTGTTGGCTTCTCAAATATGTACTTGACGGGGTCCATTTTTGAGATCAACAAAGTAGTGTGAGTCAACATATACTATCTCAGTCAGTGAGCAGCCCATGCTAAAGCACAAAAAGTTTTCTCGAGCAGTGAATAAAGTTGTTCATAGTCAGTAAACGTTTTGCTTAGGTAGTATATTGCATACTCTTTTCGACCAGACTCGTCATGATTGCCCACCACACACCACATTGACCCTTTTAATATTTTCAGGTACATTATCAGAGGTCTTCCTTCAATCGGAGGCATGAGAATTGGAGGTTCTTGCAGGTACTACTTGATCTTGTCAAAAGCTTTCTAACAATCTTCGTTCCATCTGACCGTTTTTTCCTTTCTTAACAATTTGAACAAGGGTTCACAGGTTGCAGTGAGGTGAGATATGAACCTTGATATTTAGTTCAATCTACCTAAGAACCCCCGAACTTCTTTTTCGGTCCTTGGTGCAGGCATCTCCTGAATAGCTTTGACTTTATCGGGATCAACCTCAATTCCCTTTTCACTTACGATAAATCCCAGCAACTTACCAGAACGTACCCCAAATGTGCATTTGTTGGGGTTTAGCTCCAGCTGATACTTTCTCAGACGCTTGAACAACTTCAACAGATTTACCAGATGGTCTTCTTCAGTAAGGGACTTGGGAATCATGTCATCCACGTAGCATTTAATTTCTTTGTGGATCATATCATAGAATAACGTTACCATAGCTCGTTGATAAGTCGCACCGGCATTCTTCAGTCCAAAAGGCATTACCTTGTAACAAAATGTGCCCCAAGGTGTGATGAAGGTTGTTTTCTCCATGTCTTCGGGTGACATCTTGATCTGATTATACCCGGAAAAACTATCCATGAAAGAAAATACCGAGAACTGAGCTGTTTTGTCGACCAATACATCAATGTAAGGTAATGGGAAATCATCCTTCGGGCTAGCTTTGTTCAGATCCCGGTAATCCACACACATATGTACCTTGCCATCCTTCTTAGGCACTGGTACAATATTAGCAACCCACGGCGGGTAACTAGTTACAGCAAGGAAACTGGCGTCCCGCTGTTTTTGTACTTCTTCCTTAATCTTCATGGCCATATCTGGGCGAGTACGGCGTAGCTTTTGCTTCACTGGAGGGCAATCTTCTTTTAAAGGTAGTTTGTGCATAACAATATCTGTATCTAGACCTGGCATGTCTTGATAGGACCAAGCAAATACGTCGACGTATTCTCGAAGCATGTCGATGAACTGTTCTTTTACTGAAGCCTGCAGACTGGTTCCAATCTTCACTTCTTTCAAATCCTCTTTGGTACCAAGATTAACTGTTTCAACCTCCTCCTGATAAGGAGTAATCACTTTCTCTTCTTGCCTTAACAACCTGGCTAACTCTTCCGGTAACTCATAGTCTTCTTCAACCCCTTCATCGGCTTAATTAATTGGATTGTCGAAGTCATACATGGTCATAGCGGTGTTGTTGTCGGTGTAATCTGGAGGGTAATCTCTGCAAGGGTTGAGATTTGTTCGTTTTAGTGATCAATTTTAATCTTGTTTAGAAAAAGTGAAAATGAAGTTATTTATTTTGAAAACATTGCCATTTTATTCTTTTGTACAAAAAGTGAAAAATGAAAAGACAGTGAGCGAAAAAAGAGACTTGTTTGCAAAAGATGTCCGATATTCATTGATAATCCATTTGCACAAAATTACAATATGGCCCTATTACAAAATGAGTCCTGACACCTTGGGCAAGATGTAGGACTTGATGCGTGCTAAAAAAGGCAGGAAATAATAATTACTCTGCAGGAGTAACCCTTATAATTTCCTGGGAAGACCAGTTAAGGACTTGGTGACCCGGGATCCTTGGACGAATCCAACTCTCCAGGTTGAGGTCACTTTCTGCCTCGTCTTCCATGTTGTTGACAACATCTGGGGTGAGCATCCCCCCACTGATGAACTTGGGCTCCTTAGCAGCCTCTGTTTGATCTTGTCGGAATGGTTTGTAACCCAAACCGAATCTGTCCTCCTTCTTCTCCACCGGTAGCAACTTGCCCCAGCCTTGGGCGTTTCCATCTTCAACAACCTTTCAGGCTTGTTGATAGGAGACAATTGAAGTACCCATCCTATCCTCCTGGGATGCAGCAAATACTTCAGTTGTCGCCTCATTGATGTTCAGAGCCTCGAACCCCTGGCTCATAGTTTCATGGATTTCAGCATCCATCTCAATGTATTTGTATGTAGCCAGATGGCTAACAAAGATGTCCTCTTCACCACAGATGGTGATAACCTGTCCTTCCCACTCATATTTCAATTTTTGGTGAAGGGTCAATGTAACCGCGCCAGCGGCGTGATTCCATGGTCGACCCAACAAACAGTTGTAGGTCGGCTGTATGTCCATCACATAGAAATTAGTCTGAAAGACCTGTGGACCGATTATCACAAGCAGCTCCACTTCTCCAAGAACAGACCTCTTGGAGCCATCAAAAGCCCTGACCACCAGATTTCTTGGTCGGAGAGCTATATCATCATATTCGAGCTTGACAAGAGCTATCTTCGGCAGGACATTGAATGAAGACCCAGTGTCTACAAGAACATGAGAGAGCACAGCTCCTTTACACTCTAGGGTGATGTGTAAAGCTTTGTTGTGGTGACGTCCTTATGTTGTTAAGTCAGCATTGGTGAAACCTAGCCCATGGCTAGTATTGACATTAGACACCACTGTCTCAAGCTAATTCACTGTGATCTCTTCTAGCACATAGGCAGCGTGCAAGACTTTAAGTAGTGCATCCCGATGAGCTTTGGAACACAACAGCAGGGATAAGATGGATATTTTAGAAGGATTCTGGTGGAGCTGATCCACAACTTTGTAGTCACTTCTTTTAATTATCCTCATAAATTCATCCACATCTTGATCAAAGGATGATTTATGAGTCTCTTTTGGCGCAGGTTCTTCAGGTGCCACACTTTTCCCTTTGGCTTTGGCAACAACCTCTGCCTCAGTATTAGTTCTTGGAGCTTGTGACGCGAAGAGGCGTCTGCTTCGGGTGAAGCCTCCCCTGACATTATCCACTTGTGAGGTATGAACTGAAGAATCAAGAAGGACTTTTTCTCCATTGTAGTAAAGGTTTGCACCATAATGCCATGGTACAACATTGCCTTTGTCATACAGAATGGGCCCTGGCACCGTGATGGTGACTGGGCTAACTGCAGCAGAGGTGGGAACCGTTATCGTTTGTGGATCATAGAAAATGGTGACAGGACTTCTAGTGGATGTTGGTGGTGATTGATTGAAGCTTGATTGTTTTTGAAACTGTTGTTGAGGTTGTTGTTGAAAGTTGCTGGAGTTTGGGACCGTTTTAGGGTCATAATAAATAGTAACTATGGAGACGTCATTGTTGGTTGTTACTGAAGTTGTAGAAGCAGGTGCAAATGAATTGTTGTTTGTTGAAGTGATGGAAGAGGTGGTTGCTGATTTTGTAGATGAGTCGGTAGGAATAATTGTTGTTGCAGTTGTAGAAGAATCATTTGTTGTTGTAAGAGGATTTGCTGGTGTCGTAGAAGCTGTTGTTGTTATTTGCAGAATGCCTTCTTTGATCAAGCCATTGATGCCATTCCTCAAGCTTGCACACCCATTCACGGAAGCCTTGCAAGATCCACAACAGGTCTCACAACCTGGAAACACTTGGCATTTCAAAAGCTGAGCTTTAACCTCTACCAGAGGTGTCTGAATACTTGAAATATCTTCAATCAAACTCATGGGTGAGCCTTCCTCTATAGCATTAATCCTTGGCCCACTGTGGCTTGGCATAGGATTTTTCATGACATTGGGAGGTGGTGCAAAGTTCAGGGCCTTTGAATCTACCAGATCTTGGACCTTCATATACAGAGCCTTGCATTTTTCCGTGGAGTGACCAGGTGCATTAGAATGAAAAGCACACCTAGCGTTGACGTCGTAATTTCTCGGAAGGTTCTGAGGATCAGGTGGAGCCAATGTCCTTAACTCAACAAGATTGAACTTTAGGAGTTGTGGCAGCAAGGTGGCATTTGGCATTGGAATAGGTTCAATCACCCTGTTGATCTGAGATGGCCGCTGCTGAAAAGGGCGTTGTTGGTTGTTGTTATTATTATTGTAGGATCTCTGTTGAGGAAACTGTGGTTGTTGAGTGTAAACACCCCAAGTTTGCCCTCACTAAATTCACACCATGGCTTGTGATCTTTCATCTTTGCATAAGTTTAAGCATATCATCTCATATTGCATTTTTGTTTCATCTGCATAGTTCAAGTTCATCTGCATCTAGGGTTTGTGATCTGAGCAATCCAAGGATCATCTGAGCCACTCCAAAGGTCTCCAATCATGTCAAGAGGGTCCATGTATGTTCAATCATCATTTTATATCCCTCAAAGATCAAGGAAGTCAAAGAATCACAAGAACTTGGAGAGCATGGAAGCAGAGGTAGGGTTTCATTGCACAGATGACCTGAAATTAGGGTTTTGGTTTCAGAGGCCATAACTCCAAATTTTTGGTCATTCTTGTTTCTATTGGTCTCAGTATGTTATAAGGGTCATGTGTACCAAGTTTGATGAAGAAATTCATTGTGGAAGTCATCTATTCATTGGGTAACTTCTTGAGCAAGTCAGAGCAAAATCAGGGCATCTGAGGCCCCCATCAATGGAACCAAAGTAGATTTTTCGTCAAATTGAAGTTATATGATCTTTATTTGATCATTGAAGTGCTTGGAAGTTCACAAAATTGAAGAAAAGTGAGCTGAACCAAAAGTTGCCAAAAATGGAAATGACTTGTAATGTAAACTTTCCATTTTGGGAAAGTTTTTTCAACCTCCTCTTTCTCAATCAAAAAGTTGTAGATTGGATCATTCCCTTTTCAAAAAAAGTACAAGAACAAGTTCTAATTAATTATGGAACTCAAGTTATGGCTTGTCAAAGATGGAAAAAATCACATAATTTTCAAGAATGCACCAAAGAGGGATTTTTGCAAAACCTCTTGCCAATTCATTTTGTGACTTCAAACACACTTCTAATCATCATACAAACATAACACATTGCATAAAAATCAGAATTGCCCAAAGAATTGTATCATTCCATGCCTTGAACATCAAGAAATTACAAAAGGGCCAAACTTCATGGAATTTGCAAAATGACACATAAACTTCCATCCACTTGCTGAATTGCCTCAAATCAAAGTCTATGGACCTCCTTGATCTCAGTTGCGCATGGACAAGCCAAGAAGCCAGTTGCACCATTGCCCATACCTCAAGTACACAACTTTTGACTTTTTGGCAAGAAGCCCATACCAATCTGCTGCAGCCACCACCCACTCTCTGGCCTATCACAACATGTCATGTGGATCAAACCCAAGCCATAACACACAACATTGCAGCCTGAAACCTCAGCATTCTAAAGTTCTCAAAAAATCAGTCCAACTTGAAAAAGCTTTCGAATATCTCAGCTCACATACTCAATCTTCACACTTCCTTCACCATTCATCTTAGAATCATAAACTGAACACAAAGCAACCATCAAACCAGCCTGAAAACACCCTTAACCTGAAACACGATTCTTGGCCAGTTGAAGTGCAATCTCACAAACTAGCCAATCTAAACTCCATTCAAGCTTCTCAATAGCATCAGGGTGATCATTGGAGGTGATTTTCACAAAGGAAGAGGTCATAAAGCTCACGTTTGGAAAGCTTCATCTCAGGTAGTCATCTCAAATCATTTTTCCAGAACTCTATTTTTATGTTCCAATATGAAATAGCATGCTTCACTGATCATTCTGTGCTTTGTATTTTCGAAAATGGTGAAGAAATGAACATGTATTGATTGTCTGGAACTTTTGCCATTTTTATTTTTCCTTCGAATCTTGAGATTGAGCAATAATAAATTTGTTTTGAGAGTGGATTCGAGTTCAGGAGAGTGAGGTGAGTTGATCCGGAGCTTTAGAGCTCCAGAAATAACCTAGGGTTGGAGTTTGGGGTTTACTCAGGGAAGGTCTGGCCGGAGAAGATGACCGGAGGTCTTCTCCGGCCACCTGAAAGTAATTAATGGCTTAATTAGGGTTAGGGCAATATTTGAATGAGGGCCCTTGGATTTTAGCTTCCCGCGTGAGATAGAGGGTGGAGATTAGTTCATTAGTTATAATTCTGGATTAAATAATTAATTAATTAGGATTAGTTGGATTTGAATTGTGACCTTTGGATGTGGCACGCAGTCAACCCTAGTTTCCCCAGAATCAATCTAATCCATTGGATCATCATACTTCTGTTTTTATTCAATTTTAATTCATATTTTCTTATTTGTCTTACATAATTTATTAAAAATACCTAGAAAATCCTAAAAAATATTGTATTATGCATTTTCACTTCAAATAATTTTCTTAACCCAAAAATATTTTTATTTTTATTTTTTGCATTAAAACACCATTTTTAAAATATTTATATGTTTATTTTGATTAATTAATGGAAATTAATTAATTAAAATATCATTTAGGTTTCTGAAAATTCCAAAAAAATTCATGTTGCATCTTAGGAAATTTAGAAACATTGTCATACCATCCATACAAATTTATTTTTGGTTTTGAACAATCTTTGACAATTTTCTTGAATTTAGGGTTCATAAAATTCTTATTTTTGAATCCTAACTTCAAGAATTCTTTTCTGCCTAACTATGAATAGTATGATAATGATTCTTTTTGCATTGATCTTCATTTGACATGTAGTATCTAGTATAATTTTGTCATAAATTTCTTCTGCATTTTTTATTTGATTTGCATTTTTTCCCTTTAGGTGCCTTAAAACCCTAGATAACTTAGAAAAATCATAACTTCCTTAGGGTTAAGAGTTAGGTCTCCTCCTTTGGGGTGTGATATCATATGGGGTTAGGGTTCCCTTGATTTCATTTTCAATTTTTTATCTTGTTATTTGCTTTTGTTTTTTACTTTTGCATCTCATGTTGCATTAAACCCCTAATTTCTCATCTTCATTTGCATACATCTTGCATATGTATTCATACATGAACTTGCCATGACATTTCTTGCATTCATATGACATATAAGACATCTAGGACACATTAGAATCATGCTTGATCATTTCTTCATCCATTTTCCATGTTATACATTCATTACATTCCATGAACTTTCATATGCTTTCATGCATCCTACATGCTTCATTTGCATTCTCATCACTTGTATGATCATCCATAGCTCTTGACATACATTTGCATCATCTCTTAGCATCATTTACATCATGAACATGCTTCTGGTTTTGGTTTGCGTCCTTGCATACATCTCACTTTCACTTCATTCTTTCTTTTATGCTAACCATTTCAGGTGGTAAGTACTTGGAAAAGTGAATTTGCCTTCACTTCTCACTTCTCTTCTCATCCCTCTTATGCATTCATTGCTGCATTTTGCTTTTGCTTTAGAGTGAGCTTGCTCATTCATGTTCCTCCTTCACTTTCATTCTTCAAGTAACTTATCTTCTTAAGTGAAGTAAGTTAACTTGTTTCTTCTGCTTCTCCTCCTTTCATCTGCTTCTTCCTTGGTGGCTTTTCCTGAAGATCTCTTGCAAGCCTTATAAACCATAGGAACACCCAAGCATGATACAATTAGGGTTTTATTAGTCCCCCATTAGTTTTACCTTTGTGTCTTCTTTTGTGTCTCTCTTCTCATCTCATAACCAGAGACTAAACCTTTAAGGTTTTAAGGCTTTGTGATTAAGATTATGCCTACATCCTTCTCTTAGGATGGAGTGTATAACTTTAATCCTAAGTGTTAAGCCCTTAATGTGTTTAAATCTCTTAATCAATCCACCTAATAATCACTAAGACAATAAGCTTGTAACTTGGGCCTTGCATTAGGTTTCTAATTCTTCCTTAATTGGTTAACAAGGACTAACCCTAGTGTTAATGGACACGTCCCCCTCAAGTTGTCTTACAAACCATAAAACTCACTTCTTAACCTTACCATTAACCAAAATCCACTTTAATAAAGGCTTTGTTTTGTCATGAGGTTAATCCCTAATCATGGATTAAGTTGAGGTATCTTCCTCAGCTTAAATGTGCTCATCTATTATCCTTTTATTATGATGGTGTAATGGGTCCATTAAATCTTTGATTATGGCTTAAACTCATTACTTAACACCAAACAAAAACTCCAAAAACGTCTAAATAATCACAAGTAGGTTAATGATCTTAATCCTACATCATGGTGATTAAGTGTGAGGTGTTTACTTCATGCTTAAGGTATTCTCATTACCCCTAATCAGAGGGAGGATGTGATGAGTTTACTAACCCTTGGTTTAGGCATAAGCTCATTAACTTATGACAAACACAAAAAAGCAATAAAAGATTGAAAACATAAAAAACAAAGCAATAATTGTCTCCTTCGGGATTCTTTTCTCATCATCTTCACTCACAAACGAGAACTCGCTTCTTCCGTCTAATGCAAGACAGTTAGCACCTGAGCCAGACAGGTCATACACTTGAGCATAGACAAGTAAGCAGTTCATCCGTCAATTTATCTTTCAGTATCTTTGAGTCGAACTACGGTGTTCTGACTTCCTCATTGCACGAGAGGATACGTAGGCATAACTTAACTGTTATCGAACAAAAGTCTCAATTTCTCCCCCTTCTTTCAGCATTATTCTTTAAGCCTCATTCCTGGGTATTTCATTTCACATCTCTTTTGCACTGACACTTGTACATTCTTTTCCAGCTTTTGCACACAGATAGCACTAACACTACCCCTTTAAACACAAACCTTCAAGTGTGGATCCCGTCAAGTACAACGGACAATCTGGGTGCTAATACCTTCCCAGGTTGTAACCAACCCCCTTTCTCAGTTTCTCTGGTTCGCGACCGTCTTATCCATATCTTTCCCTAGTTTATGCAGCATTACCTTTCCTTCGGGATAAAAATTCCTAGTTGGCGACTCTTTTCAGTTCATCTTCATGTTCTCTTTCGCCGACCGTTCGCGTCTGTACCCCGTCTGACCCGGTGTCATTTGGTGGGAGCGACATTGAGGAAAGTGCTATGGTTGTTGAGTATACTGAGGAAGTGGAGTAGGGATAGTGACAGCAGCAACTGATCTGGGCAGATATTGGGGTCTCCCTCTTTCCATGTGTACAAAATTTGTTTCACCAGATCTACGGGGCCCAGCAAATGGCTTCCTTGCACTGCTTGAACTGGCACCATTGTCGGAGACCTTTCCCATCTTCAGTAAGCTCTCAATTCTTTCCCCAGCTATCACCACATCTGCAAATATGGTGGAAGATAATGCATCCAATCTATCAATATAGGTACCCTGGAGAGTATTCATGAACATATCTACCATCTCCCTCTCTGACATCGGGGGTTGAACAGCAGCAGCTAGTTGCCTCCACCTTTTGGCATACTCTCTAAAGCTTTCACGGGAAGATTGTGACATTCCCATCAGAAGGGTTCTTTTTGGAGCCATGTCCAGATTATACTGATATTGACAAATGAAAGCTTCAGCCAAGTCTTTCCAATTCCTTAATGTGGCCATGGTCAAGTGGGAGTACCATTCCTGGGATGCCCCTGTCAAGCTATCCTCGAAGTAAAACATTCACAATTTCTCATCCATGTTGTAGGCTTTCAATCTCCCCAGGAAAGACTGAAGATGGGTACGTGGGCAGGATGTGCCATTGTATCTTTCAAAACAGGGAGGTTTGAACTTATGAGGAATTCTCACCCCCTCCACTAATCCCATGTCCATGACATCAAAACCTAGAGAGTTTTGGGATTCAAGAGACCTTATCTTTTCTGCAATTTCATCCAATCGACGATCGTAAACTTCGTCTCCAGCCCCAACCACAGTAAACTGTTCTTCTTGAGGGTCCTCTTGCAAGGCCCTCCCTTCAGTGTTTCCTTGGGTGTTTCTTATAGCATTGATGTCTGGGTTCAGATGAGGTCCAAATTCTGGTGGATCAGTACGTGGCTGTACGTGATCGTTGTTACTGGTACCCCCTGTACCCGGATGGTTTTCCTCGGGAGTTTGCCGCTCGACTAACTCTCTCAATCTTTCTTGGCTCTGAGCCAAACCAGTCATCATTGCCATGAATTGATTCATTTGGGCCCTCATCTCTGTCCTTTCATTGGCCATTTGGGTCCTCACATCAGTCAAGTCTTGTTGAACCTGATCCATTTGTAATCCCGGAAGGTTGTTTCTTGTCGGATACCGGTGCACTCTATTGACGGGGAACACTCTTCTACGAGCAATGTTTCCTGAAACCACAACAAAGTGAGAAACAACAACAAAACAAAAACCTACAAAACAAAGAGAAAATGTTAGTATGCAATGCAGGATGTCTATTTGTCTGCCAAGGGTATCCGATTTGGTTCTTTGGTTTTGACCTTTCCAGACCTCGAGGAAATGATGATGTTGCAGAGAGAATAAGCCCACATAATAATACAAACCATATATTACAAAAGAGTGAAGATACATAGTTTGATTACAATAAAGTTCCCATGGTGGGTCAAAATACAACAACAAAATCAAAAGTACAGACAAAAGGAAATACAAGGAAATCAAACGTCCAGTCCAAAGTCATCCTCTCTGACCTCCTTTAGGAGAGCCTCAGTCACTGGACCTACTGGGTGCTCTGTAATGGTCTTGATGAGGAGGTTCCTTGTGGCAATGGCATTGGTCAACTTCTTGTGCTTATCCTGATATTTTGACCTCTTTAACCCCGCCCGGAGTTTCAACTCAGAGATCTCCTTATGTGCTGCTAACAAAGCTGCATGATTCTTCTTCTCACTAGCCTCCAGCTGCTCTATCCTAGCTTGGGTTCTCTGATCTTCCTGTGCACGGGCCTCAGTGATCTTAATCCACCTAGCCTGACTCTCCTCCAGGTAATGCTCAGCTCTGGCCTTCTAAGTCTTAGCTTCTTTGCAAGCATTCTTCAGCACTAACTCTCCTGCTCTAGCCTTTCTGATGTAGTCATCCGTTCTTTCAATCTTGGACAAGTGCTCAATATGGAGCTTCTCTAACCTTTCATTATCTAAACAACTGTCATTCCTCTCCCAGAGGGTTTTCTTCAAGGCTTCAGAGAGCTGAGTATTCCTTTCCTTCAGTTTCTCAAACTCCTCTAAACTGATAGTAGTTGCAGGCTGCACTGCTGATGGACCAGGTACATCCTCTAAGGTGAATGGCATCCGGGTGATTTCCCCCTGACACGAGACCAGTCAAGATACTGAGTTGAAGCTATATTGTTGCACTTGCCAAGGATAGTTGTCCCCTTAGTCTGAATATTATCCCAAGCCCAGGCAGCTTGTCTGACAATGGCAAGGTTGTGCTGGATGTCACAATAGAGGGTTTCTGTCAAATCTTGTCCTCTTGGGGGATGTACCAAAGCATATCCTAATTTCCTCTTGAAAAGCAAAGGGTTGTAGTTGATGCAAACTTTTACCCCAATCAAGGGTACATTTGGATACTGCCCACAGCTAGTAATGATATATTTGCCCTTGGTGCTCTGAGTGCACCATCTGATGTCTTCTGATGTAAGGGCAATCATCCTCTTAGCCCAGTTCCTTGGCTGATAAGGATTCAAGAAAGTGTCTGACTTCGGCAAGTGCCTTAACAACCAACAGTAAAAGAGGGGTGCACAGCATCTAACCAATCTCCCCCTTTGCTTTTCATTCATTTGATGCACTGAGTAGTAAAAGTCTCCAAGCAAGGTAGGAACTGGGTTCCTTAATAAGAACAGGTGAATAGCACTCTTGCTTACAAACTTTGGCTCGTCTGCAAACAAGATAACTCCATATATGCTGAGGGCCAGGAGAGCACAAACAGTTTCCCGCTTCCCTGCTGCAGCATGCAGGGTGGCCTGAGTAACCAAGAAATCTAAGTGAAGGCCTGGGATTCCAGCCTTGGTGGTCATGCTCTGGTCAATGAGGGTGGGCTCCAAGTGCAAAACCTTAGCTATATCTTCATTCTTAGGAGCAGCCATCTCAAGGTTTAAATGGATCCATCTCCTGATAGGGACACCTAACAACATGGAGAACTCTTCCATCAATGGTCCTAGCTTAAAATATGGGAAAGTAAAACAACTGAGAGGATGGTCATAGAACTGGAGACAGGTGTGAATCATGCTCCTCTGGGATGCATCCAGGTCCATGATCATGTCCATAATGCCTTCATAATTTTCCCTGAATAAAGGGACATGATCAGGAGTGATGAGAGACTGGATCTGTCTGATGCCTGTCAGAGTGGACTCAAAGAAGTGATAAGTGATGTTGCTCTTCCTGGATGTGTCCATGCTGACAATGGATGTTGGTGAAGAAAATTGAGGAGAAGCAATGATGAAGGTAACTGCTGAAAACTGATGAAGATAACCGGAGAAGGTACTGAAGAAGAGTCTCTGATGAAGATAACTGGTGAAGATGCCGGTGCAGATAACTGGGGAAGTCTGAGCAGCAGAACAGGTCAAAACCAAACCAAAGATAAGATGTGGGTACCCTGTAAAACAAATAGACAAATGTTAAATAATGCAAAATGATGTATGCAGAATGATATGCAAGGGTTTGTGATCAAGTGCTGGATCCGTTATCTGCCTTTATAGGGTCCATGTGTGTTCATAAGTCCGGATGGAGGCTTAGAAAACCAGTAACCAGGTGGGGGACTCAAATAAAGAGTCACAAGTCCAGGGTTTCACAAGAACAATCCAAAAATGATACAACCTTAAAACAACATTAGTAACAAGGGTATGATGAGGCCAAAGGTTCCTGCAAACCTGTAAACATCCCAACCCCCTCACATGTATTGTTCTAGAACAAGGATCCTCAGACTTGGATCAGTTATGAGAAGTGTAAACACTTATAACCCGGAGGTACAGTGTTTACAATAACCATAAAGGATCCTCCTCTAATTCACCTCAGATGCTGAAGGTCATAAAAGGTCATCCAGACTTAGCAGGCTTCCCAGATAGCCCTAGTACTACAGGAAATCCATAGCACAGAGTTTCCAAGAAGAAACCCATGTCTGAACTGTGTTTCATATTCCCGCACCAGACCGAAATGGAATGGGAAAGAATATGAAGCCACTCTATCCTATGTGTCACTCAGTTCCCCGGTATGGAACCTTAATCACTCAACAATCCCACCCACCAAAGAAAACAGGAGATCCAACACTAATGATATGATAATAAAAGTATGAAATGCATAAAACTGTAAATGAAAGCAATAAATAAAGCTGTACAGAAAGCAATAAATAAAGCAAAAAACAATAAGCACAAGTAGCACATAACACCCCCATAAACACAAATCAAACAAGCGCTAGGAGAAACCCACAAAAAGAACCAGAAGCCCTGGTTGCAATATAAGGTTCCCCAGCAGAGTCGCCAAGCTGTCGCTCCCCCGAAAAGACACCGGGTCGGATAGGGTACAGACGCGAACGGTCGGCGAAAGGAAAAGAATGAAGTGAAGGTGAATAGAGTCACCAGCTAGGCATTTTTATCCCGAAGGAAAGGTAATGCTGCATAAACCTAGGAAGAGATGGATAAGACGGTTGCAAACCATAGAAATTAAGAAAGGGGGTTGGTTACAACCTAGGAAGGTATTAGCACCCATATTGTCCGTCGTACTCGATGGGATCCACGCTTAAAAGATTGTGTTTAAAAGGGGTAGTGTATGTGCTATCTGTGTGCAAAAGCTGGAAAATGAAATGTACAAGTGTCAGTGCAAAAAGGGGTGAATGCTCAGGAACTGAGGATTAGAAAGAATGCTGAAAGAGGGGGAAGACATAGAGACTTTTGTTCGGTAGCAGTTAAGTTATCCCTACATATCCTCTCGTGAAATGAGGAAGTCAGAACACCGTAGTTCGACTTAAAGAGACTGAAAGAATGAATTGATTGTGAACTGCTTGCTTGTCTATGCTCAAGTGTATGACTCGTCTGGCTCGAGTGCTAACTGTTTTGCATTAGATGGAAGAAGCAAGTTCACGCTTATAAATGAGTGTGATGAGAAAAGAATCCCGAAGGAGACGATTATTGTTTGTTTTTGTGTTTTCAGTTTTGTTATCGTGTTTGGTGTTTTGCATAAGTTAATGAGCTTAAACCTAAATCAAGGGCTTGTAAACTCATTATATCCTCCCTGATTAGGGATAATGAGAATACTTAAGTATGAGATAAGCATCTCAACTTAATTGCCATGATGATGTAGGATTAAGGTCATTAACCTACTTGTGATTATTTAAATGTTTTTGGGTTTTTGTTTAGTGTTAAGTAATGAGTTTAATCTCTAATCACATATTAGTGGGCTCATTACACCATCCTAATAGAAGGATAATAGATGAGAACACTTAAGCTGAGGAAGATACCTCAACTTAATCCATGGTTAGGGATTAAATTCATTATATAACAAAGCCTTTATTAAGTGGATTTTAATTAAGAGATGAGATTAAGAAGTGAAGTTTATGGTTTGTAAGACAACTTGAGGGGGACTTGTCCATTAAACACTAGGGTTAGTCCTTCTTAACCATAAAGGAAGAATTAGAATCCTAATGTAAGGCCCAAGTTACAAGATGAAGTATTAGTGATTATTAAGATGATTTGATTAAGAGGTTTAAACAAATTAAAGGTTTAACACTTAGGATTAAAGTTATACACTCCATCCTAAGAGAAAGATGCAGGCATAACCCTAATTCCAAAGTCCTAAAACTTTAAGAGTTTAGTCTTTGCTTTATGAAGATGAGAAGAGAGACTCAAGGAGACTCAAAGGTAAAAAGCTAAGGGGGACTAATTACAACCCAAATCATTATCATGCTTGGATATCCTATGGTTTGTGAGGCTTAAGAAAGATCTTCAAGGAAGCCACCAATGGAAGAAGCAGAAGAAAGGAGGGTGAAGCAGAAGAATAAGTTACTGACTTCAATGAAGAAGATAAGTAACTTAAAGAAAGAAAGTGAGAGAGATTGAACACAAGTGAATCAAATTCACTTAAAAGACAAGTAAGGATTCAAATGAGAGAGATAAGAGAAATGAGAAGTTAAGGAAAATCCACTTCTCAAAGTGACTTACCACCTGAAAATGTTAGTATGAATGCATTAAGTATAAAGCATGAAGAAATGAATTGAAATGAGATGAAATGAGATGCAAAGACCAAAGTCAGAAGTGTTTATGTGGTGTAAATGTCATATGAGATGGTGTTGTGTCATAAAAAGTGCATATGAATGATCATACAAAGATGAGATGATATGAAAGCATACTTAAAAGTTTGAAAACTCATGAAAGTTAATGAAATGAAATGAATGCAAATCATGGAAAATGAATGAAGAAATGATCAAGAATGATTCTAACATGTCCTAAGATGTCTAAGATGACATATGAATGCAATAAATGTCATGGCAAGTTCATGTATGGATGCATATACAAGATGAGTGCAAATGAACACATGAAATTAGGGTTATATGGAAGTATGAGATGCAAATGAACAAAATAGAAGCATATGAAATGATAAAAATTGGAAATCACACTCAAACAAACCCTAATCCCACACTAAGTCACACCCCAAAGGAGAAGGTCAGAAGCTTTACCACTCAAAAGTTATGAATTTCCTAAGTTTCTAGGATTTTTGGATGATTCAAAAAGGAAAAATGCAAATCAATTTGAAAATGCAAGATAAATTCATGAGATAAATGACCTATAAACTAAATGTTATGCACAAAACAATGCAAAATTAATCATCTTCAAACTCTTATTGGTTAGGCAGAAAAGATGTTTTCAAGTTAGGGTTCAAAAATATGATATAAATGACCCTTAATTCAAAGAAAATTCTCAAGTTATGATCAAACCTAAAAATAAATTTGTGTGAAGAGTTTGAAAATGTTTCTAAATGCAATGGGATGATTCATGATTTTTTTGGTGATTTTTAGAAACCTAAATGTATTTTTAATTAATTAAAAGACTTTAATTAATTAAAAATAACATTTAAATATTTTAAAAATACTTTTTCAATGCAAAAAATAAAATAAAAATCATTTTCAAGTTGAGAAAAATATTAAAAACCAAAATGCAAAAGGAAATATTTTTGTGATGTTTTTAACTATTTTTAATCAATTATGCAAAAGAAATGAATAAAAATGAAATAAAAATAAAATAAAGGAAAAGTATGCGCATCTGAAGGCCAGGATTCAAACTAAATTGGAGGGAATTGACTGGCGCGTGTTTGGAGGGTCAGGATTCAATCTGGCATTTTTAAAATTAATCCTAATTAATTAAATTAATTAATCTGATTAGGGTTTTAATGAACTCATCCTGGCCCTTCATTCACGCGTTAAACCTAATCCTACGGCCCACATTCAAACTGGCAAGATTAAACCCTAATCTAACCCTAATGACTTTCAGGTGACCGGAGCAAGCTCCGATCATCTTCTCCGGCCAACCAAAACACTTATCTTCTTCCCAAGGCTAAATTAAAAGCTCTAAAGCTCCAGAATCACTCTCCTAACATCCCTAAGCAAGAATCCATCATCAAAACACATTTATCATACATCAAAAACAAGATTCGAAGCAAATCGTAAAATTGAACAAAACTTTCAGAAGTTAAATACATTCTTAATACTCAATCATTTTCAAAACAAATTACATCAGGATGATCAGTGAAGCATGAAGATTCATTTAGAAACTTAAAATGCAAGTTCTGGAAAAAATGTTCTTGAGGTTACCTGAGGTTGAGCTTTCAGTTCTTGAGCTTTCTGGACCTTTCTTTGGTGCAAATCAACTCCAATGAGCTTCCTGGGAATGCTTTGATGCTTGGAGTGAGTTTATTTGGCCTCTTTTTTGAAGTTCAGTTTTGAGAGGTGGAAAATCATGTTTTGATTTGAGTGGGTGTTTGGCTGAAATGAAGGGTGGGAAATGATCCTTAGGTAGTGGTGAAGTGAATGGTGCAAAAATATTTGAGTTTGAGTGGCTGGATTTGCAGATTCAAAGAGAGGATGGTTTTTGGTGATTTTTTCAATCCTGGCTTGTGGGAGGTTCTCAGCTTGTGTGTGGTGTGTTTTGGATTACTTTAGGTTAGTATAAACAATTGCAATTGGTTCAGAGAGTTGTTGTGGCTCAGCTTGATTGGTATGGTTGTTTTTGAAAAAAGTCAACATTGGTTGTACTATGAGCATGGGTCATGGAAGGAGTGGTTCTATGGCATGTCTGGCCTCAGCTGACTTTGTGGAGGGCCCTTAGATCACTAGAAAGCAGTTGTAATGTCTTGATCAAGAGTTTGCAATGTTTATGCATAAATGTCATTTTGTGAACTTTGTAACATTTGGTCATGGAAGTGTCTTGTTCAATGCTGAATTTTGGTCATGGCATGTTACATAATGTTGTTATGGTACATTGAGACAAGTTAGAGGTCATACAAAGCCTTGGAGATCATTCTTGCAAGAATCCCTCTTTTGAGAATTTTAATGAAAAATGGCTTATGGAAACTTGTGATCCAAGGCAAGATTTTGATCTTGTAATGTTGCACCATGTTTGGTTGATGTCTAGAAGTCAATTAGAGGTGACTTGAGTGCTTGAAACTTGATTTTGCAAAAAATCCTCTTTGGCATGAAACTTGAAATTTAGGATTTTTGCCAACTTTGAAAGGCCATATCTTGAGTTCTAGGATGAATCAAGACATATTCTTGTACTTTTTGAAAAGGGAAAGACCTAATCTACAACTTTCATGACCAAGAATTTTTCATTTGAAGCATTTTTGGTTGAGAAAGAGGAGGTTCAAAAACATTCCCAAAATGGAAAGTTTCCATTACAAGTCATTTCCATTTTTGGCAAGTTTGCAAATGGCTCAAAATTCTTCAATCTTGTGAACTTCCAACCACTTCTAAGATCAAATAAAGATCATAGAACCTCATTTCGATGAAAATACCCCTTTGGTTCCATTGTTGGGGGCCTCAGATGCCCTGATTTTGACTTAACTTGCTCAAGAAGTTACCTAATGAACAAATGACTTCCACAATGAATTTCTTCAACAAACTTGGTACACATGATCCTTATAACATATTAAGAACAATAGAAACAAGAATGGCCCAAAATTTTTGAGTTAAGGCCTCTGAAACCAAAACCCTAATTTTGGTCATCTATGTAGTGAAAACCCTTGCTCTGCTTCCATGCCTTGCCAGTTCTTGTGATCTCTTGACTTCCATGAAATTTGAGGGACATAATATGATGATAGAAAACACATGGACCCTCTTAGAAATCTTTGAGGCCTTTGGGATGGCTCAGATGTAATCTTGGATTGCTTAGATCACAAACCCTAGATGCAGATGAACTTGAACTTATGCAGTGAAACAAAAATGCAATATGAGGTGCAATGCTTATGCTTATGCAAACATTAAAGATCACAAGCCATGGTGTGATATGAAGTGAGGGAAAATTTTGGGTGTTTACAGAGGATGACGAAAACAATACCATAATCTTATATAGTATGCTTTTGAATAGACTATGCTAACGATGTATGTAACACCCATTTTTCCCATTTTCAAAATTAACATAAATTCTCATTAAAAATCAGAGTCACATAATAAAGCGAGTGATTACTCATCAAAATAAATCCAACATTTCATTTTATTTCATAACATAAGCAGCGGAATTCATAATTTCAACAGTAACGTGCTCAACAGCACAATAATTCAAAAACATAAAATTATCCTTCTAGTTTATTAAATCGATACGTAACTATCACAAAGTCAAAAAATATAAATAAAGTAAAACAAAGTGATCAAAGTCCCCATTCCCGTTACTTATCATAGCTCCTAGGACTCGAACAAGCAACACCAAACTTCTCAGGTACCTGGGTTTTCTGTACTTCCGAAGAAGCACAGACGCCACAAAACAACAAAGGGATGAGAAACAATTTTATATTATAACGGTGCAAATAACATTTATGAAGAAGTAATTCACACACACTCATCATAACATACAACATCAATCATTCATTCATATCAATGCAATGTGACTCAGTACACAATGCAAATGTGGTACCGACTTCATCAAATTGTCCATCGATTCGGACCGGATGCATCGCTTACGCTCCTACAGAGACACGACCATCCCCCACCCATTGATTCCCAATGAATCTGAAAAATCATTTACGCTCCATCCGAGACATGATCATTCCCCTTCAACATGTATGCGTATGCAAAAACTCGATTACAACATACATTATCATAACCACATATGGATACAATCATAATAATACGATCCTCATGATCTTCATCAATCATAAATCATTTCATCATATAATTAGTACTAAGCATATAGCATGCATCAACACAACCAACACAATTCAATTCATCATTAGTAACTCCTATCACTCACACGGTCTCCTAAGACTCACTCACTAAGTTTTGGATCATCAGGTCCCATAGTTACTACTAACATTACTATCCATGCCTTAGTTTACTAATACGAGCCTTAAATGAAAGAACAGATTGAATCCGACTTGAAAACAATACGAAAACTCAAAATGCAGGGGCCTGACACGGCCTCCCGTGTCCCCTGACAAGGCCCGTGTCAGGTGGTCTGAAGCGCAACCTTCAAAAGCTTCATTTCCCAAAGCACAAAAGAGTGACACGGCCACCTGTGTCGTGTGACACCCTCTAAGTACAATCCTCTCAAAAATTCCCCTAAACCTTGTTCCTGTGGCCTGACACGGCCCGTGTCAGGGGCTCAACGTCAAAAAATAGTTTTCTTCATAAAATTCACTCTTCTTCTCCCTTTTATACCAGTCCAATTCCAGTTCGTTTTACTTCGTTTCTAACACTCAAAATAACCCAATTATGATCCTTATTATCCAATTATACCTCTAACATCACCTAATTTCTTAAACTAACAAATACTAATCAAATGGTTACAATTATATGTCTTCTTCATCTCTTCTAATGGCCTCATAAATCATAACATTCATGAACAAGTTTCATATGTCACACACATCATACAATTCAGCATCAAGATTCACACAAACCTAATCCATCATCATAACATTCATACAACATCATAAATTCATCCAAATAAATTATAATTCATAAACCCTAAGGGAATAAGGAGCTCCCAATTACCCTTATATGTTAGATCACCAAAATAAAACCTTTCTCCCCCCTTACCTCGAACTCTACGATCCTTGATTTTCCCCTTCATCTCTCTTTTCTCCAGAGCTCTCTGTTCTTCATTAAAATGCACGATAATGAGAAATCTATCGTGTTCTCCCTTTTCATAACATGATCAATTTACACATTTTCCCCTTAGACCTCCAAATTACCATTTTATTATTTAAATAAAAATGTTATAATAATATTCCACCTCATTATCATATTATAATTTAAAAACAAAATAACTCTTTAATTATTATTCAAATTATACTCCAAAATTCTCCATATTATTTTATAAAATAATTTATAAAAATTGAGGTGTTACAACTCTCCCCCACTTAATTTATTTTCGCCCTCAAAAATGTACCTGTATGGAATAATTCTGGATATGCCTCTCGCATCTTGCTCTCCAGTTCCCAAGTAACACTTCCATCAGCAGCTCCTCCCCAAGCTACTCTCACAAGAGGTATCTCCTTGCCTCTTATTTGCTTCATCTTATGATCTTCAATTCTTAATGGTAAAGTCTCCACCGTAAGATTGTCACAAATCTTCACTTCATCCCTCTGGATAACATGTGACGGATCAGATACATACTTCCTGAGTTGCGACACATGAAACACTTCGTGTAGATTCGAAAGCTCCGGCGGTAATGCCACCCGGTAAGCAACTCTGCCTACTCTTTGCATAATCTGATACGGTCTGATGAACTTAGGAGCCAACTTCTTAGATTTCAAAGTACATCCAACACCTGTCATCGGGTTGACCATCAAGAATACATGGTCACCTTCACTGAACTCTAAGTCCTTTATTCTATTATCATGGTAAATTTTCTGCCGACTCTGAGACACTTTCATTTTCTCTTTAATCATCTGAATAGTCTTGGTAGTTTGTTGAATAATCTCAGGTCCAAGCATAACATTCTCACCCATCTCATACCAACACAGAGGCATTTTACATCTTCTACCATATAAAGCCTCAAACGGTGTCATTCCAATACTCGCATGGTAACTGTTTGTAATACCTCAAAATTTTCCCTCTCATATCCTCAACATTTGGCATAGCATTAACATACATAAGTTCACAAATAACCAACAACATTGCATCATGTGTAGCATAGCTGAGGCATAGGCATGTGGTCAATTGATGGAGCAACTGAAGGCTATACAAAGGCAATCAAAGGGTCACAAAGCTTCTCAACCTCATGCTAAGGGTCCACAACATCCCATAATTTCTTATTTGAAGCCACAAGTTATGGAAGGTTTTGGTTTGATCAAAGAAGGCAAGCAGTGCAACCTCTCCTGAGGAAATGGTTCAAATTAGGGTTTCAATTGTGAAAGGCTTTTCCATGAATTTTTGAGAAAAAGTGGATTCCATTGTGAAATTTTTGGAACTCTTCCATAGCATAAAAATTGAGAAATTTATGATCATGTAAAGTTGAGGAAAATCAAGGCAAAACTGGGTCATGGGCGAGGCAGCTTGCAGGCCAGCGCGCGTGCCCTACCTGGCAATTCATCAAACAGGTGGTGGGTCACAAGGCAAGCAATATTTCTCCATGTTAGAGCCCTCAAATGAATTTTCTTTGAACTACGAAGTTGTTCATTGCCATGTTTCCAACAACTTTGATGTTCAAAGATTTTTCATCTGATCAAAGGATTGGGAGTTATGGGAAGGCAAAGAGAGGGTGTTCAAACTGAAAGTGAGCAAGGCATCTGACCAGGCCAAGGGCAGGCCATGCAGGCCCATTTTGCAGCTTCATGACATGATATTCATTGGTATGTTTGAGATGTTTAGAGGTCATGTTTCATCTTGAACTAAACACCAAACATGTCCTTTGCATCATTCTCTTCAATTTGATCACAAGAAGTCAGTGCTTTGATGCCTTGAGGAGCAAGAAACATCCTTTAGAAGATCACCATAAGCAAGTTGGTTACTTGTATGCTAAGGCATTGTATCAAGGCTTGAATCCAAGTCATTTCAATTGGTAGACATCATTCACTTTGCTATGATCACAAAGTATCCAATTGAAGGATCAAATTATTCCCTGTATGCACATACATCATAGCTGCCATGCACTATGGGGATGGTTCAAGTGAATGAGAAGTTCCCTGCATATGCCAGCTGCATTGTTCTCAGCTTCATCACACCTCATTGAAACCTCATCATAAGGCATGAACCTAACCACATTCAATCAGTTTCGGGCCAAGCCAGATCAGCATTGTACACTTGTTGTACACCTTTGATGGAGTTCAAGCCAACTGAATAAGAGGGAACTTGCTGCAAGCATGATCAGAATAGTTTCACTTTCCTTCACTTCAGCTCATCCTAAGTTCCATGTTCATCATTGCATGAGATCACATCCATCATGGAGAATCCAACTAAATGTGGAAGTTTTTAGAGAGTTTCAGTTGCATAACCAACTTGACTCACCTCTAACAAACTCAACTCAGTTAACCAGGGTTGTAACCCTGGTTCTAACTGTTAATCAGAGGTCAAGGACCCTATAAAGGAAAGAGCTTAGTGCAGTTTGAAGGGCTCTCTCATCATTTTTTTGCTCAATTCACCATAGAAGTTCACACAAATCCTCTCTGCATTCTCTTTGCATTTTTCCTCGAGCAAACATCATCATCTCAAATTCATCCTCATTCTTCATCAAGCTATCATCTTCATCATCTTAAGATCAATATACAAGCATGGCATAACTTGATTCACCAAGGATTCAATAATGCACCATTGTTGATCTTCACTGCAACTTGGATTCAAGTTCCTAAAATTGCCATAATCTTGCTCTGATTTACATCTATTCATCATCAGGATCAAGCATAGCTTCATCTTCATGGTTTGATCACCTCAAATCATCAAGGATTCAATACTGCACAATTGAAGAGTTTCACTGCATTTCCATCAGTCTCTCAAGATCCACGCATCATAGAGTGTTTATTTCACTCTTGTTGATCAAGATCAAGATCAAGTAAGCTAAGGATCCTCATCTCTGGTCTTCTAACAACATATTGTCATCTCTGCAACTCAGGTATGTCATGAAACTCCACTTGCTCGAATTGAATATTTCCAACTGTTTTTATGTGGATTAAGGCCTGATAGAGGTTATTGGATATCTGGATAGTGGATAGACACCCTAGGTGTGTAGTTTCAGTTTCATAGGTCAAGTTTTTTGTCTTCGATTTGGCTATTCTAAGAACCCTAAATGGATTATGAGGGTAGATTCTTGATCAGTGATGAGAGGAGATTGCAATGGTGGTCTTGGAATTCATTTTCATGGAGGATTAGAGAAACCCTAGGTCAGGGGTGACTGGAGAAGATGACCGGAGGTCACTTCCGGTCACCTGAACAGTAACCCTAGGCCGAAGATGAATTATAATGTGACCGTTAGATTAATTGGATCCAAGAGTCCACAGCGTTCCAGCACATAAATGAAACGTGTGCCATCCACATGACAAAGTTAACACAAAGTCAATCAGTTCATATTCACACCCCACACCCGTTTGACATGAGCCCATTTCAGTGTATTTCCTTGCTATTCTCACCCCCTAGGCCCAATCCAGTAATTCTTTTAATTTCTTTTTCTTTCTTTTATTCCCATTTTATTTCAGTTTCGTTTTTTATTATTAAAAATAGAAAAACTCCACAAACAATTCCCAATTAATTCATGATGGATCCTCATATTTTTCTATAATTTTTGTTTTCATTTTTCTTTTATATTTTAGTCAGAATTAATTTCTCATTTGAATTAATTCCATTTTTCTCATATTTTGACCAATCACCTTGTGCAATTTCTTTCTCTCAAACCATAAAACATAAATGGCCCATTCTTCTTGCATTAACCAGTAGACTCATTAAACTACTTCATCATATTTTTGTTTTGATTCTTAGGTCCTTTTATGCCGTGTTTTGGTTTCATCCTTTCACTTGCATGTTCATAAACCTTAATCCACTTCCATACACCATTTAAACCATCAAAAATAGGAATTTTTGTGATATTTTTTGTATGTATGCTACTTTATGGATTTTGTATTCAAGTGTCAAGTTTCATAATTTTTCATGATCATTTGCTATTTTTTTAGTTTGCTTGGTTCACAAGTCATGTTTTTGGTCCTTTTGTTCCCTTCCTTTGGTCCCATTAGCATAAGGCACTCATTCCATTTGTATAAGGTCTTGTTTCTGGTTCTTGCGAGTCATATTATAGGTCTTCCAACATTGAAAGCCATCCTTGGGTCCTCACCTTTTAATTTTAGGGTTTACTTGAGTTCTAAGTCACACTTGTCCCACTTTTAACCTAATCCCTCTCTTCCTTCCATCTTAAACATTTCAATTTCAATTTGTACATAAACCAACTTCATTTTATCTTTGTTTTGTATATTATAAGTTTTTTGTGGTCATTCTCACTTGTTCATATCATTGTAGAACCATTTCCCCCCCTTTTGAACCTCATTTGTCACTTAAAGGACCTTAGAAACCCTAATTTGAACACCTAGCCTTAGGATACTTCTTAACCCACAATTTGTGAACATTTTCCAAGTATAATCTCCGTTTTATTTTTTTGTCAAGCCCCTGGTTTTTGTGTGGGAAAGTCAAATCACTTTGGTCATTTCTTGAATTTTTTCTAAGTCTTTTTGTTGCATCTTTATAACCATGCTTCTATATGCATTCTCCCCCTTTCAATCTCATACTAGAATACCTTTAACTTGAATCTCTCCTTTCTCATTTGATCCTTTCATTTCCTTCATTTCCCTATAGTGTTAAGTTCTGACTTTTTCATTTACCTTTGGGTTTAAGGGATTTTAACAATAGTAATCACTTAGGTTATCTTTATAATCTCATCCTTAGGGTTTATTGGTGCTTTAGGACATAATTTGACTTTAATTCACTTAATTCCTTTAGAAACCTTTGAATTGGTTTAACTACTGACTTTTTTGGTATGTTACCTTATAAGATGCTTTTGGCTTAGGAATTGACCATAGGCGTTCATTAACATCTTTCCTAGGTTAGTGTGAGTTCTTGTGGGAAGTTTGTCATTTGTTTATGCTTTCAATATGAATTGTCATGCTAACTCTTGTTTTGTAGGGGGGATGAGGTAATCACTTCATTCTTCATCTCTTATGCATTTATTTGCCTTACCTTGGAACTTTGTGCCTTGTTCATAGGTTCCATTTTTCTCTCTTTAGATTCAACTTAACTTCCTTAGGAAGTAAGTTGAATTCTAACTTGTTCTTTCTTCTTATTAAGTTAGAAAACATCATTAACCATAAGATCACACTTGTACATAATAAGATGACTTTGTGTCTTAGTCCCCCCATTAGCTTTGACCTTTTCCTTTTGAGTCTTCTCTCCTCATCTTCAAACAAATCCAAAAAGACTTAACAAATGCATGAAAGGATCCCTCGTGTATAGCCTTATTCCATGAGGCACTTGTACTCATTCCATCTTGGAGTGGTGTAAGCTTGTCTAGCATGATGCACAAGTCTTATCAAGGGGTTATTTCACAAAGAAAAACATAAAAGATACTTCTTCACAAAAGCCACAGAAACACTTAATAAAGTTCAACAAGCTAGTGAACTTAAACCGTAATTCATGGAAACAAGTCTTGGATAAATTCTCCTTGCTTGGTGTGTGTTACTCCCGAAGATTTGCATCCCAGTGCAGACGCGAACGGTCGGCAAAAAGATAGAATGAAATTGAAGTGAATAGAGTCTCCAGCTAGGCATTTTTATCCCGAAGGAAAGGTAATGTTGCATAAACCTGGAAAGAGATGGATAAGGCGGTTGCGAACTAGAGAAACTAAGAAAAAGGGTTGGTTACAACCTGGGAAGGTATTAGCACCCAGATTGTCTGTCGTACTCGACGGGATCCACGCTTATAAGATTGTGTTTAAAGGGGTAGGTGTATGTGATATCTGTGTGCAAAAACTAAGAAAAGAATGTACAAGTGTCAGTGAAAAAAGATGAATTTCTCAGGAACTGAGGCTTTTAAAGATTGCTGAAAGAGGGGGAAGACACAGAGACTTTTGTTCGATAAATTTTAAGTTATGCCTACGTATCCTCTCGTGCAATGAGGAAGTCAGAACATCGTAGTTCGACTCAAAGAGACTGAAAAATAAGTTGAATGTGAACTGCTTGCTTGTCTATGCTCAAGTGTATGACTCGTCTAGCTCGAGTGCTAACTGTCTTGCATTAGACAGAAGAAGCAAGTTCTCATTTTCAGAGTGAGTGTTATGAGAAAAGAATCCCGAAGGAGACGATTATTGTTTGTTTTTGTGTTTTCAGTTTTGTTATTGTTTTTGGTGTTTTGCATAAGATAATGAGCTTAAGCCTAAATCAAGGATTGGTAAACTCATTATATCACCCCTGATTAGGGATAATGAGCCTACTTAAGTGTGAGATAAGCATCTCAACTTAATTACCATGATGATATAGGATTAAGATCATTAACTTAATTTGGAAATTATTAAGTGTTTTTGGGTTTTTGTTTAGTGTTAAGTAATGAGTTTAATCTCTAATCAGGGATTAGTGAACTCATTACACCATCCTAATAGAAGGATAATAGATGAGAACACTTAAGTTGAGGAAGATACCTCAACTTAATCCATGGTTAGGGATTAAATTCATTATATAACAAAACTTTATTAAGTGGATTTTAATTAAGAGATGAGATTAAGAAGTGGATTTTAAGTTTTGTAAGACAACTTGAGGGGGACTTGTCCATTAAACACTAGGGTTAGTCCCTCTTAACCATAAGGAAGAGATAGAACCCTAATGTAAGGCCCAAGTTACAAGATAAAGTCTTGGTGATTATTAATGTGTTTTGATTAAGAGGTTTAAACAAATTAAAGGTTTAACACTTAGGATTAAAGTTATAGACTCCATCCTAAGAGAAGGATGCAGGCATAACCCTAATTCCAAAGTCCTAAAACTTTAAGAGTTTAGTCTCTAATTATTGAGATGAGAAGAGAGACTCAAGGAGACTCAAAGGTAAAAAGCTAAGGGGGACTAAACACAACCCTAAATATTATCATGCTTGGATATCCTATGCTTGGAAGAAAGTGAGAAAGATGGAACATAAGTGAATTTGATTCACTTCAAAGACATGTAAAATGTATATGAAAGGGATAAGAAGAAGTGAGAGGTGAAGGCAAATCCACCTCCCACAATAACTTACCAAGAGCTCCTGAAAAGTTAGTATGAATGCATAAGACATAAAGCATGAAGAAATGAATTGAAATGAGATGAAATGACCAAAGTCAGAAGTGATTATGCAATGCAAATGTCATGTGAGATGACGCAAAGTCATACAATGTGCATATGAATGATCATACAAAGATGAGATGTCATGAAAGCATTCTTACAAGTTTGAAAACACATGGATGTTTATGAAATGAAATGAATGAAACATATGGAAAATGAATGAAGAAATGATTAAGAAAGGTTATAACATGTCCTAAGATGTCTAAGATGACATATGAATGCTTGAAATGTCATGGCAAGTTCATGTGATGATGAATATGCAAGGTGAATGCAAATGAACATGAGAAATTTGGGTTTTATGAACACATGAGACGCAAATGGATAAAACAGAAGCATACAACATAACAAAAATTTGAAATCAAGCTCATACAAACCCTAATCCCATATTAGGTCAAACCCCAAAGGAGAAGGTCGGAAGCTAATCCTATTGAAAGTTATGATTTTCCTAAGTTTGCTAGGTTTTTTGGGTGATTCAAAAGGAAAAATGCAAATCAAATTGAAAATGCAAGATAAATTCATGAGGAATATAACCTATAAAACTACATGCAATATGTGAAAAAATGCAAAAAGAATCAAGTTCAAACTCTTCTTGGTTAGGCAGAAATGATTTTTCAAAGTTAAGGTTAAAAAATGTGATTTTAAAGACCCTTAATTCAAAGAAAATTGGGAAACTATGATCAAACCTAAAAAGAAATTTGTATGAAGAGTTTGAAAATGTTTCTAAATGTATTGGGATGGTTCATGATTTTTTTGGTGATTTTTAGAAACCTAAATGCATTTTTAATTAATTAAAATACTTTAATTAATTAAAAATAACATTTAAATATTTTAAAAATACTTTTTAAATGCAAAAAATAAAATAAAAATCATTTTTGGGTTGAAAAAAATATTTGGATCAGAATTGCAAAAGGAAATATTTTTGTGATGTTTTTAACTATTTTAAATAAACTATGCAAAAGGAATAAAATAAAATGAAAATAAAAATGGATTTAATGGAGGTCAACGCATCTGAAGGCTGAGGTTTAAACCTAGGTTGACTGCGCGCGCAGATGGAAGGCCTGGATTGCATCTGGTTTAATTAACTAATTAATCTAATTAATTAAAAATTAGGGCTAACTGAAATGATCTGGACCCTTAAAAAACGGCTCACGTTTAAACTGGCAAGATTAAACCCTAACCAAACCCTAATGCCTTTCAGGTGACTGGAGCAAGCTCCTGTCATCTTCTCCGACGAGTCACTCATGCTAATTTCTTTCCTAGGCTATCCCAAACCCCCAAACTCTCCAGAATCAACCCCCTAATCATTCTAAACAAGAATCAGGCCACAAACAACATTTATTTTGCATCAAACGCACGAATCGAAGAAAAATATTTTCAGATCAAAAAGTTTCAGAACAAACATACATACTCATTTCTCAACCATTTTCAATTCTAAACATATCAGAGTGATCTGCTAAACATGTAGAATCATTTAGGAACTTAAAACAAGAGTTCTGGAAAAATTGTTCTTCATGATACCTGAGATGAAGCTTTGCAATTTTTGAGCTTTCTGGGCCTCTCCCTTGTGCAATCCAGACCCCTTTGACCTCCTGAGGCTATTGTCAAGCTTGAATGAAGCTTAGAGTGGCTGGTTTGTGTGTTTCAGTTTTGACAAAGCAGAAATCGTGTTTCTTGTGTGATGTGTTTTTGGCTATGGTGATGGGTGGGAATAAATCCTGAGGTTATATGGAGTTGATTGGTGGATGAATTTGTGGTTTTTGCTGGCTGTGGAAGGAGTTTCAAAGAGATGAAGGTTTTTGAGGTTTTTTGTGATTCTGAGCTTGTTGGTAGTTTCAGCCTTGTGTGTGTTGTTTAATGAAGTCCATTATGCTAGTATAGGCCAATGGGATTGATCAGAAAGTTGTTGTGGCACATGTTGATTGGTATGGGAGGTTTTTGCAAAAAGTCAAGATTGTGTACTATGAGGTATGGGCACGGGTCAGAGCTGGCTTGGGGGCTTTTCCTGCCTCAGCTTGCATCAAGGATGGCCATGGGATTGGATTTGAGGATCTGGATGGCATGATACAAGAGTTATCACATTTTTTGCAAATTTCCCTCTTTGAAATTTCTTGGATCACAAGCCATGAAAACCTTATGTCCAATGCTTAATTCTGATCAAGGCAAGTTGTGTGATGTTGTAATGATGTTTAGAAGTAAATTAGAGGTCATGAAAGTGCTTAGAACTTGAATTTGCAAAAATCCCTCTTTGGCATGAAACTTGAAATTATGTGATTTTTGCCAACTTTGAAAGGCCATATCTTGAGTTCTATGATGAATCAAGACATGTTCTTGTACTTTTTGAAAATGGAAAGACTTAATCTACAACTTTCATGCCCAATAATTTTTCATTTGAAGCATTTTTTGTCATGAAAGAGGAGGTTGAAAATCTTTCCCAAAATGGAAAGTTTGCATTTCAAGTCATTTCCAAAAATGGAAAGTTTGCAATTGGCTCAAAATTCTTCAATCTTGTGAACTTACAACCATTTCTAAGATCAAATAAAGATCATTGAACTTCAATTTGATGAAAATGACCCTTTGGTTCCATTGTTGGGGGCCTCAGATGCCCTGACTTTGACTTAACTTGCTCAAGAAGTTACCCAATGATCAGATGACCTCCACAATGAATTTCTTCATAAAACTTGGTACACATGATCCTTATAACATATTAAGAACATTAGAAACAATAATGACCAAAAAATTTGGAGTTAAGGCCTCTGAAACCAAAACCCTAATTTTGGTCATCTGTGTAGTGAAAACCTTAGCTCTGCTTCCCAGTCTTTGCCAATTCTTGTGATCCCTTGTCTTTCATGAACTCTGGGGAGCATAATATGATCATAGAACACACATGGACCCTCTTGGAAAGCTTTAAGACCTTTGGGATGGCTCAGATTGATTCTTGGATTGCTCAGATCACAAACCCTAGATGCAGATGAAATTGAACTATGTAGTGAAGCAAATATGCAATATGAGATATAATGCTTAATGTTAAAACAAAAATGAAAGATCACAAGCCATGGTGTGATAACAAGTGAGGGCAAATTTGGGGTGTCTACCGTGTGCTTGTTCTATTATTCCATCTTGGAATGTAGTAGCAAGTACACATTCCATGGAAAAGAGTTCGAATTCACTTCCTTGTGCCAAATTCATACAAAACTCATTAAAAGGCAATAACAGACACTAAGGGAATTTCTTGCGGGAACTTCTCTTCTCTTCTCATTCACTCTCAACGCAAACTCGCGACGACTTGTCTCGCATGCAAGACAGTAAACACACTCGTACCAGACGAGCCTACAACACCTAAGCATAGACATACGCAGTTCCAACCATAAAAAAACACAAACAAAGTTCCCGCCTAGTTAGGCGAACTACGTCGACTCTGATCCTCATTTTCCCGATGATTTACGTAGGCAGTGGGGTAGGGCCCGTTCGAGCACATTCTTTATTTTCCCTACATTTTCCCCATTATTTCTTCTTGTTCTCTTTTCCAGTTCCCTTCTCATTTCTCATTCCCATTCTAGTTAGCAGTTCATTTGTTCAGCAGCAGTTATATTTTTATCACCCTTTGAAACAAACAAGCAAGTGTGGATCCCGTCGGGTACGGCAGACGATCTGGGGTGCTAATACCTTCCCAGGTCGTAACCGACTCCCGAACCCAAATCTTTGGTTCGTAGGACCTTGTCCTTTCCTTCTTCCTAAGGTTTGTGCAACATTACATTTCTTATTTGTTCGGGATAAAAATGCCTGGCTGGCGACTCTACCTTTTCCGCGCCACTTTCGCGTTTGTACTAGGATGAAAATCCCGGGAGCGACAGCTGGCGACTCTGCTGGGGATCGAGCCCAGAATCTCTGGTTTCCCTTGTAGAGTCAATCCTAGTGCTTGTTTGTTTTTGTTTCCTTGGGTATTTATATGTGTGTTGTGTGTTGTTGTGTTTATTTACTATTTACAGCTTTATTTAGTTCTTTCAGTATTTATTTCACATGCATCATACTAGACTGTGTTGGTTTCATTTTTTCTGTGGGATGGGTTTTGTTACTGTGAGATAAGCCAAATACCCGGCTTGAGTGCACCTAGGATTTATAGTGGTTCCACTTTGGCTTCATGGCATCTTGCTATGTTGGTATTAGTGAGTTCCACGCCTTGACTTGCGACCTTCTCGGAAATGTATTGACGCGGAAATCTTTCTGGGGGTAATACACTACCTTGATAGTTATGTGCAGTCAGGGGACCGGTCATTGAGAACCTTTGTGGAAACATCCCTCTCCAGTGATGACAGTGGCAGACCACATTTGTTGGCAAACCCACTCGCATCCGAGGGCCCACTGGGAACTCTCATAGGATGGCCTGGTTCTCTCATAGGAATCCAGTTAAGGCAAATTATTCGTATGACGATAGTATTGTACCCTTCGGGATGAATGTACTATTGTTTCTCGATTCAGTGCTTGAAGCTGAGGACTAATGAGGGATGCTTGTTTCCTTGGACTCGGCTGAGACCTCCCTGAGTAGTACATAATGCCAAACCGATTCCCTGATTTGGTCATGAGCCATTTTTCGGCCTTGAGAGTCTGTGATGTTTGACCCGAGTAGCACACCCGTGAGATTTGGAGGGGTTTACAGGTTTGCAGGAGCCCAAAACTTCAACATACCCATGTATGCGAGTACACTTCAGTGATATGATCCTGTTATGTTAATTATGGAGTCTGAAATCATGAGCTCCTGATCAGAAAGATATTTGTGATGATGTTGTGGCCTTGCACAGACACTTGATTACCTGATTCACTACACAGACACATCACTGATCACGTGCCTTGCCTTGCATAACATCATAACATCATTAATAATTTTGTGTTCTTTTTACTCTCAGGGTTCATTACCTCCTATTCTGGTCATATTTTTTGCTTCAACATGGAGATTCCAAGGAAGATAAATGTCCATTATACTTTCCCACATCCAAAGACAGATGGTATTCAAAAGTTAATTGGCTTGATGGGTGACAAAGTGCTTAATGATTTCAGAAAAGAGTTTGGAAAGATTATAGACTATTGTAAACACCCCAAATTTTCCCTCACTCTTCATCACACCATGGCTTGTGATTTTCATCTTTGCATTAACATAGGCATACTATCTCATATTGTATTTTGTTTCATCTGCATAGTTCAAGTTCATTTGCATCTAGGGTTTGTGATCTGAGCAATCCAAGATTCCATCTGAGCCATCCCAAAGGTCTCAAAGATTTCCAAGAGGGTCCATGTGTGTTCTATAATCATATTATGTCCCTCAAAGTTCATGGAAGTCAAGAGATCACAAGAGCTGGCAAGGCATGGAAGCAGAGCTAGGGTTTTCACTACACAAATGACCAAAATTAGGGTTTTGGTTTTAGAGGCCTTAACTCCAAATTTTTGGTCCATTCTTGTTTCTAATGTTCTTAAGATGTTATAAGGATCATGTGTACCAAGTTTGATGAAGAAATTCACTATGGAAGTCATTTGTTCATTGGATAACTTCTTGAGCAAGTTAAGTCAAAGTCAGGGCATCTGAGGCCCCCAACAATGGAACCAAAGGGGTATTTTCATCAAATTGAAGTTTTATGATCTTTATTTGATCTTAGAAGAGGTTAGAAGTTCACAAGATTGAAGAATTTTGAGCCATTTGCAAACTTGCCAAAAATGGAAATGACTTGTAATGGAAACTTTCCATTTTGGGAAAGTTTTTCAACCTCCTCTTTCATAACCAAAAATGCTTCAAATGAAAAATTATTGGTCATGAAATTTGTAGATTAGGTCTTTCCCTTTTTAAAAACTACAAGAACATGTCTTGATTCATCATAGAACTCAAGATATGGCCTTTCAAAGTTGGCAAAAATCCTAAAATTTCAAGTTTCATGTCAAAGAGGGATTTTGCAAATTGGCATATTCAAGCATTCTAATGACTTCAAATATGCACAAATACTTCACAACATGTCAAACAAACCTCAAAGGATCAGAATTGTACATTGAACTTAGGTTTTCCATGACTTATGATCCAAGAAACTTCAAAGAGGGAATTTTGCAAAACATGTGATAACTCCTCATCCATGCCATCCAGCACATCAAAACCAATTCCATGGCTCTCCACAAAGTCAGCTGAGGCCAGACACCCCAAGAAATCATACCTGCACCATGCCCATACCTCAAAGTACAAAATCTTGACTTTTTGCAAAAGCTCCCATACCAATCAACCTGTGCCACAACAACTTTCTAGCCAATCAACATTGTTTATGTGGACCATAAGCAACTCATAACACACAAAATTGAGGCCTGAATCCATACACACACTCAGAATCACAAAAACCTCAAGAAACCTTCCCTTCATCGAATTCCATAACACAGCCAACAAAAATCACAAACTCTTCCACCAATAAACTCAGCATCACCCCAAGATCATTTCCCACCCATCACCATAGCTTAAAACACAGCCAAACACAAATACGATTTCTGCAACTTCAGAAACAAAACCTTCAAACCAACCATTGCAAGCTTGTTCCAAGCATCAAAGCATCCTCAGGAGGCCCATTGGAGTTGACTTGCACCAAAGAGAGGTCCAGAAAGCTCAAGAACTGAAAGCTCAACCTCAGGTATACCTCAAGAACAATTTTTCCAGAACTTGCTATTTAAGTTAAAATATCAATCTTCATGTTCCCCTGATCACTCTGATATGTTTAATTTTGAAAATGATTGAGAAATGAGCATGTATGAAGCTTCTGAAATTTTTGACCTAAAACTTGATTGCTTTGATTCTTGTTGTTGATGTAATATAAATGGATTTCGTGCCTGGATTCTTGTTTATTGTTGTTCATTGATCATTTCTGGAGAGTTTGTTGCATTATGGTGGGGTTTTGAGGGAACTCAGGTGAGGGTTGGCCGGAGAAGATGACCGGAGCTTAGCTCCGATCACCTGAGTTTAATTAGGGCTAATTAGGGTTAATTTTCCAGTTTAAACGTGGACCCTTGGATTTGTTTTAATTTTGCGTATGGAAGGCCCGGATCTTGTCATTTAACCCTAATCTAATTAATTAATTAAAACCTGGATTAATTAATTTAATTATGTAATTTAACCCATAAGCCATCTGGACCATTGATTCGCGCACGCAGTCAATGGTCCATCCCCCAGTTTAAATCTCAGCCTTAGTATCAGTTGACTTCCCATTAAAACTCATTTTATTTCATTTTTATTCTATTTCTTTTGCATATTTAATTTAAAATACCAAAAAGCATCCAAAAAATATTTTCTTTTTCATTCTGACTTTAAATATTTTTCTTCATCCAAAAATAATTTTTATTTTATTTTTTGCATTAAAAAAGCATTTTTAAAATATTTAACTGTTATTTTTAATTAATTAAAGTCTTTTAATTAATTAAAAATACATTTAGGTTTCTAAAAATCACCAAAAAAATCATGAAACACCCCAATGCATTTAGAAACATTTTCAAACTCTTCACACAAATTTATTTTTAGGTTTGATCATAGTTTATCAATTTTATTTGAATTAAGGGTCATTAAAATCATATTTTTAAACCCTAACTTAAAAAAATCATTTCTGCCTAACCAAGAAGAGTTTGAAGTTGATTCGTTTGCATTGTGTTGCATATTGCATGTAGTTTATAGGACATTTCCCTCAGAAATTTATCTTGCATTTTCAATTTGATTTGCATTTTTCCCTTTGAACCACCCAAAACCCTAGAAAACTTAGGAAATTCATAACTTTTGATTGGTTAGGCTTCTGACTTTCTCCTTTGGGTTGTAAACTAGTATAGGATTAGGGTTTGTTTGAGCTTGGTTTCAATTTTTTATCATGTCATATGCTTCTGTTTTGTTCATTTGCATCTCATACTTCCATATAACCCTAATTTCTCATGTTCATTTGCATTTACCTTGCATATGCATCCTTACATGAACTTTCCATGACATTTCTTGCATTCATATGTCACCTTAGACATCTTAGGACATGTTAGAACCATGCTTGATCATTTCTTCATTCATTTGCCATGATTTGCATTCATTACAATTCATTAACTTTCATGTGTTTTCAAACTTCAAAACATGCTTCCATTTGCATGTCATTCTTGTATGATCATTCATGTGCATTTTGTATACCTTTGCATCATCTTACATGACATTTACATTACATAAACACTTCTGACTTTGGTCATTTCATCTCATATCATCTCATTTCACTTCATTTCTTTATGCTTTATACCTTATGCATTCATGCTAACATTTTCAGGTTTTGGTAAGTTATTTTGGGAGGTGGATTTGCCTTCACCTTTCACTTCTTCTTATCTCTTTCATCTTCATTTTTATATGTCTTTAAAGTGAACTTGTTCACTTGTGTTTCCTCTCACTTTCTTTCTTTAAGTTACTTATCTTCTTCAATGAAGTAAGTAACTTATTTCTTCTGCTTCTTCCATTGGTGGCTTCCTTGAAGATCTTTCTCAAGCCTTACAAACCATAGGAACATCCAAGCATGATAATCTTAGGGTTGTAATTAATCCCCCTTAGACTTTTTTACCTTTGAGTCTCCTTGAGTCTCTCTTCTCATCTCAATAATCAGAGACTAAACTCTTAAAGTTTTAGGACTTTGGAATTAGGGTTATGCCTGCATCCTTCTCTTTGGATGGAGTGTATAACTTTAATCCTAAGTGTTAAACCTTTAATTTGTTTAAACCTCTTAATCAAATCACTTAGTAACCATCAAGACTTTACCTTGTAACTTGGGCCTTACAATAGGGTTTTAATTCTTCCTTTTTGGTTAAGAAGGACTAACCCTGGTGTTTAATGGACAAGTCCTCCTCAAGATGTCTTACAAACTTAAAATACACTTCTTAATCTCACCCTTTAATTAAAATCCACTTAATAAAGGCTTGTTATATAATGAATTTAGTCCCTAACCATGGATTAAGTTGAGGTATCTTCCTCAGCTTAAGTGTGCTCATCTATTATCCTTCTATTAGGATGGTGTAATGAGTTCACTAATCTGTGATTAGAGATTAAACTCAATACTTAACACTAAACAAAAACCCAAAAACATCTAAATAATCACAAGTAGGTTAATGATCTTAATCCTACATCATCATGGTAATTAAGTTGAGATGTTTATCTCATACTTAATTAGGCTCATTATCCCTAATTAGGGAGGATATAATGAGTTTACAAGCCCTTGATTTAGGCTTAAGCTCATTAACTTATGCAAAACACAAAAAAACAATAACAAAATTGAAAACAAAAAAACAAACAATAATCGTCTCCTTCGGGATTCTTTTCTCATCATACTCATTCACAAACGAGAACTTGCTTCTTCCGTCTAATGCAAGACAGTTAACACTCGAGCCAGACGAGTCATACACTTGAGCATAGGCAAGTAAGCAGTTCACAGTCAATTTATTTTCAGTCTCTTTGAGTCGAACTACGGTGTTCTGACTTCCTCATTGCACGAGAGGATACGTAGGCATAACTTAACTGTTATCGAACAAAAGTCTATGTTTCTTCCCCCTCTTTCAGCCTTCTCTTTTAAGCCTCAGTTCCTGAGCACTCACCTTTTGCACTGACACTTGTATATTCTTTTCCAGCTTTTGCACACAGATAGCACATACACCTACCCATTTAAACACAATATTGTAAGCGTGGATCCCGTCGAGTATGAAGGACAATCTGGGTGATAATACCTTCCCAGGTTGTAACCAACACCCTTTCTCAGTTTCTCTGGTTCGCAACCGTCTTATCCATCTTTTTCTAGGTTTATGCAGCATTACCTTTCCTTCGGGATAAAAATGCCTAGCTGGCGACTCTATTCACTTTCACCTTCATTTTCTCCTTTCGCCGACCGTTCGCGCTTGTACCGGGATGCAAATCTTCGGGAGCGACAGCTTGGCGACTCTGCTGGGGAAATATCTTGCAACCAGGGCTTCTGGTTTTTTTTTTGTGGTTTTCTCCTAGCGCTTGTTTGACTTGTGTTTATAGGGATGTTATGTGCTACTTGTTCTTGTTGTTTATTTCTTTATTTATTGCTTTCTGTACAACTTTATTTATTGCTTTCATTTACTGTTTATATGCATTTAATACTGTTATCATCATATCACCTGTGTTGGATCTGTTGTTTTCCTTGGTGGGAGGGATTTTGAGTGATTAAGGTTCCATACCAGGGACCTGAGTGACACATAGGATAGAGTGGCTTCATATTCTTTCCCATTCCATCTCGGTCTGGTGCGGGAATATGAAACACGGTTCTGACATGGGTTTCTTCTTGAGAACTCTGTGCTACGGATTTCCTGTAGTACTAGGGCTATCTGGGAAGCCTGCTAAGTCTGGATGACCTTTTATGACCTTCAGCATCTGAGGTGAATTAGAGGAGGATCCTTTATGATTATTGTAAACATTGTACCTCCGGGTTAGAAGTGTTTACACTTCTCATAACTGATCCAAGTCTGAGGATCCTTGTTCTAGAACAATACATGTGAGGGGGTTGGGATGTTTACAAGTTTGCAGGAGCCCTTGGCCTCATCATACCTTGTTACTAGTTTTGTTAAGGATGTATCATTTTGGATTGTTCTTGTGAAACCCTGGACTTATGACTCTTTATTTGAGTCCCCCACCTGGTTACTGGTTTTCTAAGCCTTCATCCGGACTTATGAACATACATGGACCCTATCAAGGCAGATAACAGATCCAGCCCTTGATCACAAACCCTTTGCATATCATTCTGCATACATCATTTTGCATCATTTAACATTTGTCTATTTGTTCTACAGGGTATCCACATCTTATCTTTGGTTTGGTTTTGACCTGTTCTACTGCTCAGTTATCTGCATCAGCCTCTTCATCAGTCATCTTCATCAGGGATTCTTCTTCAGTACCTTCTCCAGTTATCTTCATCAGTCTTCAGCAGTTTCCTTCATCAGTTCTTCTCCTCTGTCTTCTTCACCAGCATCCATTGTCATCATGGATACATCCAGGAAGAGCAACATCACCTATCATTTCTTTGAGCCAACTTTGACAGGCATCAGGCATATGCAGTCTCTCATCACTCCTGATCATGTCCCTTTATTCAGGGAACATTATGGTGGCATTATGGACATGATTATGGACCTGGATATCTCCCAGAGGAGCATGATTCACACATGTCTACAGTTCTATGACCCTCCTCTCAGATGCTTCACTTTCCCAGATTTTCAGTTAGGACCATTGATGGAAGAGTTCTCCATGTTGTTAGGTGTTCCTATCAGGAGAGGGATTCCTTTCAACCCAGAGATGGTTGCTCCCAAGAATGAAGATATAGCTAAGGCTTTGCACTTAGAGCCCGCCCTCATTGACCAGAACATGACCACTAAGGTTGGAATCCCAGGCCTTCATTTGGATTTCTTGGTTACTCAGGCCACCCTTCATGCTGCAACAGAGAAGTGGGAAACTGTTTGTGCTCTCCTAGCCCTCAGCGTATATGGAGTTATCTTGTTTGTAGACGAGCCAAAGTTTGTAAGCAAGAGTGATATTCACATGTTCTTATTGAGGAACCCAATTCCTACCTTTCTTGGAGACTTTTACTACTTAGTGCATCAAAGGAATGAGAATCAAAGGGGAAGATTGGTCAGATGTTGTGCACCCCTCTTCTACTGTTGCTTGTTAAGACATTTGTCGAAGTCAGACACTTTCTTGAATCCTCATCAGCCAAGGAACTGGGCTAAGAGGATGATTGCCCTTACATCAGAAGACATCAGATGGTGCACTCAGAGCACCAAGGGCAAAGATATCATTACTAGCTGTGGGCAGTACCCCAATATACCCTTGATTGGAGTAAAAGGTTTCATCAACTACAACCCTTTGCTTTTCAAGAGACAGTTAGGGTATGCTTTGGTACATCTCCTAAGAGGGCAAGATTTGACAGAAACCCTCTATTGTAACATCCATCACAACCTTGTCATTGTCAGACAGGCAGCCTGGGCCTGGGACAACATTCAGACTAAGGGGACATCTATTCTTGGCAAGTGTAACAACATAGCCTCAACTTAGTATCTTGACTGGTCTCGTGCCAAGGGACAGATCACCCAGATGCCATTCACCTTAGAGGATATACCTGGACCATCAGCAGTGGAGCCTGCAGCAACTGTCAGTTTAGAGGAGTTTGAGAAATTGAAGGAAAGGAATACTCAGCTCTATGAAGCTTTGAAGAAGACCCTCTGGGAGAGGAATGACAGCCGTCTGGATAATGAAAGGTTAGAGAAACTTCGGATTGAGCACTTGACCAAGATTGTGAAAACAGATGACTGCATCAGAAAGGCTAGAGCAGGAGAGTTAGTGTTGAAGAATGCTTGCAAGGAAGCTAAGACTCAGAAGGCCAGAGCTGAGCATTACTTAAAGGAGAGTCAGGCTAGGTGGATTAAGATCATTGAGGCTCGTGCACAGGAGGATCAGAGAACCCAGGCTAGGATAGAGCAGCTGGAGGCTAGTGAGAAGAAGAATCAGGAAGCTTTGTTAGAAGCACATAAAGAGATCTCTGAGTTAAAGCTCCGGGCGGGGTTGAAGAGGTCAAAGGATCAAGATAAACACAAGAAGTTGACCAGTGCCATAGCCACCAAGAACCTTCTTATCAGGACCATCACAGAGCACCCAGTAGGTCCAGTGACTGAGGCTCTCCTGAAGGAAGTCAGAGAGGATGACTTTTGACTGGATGTTTGATTTCTTTGTAGTTGTACCTCCTTTTGTTTGTAATTTTGATTTTGTTGTTGTATTTTAGCCCACCATGGGAAATTTGTTGTAATCAAACTATGTATCTTCACATTTTTGTAATATATGGTTTATTTTATTTCATGAGCTTTATCTCCCTGCAACATCATCATTTCCTCGAGGTCTGGAAGGTCAAAATCAAAGAACCAAACCGGATACCCTTGGAATACAAATAGGCATCTTGCATTTCATAATAACATCATTTCTTTGTTTTGTAGGTTTTTGTTTTTGTTGTTTCTCACTTTGTTGTGATTTCCGGAAACATTGCTCGTAGAAGAAAGTTCCCCGTCAATAGAGTGCACCGGTATCCGACAAGAAACAACCTTCCGGGATTACAAATGGATCAAGTGCAACAGGACTTGACTGATGTGAGGACCCAAATGGCCAATGAAAGGACAGAGATGAGGGCCCAAATGAATCAATTTATGGCATGGATGATTGGTTTGGCTCAGAGCCAGGAAAGACTAAGAGAGTTAGTCGAGCGGCAAACTCCCGAGGAAAACCATCCAGGTACAGGGGGTACCAGCAACAACAATCACGTACAGCCTCGTACTGATCCCCCAGAGTTTGGACCTCATCTGAACCCAGACATTAATGCTATAAGAAACACCTAAGGTAACACTAGAGGGAGGGCCTTGTAGGAGGACCCTCAGGAAGAACAGTTTACGGTGGTTGGGGCTGGAGACGAAGTTTATGATCGCCAGTTGGATGAAATAGAAGAAAAGCTAAGGTCTCTTGAATCCCAAAACTCTCTGGGTTTTGATGTCATGGACATGGGATTAGTGGAGGGGGTTAGATTTCCTCATAAGTTCAAACCTCCCTGTTTTGAAAGATACAATGGCACATCCGGCCCACGTACCCATCTTTAGTCTTTCCTGGGGAGATTGAAAGCCTACACCATGGATGACAAACTGTGGATGTTTTACTTTGAGGATAGCTTGACAAGGGCATCCAGTGAATGGTACTCTCACGTGACCAGAGCCACAGTAAGGAATTGGAAAGACTTGGCAGAAGCTTTCATTCGTCAATATCAATATAATCTGGACATGGCTCCAAGCAGAACCCTTCTGATGGGAATGTCACAGTCTTCCCGAGAAAGCTTTAGAGAGTACGCCCAAAGGTGGAGGCAATTGGCTGCTGCCGTTCAACCCCCGATGTTAGAAAGGGAGATGGCAGATATGTTCATGAACACTCTCCAGGGTACTTATATTGACAGATTGGCTGCATTTTCTTCCACCAGCTTTGCAGACGTGGTTATAGCTGGAGAAAGAACTGAGAGCTTACTGAAGATGGGAAAGATTTCTGACAACGGTGCCAGTTCAAGCAGTGCAAGGAAGCCATTTGCAGGGCCCCGCAGATCCGATGAAACAAATTATGTACATATGGGAAGAGGGAGACCCCAATATCTGCCAAGATCAGTTACCGCCATCACTATTCCCACTACACCTCCTCAATACACTCAACAACCACAACATTTTCCTCAACAGCTACAGTTTCCTCAACAGAGATCCTACATTAACAACAACAATAATCAACAACAACGCCCTTTTCAACAACGGCCATCTCAGATCAACAGGGTAATTGACCCTATTCCTATGCCATATGCCATATTGCTGCCACAACTCCTAAAGCTTACCCTTGTCGAGTTAAGGACATTGGCTCCACCAGATCCTCAAAACCTTCTGAGAAATTACGACGTCAATGCCAGGTGTGCTTTTCATTCTAATGCACCTGGTCACCCCACAGAAAAGTGCAGGGCTCTGCATATGAAGGTCCAAGATCTGGTAGATTCAAAGGCCCTGAATTTTGCACCGCCTCCCAATGTCACGAAGAATCCTATGCCCAGCCATGGCGGGCCGATGATAACGATAAAAAGTATCGTTTTATTACTATGTTTCAATGTCGTTTTATCGCACATTTATCGTATTAACACCCGATTCTTCGAGTTTTCTATGTCATTTTGCTGGTATAACAATTATAGAGCTAAATCATAAGCCAAAAGTGAAATGAACAAAAACAAGCATGAAAAGAAGAAGAAGAAAGGAATTCTGCAAAATGCTGCATAATTGTAACAGTCACGATCGTCACCAAGCTGTCACGATCGTGACGCGCTAATTGGACAAGTCATGATCGTCACCAAGCCGTCACGACCGTGACGCGCCTTAAATGAAGAAAAACGCTCGTGACACCTTTGTCACGAACGTGACAAAGGGAAAATAGGTTTACTTGAATTGATTTGGTCATGGAACGTGCTACGTTAAGTCAAAACGTGTTTCTATTCTTCCGCAGACTTAGTAACACATTTTCTCTTGGATTTTTTCTTCAACAACGAAGCCCACGCATGGATTTCAACTGCCAAGCCCAAATTATGTTTTCTATAAATAGCCTTGATACGAATTACAAACTAAAGAGTATTATTTTTAGATTTTCGCGGAAGCTCTGCCGTATTTTTGTTGCACCCTATTTTATTATTTTTTCCAAGCAATTACTCTTGTTCTTGTTTTAATTTCTACATCCCAACCAAATCAAATAACAATTTCCAACATTAGGAAATTGTTATTATTTATTTTCTTTCAAGCCTTCAGAACTTCGTTTAAATTTTATTTCGATTCCGGTTCGCACTCCGAGCTTGCCAGACTGTGGAAGAAGGAGTTTTACAATTTTTATTATTCAGGTTTTTAATAATTTCGCATTTATATTAATTTGATTATTTATGTTAAGAATTTATTTTTATTACTTTCTAATGCATATTTTAATTTGTGTTCATCTGTTTCTGCATCTGTCTGGTACAACAACTATGAGTAGCTAAACGATTTAGGCGGTATGTAATTAAAATAAACCAACTCGGTAAAATCGAATCTAGGCTAAAACAATTAAGAACTTAAAATTCTGGCTGTGACTTTTTATTAAAAAATTAATCTTTTTGTTACGAGAGTAAGGAAAGTGTAATAGGTTAGGTCGAGACCACGAGAGTGTGAGATTTTAACCAGATAGCTAAAGTTAGGCATTTGATTTAAACACAGCGAGAGCGCTTTAAAATGAATTAGACTTATTAAGTTTCCAAAAATTATCTTCTAAACACTTATGGGCTAGCGAGAGCAGGCATAGGGCTTTAGGAGTAAGATCTGAGATAAGACCACGAGAGTGTGAGTTAAAGATATTTAAACTGATAACCTCTACAGAATATATTAAGTGAACCATCCTTATAAGCTTAGGTTAGATTGACCCGCCTAGGTTAACATAATTACATACCGACCGCCTTCTCATTATTTTATTAAACTAAAATTTAATTCCCGTCTTTAATTCTTAAAAACAAAATCGTGACAACCATCCACCTTAGCTAAACTAGTAAACCCTCTAGCACTAAGTGATCATAAAGTCCCTGTGGGATCGACAATCTTTTATATTACTTCGATAGGTTGTGCGCTTGCAGTTAAGATACCGCTAGACACATATTGCGTCTTCGCCCCATCAAGTTTTTTGGCGCCGTTGCCGGGGACCTTAATTTAGTTACTAGTGCACTTTAGAGTAGCATTGTCTAGACTAAGGTAACAACTATTTCTTTTCTTAATCTAATTTCCCGAGTGTATGCCAAGTACTCGCTCTCAAGGCGAAGACTTGCAACCTCTAGTCCCAGAATCAGAACGCTTCTTACACGTAAGAAGACGAATATTCGACTACGAACGAAATTACAACATTCCAGATCTTCAAATTGATCCACCTAAACCGGTCGGAACATCAAAGGACGCAGAGATGGCTGAAGAACCGAATCATCCACTCAAATATTACGCTAGTCCTTCGCAAGCTGAACCGCATTCTAGCATTGCCGCACCGGCTATCAACCGAAACGATTTCGAATTGAAACCTTCGCTGATATTAGCCGTGCAACAAAATCAATTCGCCGGAAATCCTACCGATGATCCGAACCTTCATCTTTCGATATTTGTGCAGTACGCAGATATCGTAAAAGCTAATGGAGTTACCCAAGAAGCTATTAGATTACATCTTTTTCCTTTTTCACTACGAGACAGAGCTAGAGCCTGGCTTCAGTCTCTACCCTCAAATTCAGTAACTACATGGGAGGAACTAAAGAGAGTCTTCTTGACGAGATATTTCCCACCTAGCAAGACAGTTATATTAAGAGCTCAGATCAACGGATTTAAGCAAAAGGAAAACGAATCACTTTTCGAAGCTTGGGAACGCTGTAAAGATATGCTGAGACTTTGTCCACATCATGGATTAGTAGAATGGATGGTCATCCATACCTTCTACAATGGACTCTTGTACAATACAAGAAGGGCAATTGACGCTGCCGCAGGCGGCGCACTAATGGACAAAGAATATAATGATGCTTATGCACTTATCGAGAGTATGGCTCAAAACCATTACCAATGGGGAAGCGAGAGAGTCACAACTGAGAAACCAACAAAAGGAGGTATGTACGAAGTAAGTAGTATGGACCAAGTCAATGCAAAGTTTGACCAACTAAACCAAAAGATCGACAACTTGGCCATAACACCAACAGCCACTGTGGCTGCGGTAACACCTAACTGTGAGTTATGTGGAGTTCCAGGACATGTTGTCCCTGATTGTCAACTATTAGCAGGAATTCCCACAGATCAAGTGAATTATGCTCAAGGAAACCCATACTCAAACACATACAACCCAGGTTGGAAAAATCATCTGAACTTCTCCTATAAGAACAACAATGCTTTATACGCACCAGGTCAAGCACCAGCTACACCACCAAGATATCAAAAGACTGCTCCTAATGTCCCTAGAAAATCGAACCTTGATTTGATGATGGAAAACTTCATAGCTACCCAATCTCAAACAAACAAGGATTTCTTAAACCAAAACATACACACTAGTGAGCAGATTAAGCAATTAGTGAGCAAGGTAGACGCGTTAGCTACACATAACAAAATGCTAGAAACTCATATTTCACAAGTAGCTCAACAACAAGCACCTACCACTGCACCAGCTGGAGTATTTCCTGGACAACCTCAACCTAATCCGAAAGGACAGGCTAATGTTGTGATATTAAGAAGTGGCAAGGAACTTGACGGACCTACCGATCCAAGACTTGACAATCCAGCCATGTACCAAAAATCGGATAAACCGACTGAAATGGTGAATGAACCAGAAGAAAAGGAAGATAATAATCAAGAGGCAGTGGAGAAAGAAAAGCCTTATGTGCCTCCACCACCTTATAAACCACCAATTCCGTACCCTCAAAGATTAACCAATTCTAAGACGATGGGCCAGTTTAAGAAATTTGTTGAACTTCTGAAACAGTTGAATATTACTATTCCATTTACAGAAGCTATCACTCAAATGCCCTCGTATGCTAAGTTTTTAAAGGAAATCTTATCCAATAAGAAAAAGATAGAGGATAACGGAACCGTTACACTTACTGTTGAGTGTAGCGCAATAATTCAGAATAATATGCCTTCTAAGCTAAAAGATCCAGGAAGTTTCTCTATACCCTGTGTAATAGGAAAATTTGTCATTGACAAAGCTCTATGCGATTTAGGAGCCAATATCAGTGTTATGCCCTTAACAATTTGCAGAAGGCTAAACATGGGAGACCTAAGACCAACTAAAATGTTTGTTCAACTAGCCGATCGCTCTATTAAATATCCTGTAGGCATACTAGAAAACGTCCCAGTACGTATAGGACAATTCTATATTCCTACTGATTTCATAATCATGGACATCTCTGAAGACTCCACTACACCTATCATACTAGGAAGACCATTCTTAGCTACCGCCGGAGCTATAATAGACGTAAAGAAAGGAAAGCTAACCTTTGAAGTAGGTGAAGAGAAAGTTGAATTTATTTTAACACAATTCTTACAATCACCAGCTATAGAGGATACATGCTATCTATTAGATGTAATTGACGAATGTGTAAGAGAAATGGAAATGAAAGAAACTACCTATTCTGAAATTATGAAAATTCAAATCCCTCCGATTTTCGAAGATGACAATTGGCGTGAACCATATCAGGATGATAGTCTGAGCGAAAGTTTAACACTTACATCGGATCCCATGCCAAGTAAGAATAAACCTACATTAGAGTTAAAAACTTTACCTAAAAACCTAAGATACGAATTCTTAGACACCGAATGTACAAGACCAGTTATAATCAATTCCAGTTTAGGAACAATTGAAACAAAGAAACTTTTAGATGTCTTAAAGAAATATCCAACTGCATTAGGATATAACATATCTGATCTCAAAGGAATATGCCCTTCAATCTGTATGCATCGTATTCTGCTAGAAGAAGATTGCAAAACCTCCAGAGAATCTCAAAGAAGAATTAACCCAATCCTTAGCACTGTAGTAAAGGAAGAAGTTAAGAAACTACTAGACGCTAGAATAATATATCCAATCTCTGATAGTAAATGGGTTAGTCCAGTCCATGTAGTACCAAAGAAAGGAGGTATCACTGTTGTGAAAAACGCTAAAGGCGAATCGATATCACAAAGAGTAGTGACAGGACATAGAGTGTGCATCGATTATCGTAAACTAAACAAAGCCACTCAAAAAGATCATTTCCCACTACCTTTTATAGATCAAATGTTAGAACGATTAGCCAAGCACTCATATTTCTGTTATCTTGATGGTTACTCAGGATTTTTCCAAATCCCTATCCACCCAGATGATCAAGAGAAGACTACATTCACATGCCCTTATGGAACGTTCGCTTATAGACGAATGCCCTTTGGATTATGCAATGCTCCTGCAACCTTTCAAAGATGTATGATGTCAATCTTCGCAGATTTCATAGACAACATCATGGAAGTGTTCATGGATGACTTCTCTGTATGCGGGCAAAGTTTTGAAGGATGTCTATCAAATTTAGAAATGGTGTTAGAAAGATGTGTAAAAGTAAGCCTCGTGCTTAACTGGGAGAAATGTCATTTCATGGTCAGAGAAGGAATCGTACCAGGACACGTTATATCTGACAAGGGAATTGAAGTTGATAAAGCTAAGATAGAAGTCATAAAAGATCTTCAACCCCCTAAGACCGTTCGAGAAATACGAAGCTTTTTAGGACACGCCGGTTTCTACCGACGATTCATCAAAGATTTCTCGAAAATCACTAAACCTCTTACCGGTTTATTAATGAAAGACGCTGAGTTCATATTCAATGAAGATTGTCTTAAAGCATTCGAAAATCTAAAAACAGCCCTCATCACCGCACCAATCATGCAACCCCCTGACTGGAGATTACCTTTCGAAATCATGTGCGATGTGAGTGACTATGCTGTAGGCGCAATTCTAGGACAGAGGAAGGACAAGAAACTTCACGCAATTTACTATGCCAGTAGAACCTTAGATTCTGCTCAGATGAACTACGCCACTACTGAAAAAGAATTGTTAGCAGTTGTCTTTGCGCTTGACAAATTCCGTTCCTACCTAGTGGGAGCGAAAATAATCGTTTACACAGACCACGCTGCTATCAGATATTTATTAACTAAGAAAGATGTTAAACCAAGACTCTTGAGATGGATTTTACTCTTACAAGAGTTTGATCTTGAAATAAAAGATAAGAAAGGTACTGAAAACGTCGTTGCGGACCATTTATCTAGAATAGAAGGTATTAAACCCGAACAAGTGCCGATTAACGATGATTTTCCGTATGAACAGCTGATAGCACAAATAGGAAGCGACCCAGTTCAGTTAGACATAGATGAACCAGAACCCGTGGAAACAATCCAAACAACCGTAGGACTGCCATGGTACGCTGACATTGTCAACTACCTAGCTGCAGGAGCTCTTCCACCTGACTTAACCTATCAGCAGAAAAAGAAATTCTTTCATAATCTCAAACATTACTATTGGGATGAACCATTATTGTTTAAAAGAGGACCCGACGGAATCTTTCGTCGATGTATTCCCGAAGAAGAAATATAAGATGTCATTGCTCATTGTCATTCATCTCCTTATGGTGGACATGCAAGCACTTCCAAGACTTGTGCAAAAATCTTACAAGCCGGCCTATTCTGGCCTAATTTATGGAAAGATGTCCACATCGCTGTTATAAATTGCGATCGGTGTCAATGCACGGTAATATTTCAAGAAGAGATGAATGCCTCAAAAAGGAATATTAGAAGTAGAAGTCTTTGACGTCTGGGGAATAGATTTCATGGGACCATTCCCATCATCTTTTGGTAATAATTACATACTCGTAGTTGTCGATTATGTTTCAAAATGGATTGAGGCTATAGCTTCTCCTACAAATGACACACGAGTAGTAATTAAGCTTTTCAAAAATATAATCTTTCCAAGATTTGGTGTGTCTAGACTCGTCATAAGTGACGGTGGCTCGCACTTCATTTCAAAAATCTTTGACAAATTACTATCTAAGTATGGAGTCAGACATCGTGTAGCAACACCATATCATCCACAAACAAGTGGACAGGTCGAAGTCTCAAACAGAGAAATTAAACAAATCTTAGAAAAGACTGTCGCCATATCTAGGAAAGATTGGTCATCTAAACTTAATGAAGCTTTATGGGCTTATAGGACAGCCTACAAGACACCCATAGGAACTACACCTTTCAAATTAGTATATGGAAAATCTTGTCATCTCCCGGTAGAACTAGAACACAAAGCATATTGGGCGATTAAAACACTCAATATAAACTACAATGCCGCAGGAGAAAATCGAATCCTCAACATTAACGAATTAGAAGAGTTATGGTTAGATGCTTATGAGAATGCTAAGATATATAAAGAAAGAACTAAGCGATGGCACGATAAACGCCTATCTAGGAAAGAATTTAGTGTGGGAGACGTTGTAGTCCTCTTTAATTCAAGACTTAGGCTCTTTCCCGGAAAACTAAAATCTAGATGGTCATGACCCTTTGAAATAACTAGAGTGTTCCCGAGCGGAGCAATAGAAATTAAGGGTAGGAATAGTGAACCGTTCACAGTAAATGGACAACGATTAAAACATTACCATAAAGTTGAAAATAGAGATTATGAAAATAGTCTAAGGCTTTTAGAGTTGTCCAATAATTTCCCTGATTAATCTACCCCTAAGCATTACGTCAGGCTTTTGACGATAAAAACAGCGCTTAGTGGGAGGCAACCCATTTTTATCATTTTAACCATTTTATCATTTATCGTTTTATTGTTTTATCATTTTATTGTTTTATTGTTTTATTTCATTATTATTATTATTGCTTTTATTTATGCATTTATTTTCTTATTTTCTTTATTTTAATTTTTATTTTCTAAATCACTTTTACAGATTTTCTAAAGTCTTTTCCACTTTCTTTCTCCCCCTGATTTGTTTCCTCCATATTTACACTAACTATGGCTAACCAACCGAGAAACATTATGGAAACCAAATTTAGAGGTAGGAACCAAAGAATGAAATTTGAAGAGTTATCACAGAGACCAATGGATTTGACTCTGTACCCGGATGATCTGACTATGGAAACTTTAGGTATACATGATAGCATCCTATACCTGTTTAACCAACTTAGATGGGAGAATGCACTAATAAAACAAAAGTTTGTGACTTACCGCGAGCTCACCCTTGAGTTCTTAAGCTCCTTAGTTTACTTACCCGAGCGCGGTTTTGGATTCAGGAAAGGATTTATCAGTTTCCGACTATTCGGAATAGAATATGACTTTAACCATAAAGAACTAGCTGACTTATTAGGATTCCCTAGTGGACCCTTTGCTTTTACTACCACACAGGTAGAATTGATGGACATTGAGCTGGACTTCTTTTGGGGAACCTTAACCGGAAATTACCATCCTGAGCCAAATAACATGAACAATGATGAGATACATAACCCTGCTATCCGCTATTTCCATAAGATCCTTGCCCACACCTTCTTTGGAAAAGATGAAAACCTCACTGGAGTATCTAAAGATGAGATATTCATTATGTCATGTCTGACTAATGGACAGCCAGTTAATGGTGTGCCTTTCATGATGCAAACCTTCACTCGAATCCAAGAAGAACCTGATCTACCCATATTGGTAGGAGGCCTGGTCACCATGATTGCTGATGCCTTAGGACTTAGATACCAATTACACAAGTGTAACTTTTTAGGTACCATTCGTCCTATGAATCTGAACTTTTGCTTTAACCTCCAAATCATAAGAAATTTAGGACAACCACCTTACGAGTACCTAATCAGGAATGAAGTAGTAACCCTGTTCACATTACCAAACCATGCTAGAGTCAGTGTTCATAATAAAGATAATTGGCTTTATGAGCTTACCCCTCCTGACTATCCATCCACTCCCGAAACACCACAATTTTACAAGATAAGGGATGACATAATGACCGATGTAGAAAGTGACCCTGAGACACCTCCTGGTTACCATGACATTGACCACACTGATGAAGTGATTGAAACCCCTGAAGTAAATCAAGTAGGATATGCTGACAACTTAAAGAAAATTATGAATACTCTTGAAGTTTACCAAGCCGATATTAATGCTGTTAAGGATGAGGTTAAAAGCATGCGATTGGACGTTATAGGTTTAACTGACATAACATGTGAACAATTCTACCATTTAAACTCCGCAATTGAAGATTTGAAGAAGCAACTTTGAAAATGCTGTAGTGATCTAATTTATTTTACTTCTCGTTTTTTGTTTCTAGTTAGTTTTAACATTTTGCAAACATTTTCATACCTTATTTTTATTAATGTAATTTTCCTTCCATTATATCAAAAGCAAAGTACTTCTAGTTTTGCCACTTTCTATTTTAATCAATTTCTATGCTTTCCATTACTTACTGTTATATTTAAATTGATTAATATTTTATGATTTCTCGTGTGATGAAATTTGCTGCTAATATATGTTGATCCAATATTATATATATATTGTTTGTGTTGGAATTAAATGAGAAGTGATAAAGAAAAAAATTGCATTGAACGAAGTGAGATAATGCATTCTGTGAAAAAAATTATAAGTTTTTAAGCCATCACGGTCGTCATCCATCGCTCACAATCGTGACAAGCTAATTAGCGCGTCACGACCGTCATACATTCCTCACGACCGTGACGACCCCTATTATACGAATTCTGAGAAACAGAACTGTTCACCTTCGCAGAACCCACTCCCCCATTTTCACAAAAATAAGAAACCTCCCATTATCTCCTCATTATCCCGTAACCTCCCATTACCCTCAATCAATTTCATTAACCCTCTCCATTTATTCCAAACCTCTCACATTCACTCATTTCACTATAATCCGAACCAAATTCTTCACATTTTTCATTTTCTCACAAAAACTCAAAAACTCTCATCTCTCATTCCCGTACCTTGCATGCAATGGAGGATATCCAATTTAGAGATGGTGAACAAGGAGAAACCCAAAGACAAAAGTTTATCAGGTTTCAGAACCGTGGCGTCCAACCCACTCGGTATGTCGACATTGACTGCTTGAGGGAGTTAGGACTGCTCAACGGCGTGAAGCTCCTGCTTAGGCATGTTGGTTTGTGGCACTTGTGCAGTCAACCACAGCCGACATTCGAACTCCTCACATTGGAATTTCTGAGTTCGTTTCAGTATGTTACACCTCCCGGTTCATCAAGTCAACTCACCGACATTGCAAAGTTCAGAATGCTCGGACGAGAGTTCGAAATCACGCAAACAAGGATCGCCGAACTGTTAGGTTTCGATCAAGGAGACGATGCTCATCTCCGCGTGCCGGACAACTTCAGCGAAACTGCTTTCACCTTGTGGAACGACATCACCAACACCCGTGCTACTGCCTTTCAGAGTCTGAATGCTACCCACATCCATAACCCGGCGATCCGATATTTCCATCGCATCATCTGCAATACTATTTTCGCAAGAGAGAGCAATCACAAGCTTAACTCCAAGGAGCTCTTGTTCTTGCACTGTGCCTTAAATGACGAGCGCATCAACGCTGCCCCGTTCCTTTTATCCCATATCCAGTCTGTAGCGCAAAGAGGCGCAACCCCCTTCTACATTGGCGGGATTGTTACCACCCTTGCCATTCAGCTGGAGCTTGGTGACCAGATTATCCATTTGCCTCGCAGAGCCGCAGAGTTGCTTACAAAGAATTATTGCAGGTCCGCCCACTTGATATCTCAGAGAGAGGATGGCAGGTTCAACCCTGTTATCCAAGGCACCGTTTATCATCACATCACCTTGCCTTGCCGTGACCGCATCGATCAGTCCAACCGAGCCAACTGGCTATTTGCTTTACCGGATGCTGCAGGCCACGTCCCCATTATTGATGAGCAGACAGATGCACCAGTGGACGAGATGCAGGATACCATGGATGCTGTTGAGCCAGTACAGGACATTCCTGAGTCCTCCACCAGGCAGCCACCCGCACCAGAATTCACACTTGAATACGTCCTCCGTGCCATTCATCAGCAGAATCAGATGAATGCCGCACTTGAGCGAAGGCAAAAAGAGCAATATGATGCACTACTTTCAGCTGTTGCCAGTAACCAGAGGACGACAGACGAGAAGCTTGGAGAGATTTTTAGCGAGCTAGAGGCTTTGCGTATTGATATCATTGCTTTCACCACCACCGGTTCTGATCCAGAAGCGACTCTGACCAGACGCTCCCGCACCAGAAGCCGAGGCCGTGGTCGTCAGCAGCCTTAGTTTATGTTTATGTTTTTGTTTTTCCATTTATGTTGTTTGTATGGTATTTTCCCCGCTATTATATCACAACATTGAGGACAATGTCTGATATAGTGTGGGAGAGACACCTTTCCTTTTTCCGCATTTCCCTTTCCGCATTTTCCATTGTATTTCCCTTTCGTATTTCAATTAAACAAAGTAATATTTGTGCTATTTCTTCAGTTTCGAATTTTCCCCGTTTATTTAGCCATACCGAAAATTTTTATTTTATCTTCGCATTATCCGACTTACCTATGAAATCGTAGTTAGGAAGCTGAGAAAGATCCAACAAGATCAATACAGTCTTGACACCTTAGACTTCCTACTTAAGCATTCCGTTCCGATAATTGTTACGACTACACCTTAAGTTTCAGTTCTAAAGTAACCCCTAGTAGTTTATACTAGCAGTCAGCACCGTCTGAACACAAACCACGTGGGGAGCCGATGAACATAAGTGTTTGATGCCTAATCTATAATGATCCTTCATATCTCGATGCCAATAAAAAGAAATTGCACCAAAGTACACGGTCGCATATAAGAAACGAGAAATATGAGAAGGAGTCCATTGCAGGTTGGTTCAGAGGTACCTGGTTCTGAACTTGGTATGGCGTGCTACAGCTCGATCCCCCACAACCTCCAATTCGGATAATATATATAGGGTTACCACATTCGTGTACCAGACCCCGTGCTTATAAAGGATCAAAGTCATTAACCGGCTACTCCACTACGTGCGTGCTAAGGCAAAGGGCTTAATGTGATTGCGCTAGAATGAAACCGGGTGAAATAAGATCGAAAGACTCTAGGTAGAATCGTAACGCAATTACCGAATGTTTCGTTTAACGGGAAGTCGACGACTTAACTTGTTGCTTGTGTCATTAGTGTATCGTTAGTGTTTTATTCTAGTACCGGTTTATCTAGCAAAATGATTCCTCGTATGGTTTGTTATGTGTATGCGTCGATGGAAACTTGTCCGATCATTTTTCAACCGACTGTTTGCTTGAGGACAAGCAAAGGTTTAAGTTTGGGGAAGTTTGATAACGAGAAAAAGTATCGTTTTATTACTATATTTCAATGTCGTTTTATCGCACATTTATCGTATTAACACCCGATTCTTCGAGTTTTCTATGTCATTTTGCAGGTATAACAATTATATAGCTAAATCATAAGCCAAAAGTGAAATGAAAAAAAACAAGCATGAAAAGAAGAAGAAGAAAGGAATTCTGCAAAATGCTGCATAATTGTAACAGTCACGGTCGTCACCAAGCTGTCACGACCGTGACGCGCTAATTGGACCAGTCACGATCGTCACTAAGCCGTCACGACCGTGACGCGCCTAAATGAAGAAAACCGCCCGTGACACCTTTGTCACGAACGTGACAAAGGGAAAATAGGTTTACTTGAATTGATTTGGTCATGGAACGTGCTACGTTAAGTCAAAACGTGTTCCTATTCTTCCGCAGACTCAGTAACACATTTTCTCCTGGATTTTTTCTTCAACAACGAAGCCCACGCATGGATTTCAACTGCCAAGACCAAATTATGTTTTCTATAAATAGCCTTGATACGAATTACAAACTACAGAGTATTATTTTTAGATTTTCGCGGAAGCTCTGCCGTATTTTTGTTGCACCCTATTTTATTATTTTTTCCAGCAATTACTCTTGTTCTTGTTTTAATTTCTACATCCCAACCAAATCAAATAAAAATTTCCAACATTAGGAAATTGTTATTATTTATTTTCTTTCAAGCCTTCAGAACTTCGTTTAAATTTTATTTCGATTCCGGTTCGCACTCCGAGCTTGCCAGACTGTGGAAGAAGGAGTTTTACAATTTTTATTATTCAGGTTTTTAATAATTTCGCATTTATATTAATTTGATTATTTATGTTAAGAATTTATTTTTATTACTTTATAATGCATATTTTAATTTGTGTTCATCTGTTTCTGCATCTGTCTGGTACAACAACTATGAGTAGCTAAACAATTTAGGCGGTATGTAATTAAAATAAACCAACTCGGTAAAATCGAATCTAGGCTAAAACAATTAAGAACTTAAAATTCTGGCTGTGACTTTTTATTATAAAAATTAATCTTTTTGTTACGAGAGTAAGGAAAGTGTAATAGGTTAGGTCGAGACCACGAGAGTGTGAGATTTTAACCAGATAGCTAAAGTTAGGCATTTGATTTAAACACAGCGAGAGCGCTTTAAAATGAATTAGACTTATTAAGTTTCCAAAAATTATCTTCTAAACACTTATGGGCTAGCGAGAGCAGGCATAGGGCTTTAGGAGTAAGATCTGAGATAAGACCACGAGAGTGTGAGTTAAAGATATTTAAACTGATAACCTCTACAGAATATATTAAGTGAACCATCCTTATAAGCTTAGGTTAGATTGACCCGCCTAGGTTAACATAATTACATACCGACCGCCTTCTCATTATTTTATTAAACTAAAATTTAATTCCCGTCTTTAATTCTTAAAAACAAAATCATGACAACCATCCACCTTAGCTAAACTAGTAAACCCTCTAGCACTAAGTGATCATAAAGTCCCTGTGGGATCGACAATCTTTTATATTACTTCGATAGGCTGTGCGCTTGCAGTTAAGATACCGCTAGACACATATTGCATCTTCGCCCCATCAGCCGAGGATTAATGTGTAAGATCAGAATGCGCCTAAGAGGGGGGTAAATTAGGTGTTATCAAAATTTTCTCGATTCTTTTTCTTCAATGGATGGATTTTGCTTGTACGGTTTAAAGAACAAAAATTGTAAAGCAGAAAAGTAAAGAAGACACGGAGGTTTATCCTGGTTCCCTTCACAATCCGAAGGTACATCCAGTCCACTTTCAACCCGAAAGAGATTTCCACTAGTTTCTTTAGAACAGTACAACCTATCACACCTTCAATGGTGAGGCCTACTTTCTAGCAAACTATACAAACAAGTGTGCAAGAACAATCTTCTTTCCACACTTACCATTATGTCCAAACAATCCTTGGAACACAAGTCACAAATAGAAAGACACTTTCTATAATATTGTTTTGAGTGATAGTACAATGAAAGGTATCAATAAAAATTGATCTTCTCCTATAATCAAGAATTCACTACTTAATATTCAACACAAGTGTTCAAGACAAATATGAAAATGATGAACTTATGAACACTTTTGAAAGATGAAAAAATATTTGAATTTAGTGAATTTGATTTTATGAAAATATTTGAAAAAATCTAGGAGGTGTTTATGAATTTGAAATTTTTAGAATTTATAATAGTTGAAACACCTATTCAAAAAGGTATGAAAATTTAAAAAGAATTTCTTTGAAAAGGTATAAAAAACTTATGAAATAAAATCATGAAAAGGTATAACACTTAAAAAATATTTGCATTTGAAGAGAAACAATTTTTCAAAATTTCTACAGTGTTAACCGGTTAACCAAATCGGTTAATCGGTTAACGCCCATATACGTTACCACAGAATTGAAAAATTGCTACCGTTAACCGGTTAACCCATTTGGTTAACCGGTTAACACTGTTAAAATACAGAAAAATATTTTTGTTTAAAGTGTTAAACCAGTTCCAATTTCTTTTCTAAAAATATGCACATGCATTAAAAATTATGATGAATATGTTGAACACTTGTATATCATATTTAAGAAGTAAATATTGATATACCTAAGCCTTGAGACAAGTCTTGAAAGTGTTTCACAAAAGCTTGAATCGATCGGAAGCATTCCATTGTTGATGCATAGCCATGATCTTGATCGTTTGTTGTCATCTCGACTTTTTGCAATCTGGAATGAGCTTGGATAATGTTGACGTCATCAAAAACAATGAGCTTGAAGTATGCTTATACATTCTCCCCCTTTTTGATGATGACAACCGAGCTAATTTTGTGTACAAGCTTTGATCGATCAATGATGTTCTAGGCTTGCTTCTCCCCCTATGTCCAGCAGCTCCCCCTATATAAACAGAGGCAAAATTCTGCACAGAGAGATATTAGAAACCAAAGCTCTTCTCCCCCTTTGGCATTAGCAAAAAGTAAGAGAGGATCAAGCATAAACATGAAAAATACAGCATAAAATTCAGCATGATGCAACTTAGTATGAAAGCATACAAGAAAACACAATTATAACAAAAACATAACTGAATTAAAAACGGATAAGAGTACGAAAACATAACCGTAACAAAATCAAAATTGCCTAACAAACTTAGGACTTATAACAGATTTTTTAAACTAAAACAACAAAAACAAAAAGACATGCATGTTCATTCCTCTTCCGACATATCATCACTTTCATCTTCACCATCTTCACCACCTTCACTACCGGCTTCACTTTCATCTTCCTCTTCGGTTTGGTTGTGAGAACCGATAATCAATTTCCGAAGACTTTTGAGAGTGCGTTGGGTTTCACGGTGGTTTTGTTGAGCTTCTCGGTGGTGTGTCATGATTGTGGTGTAAAGGAAGTCATTTGTTATGCCACCTTCGGGAATAGGAAAGGATGGAGCGGAGGAACCATCGGCATATTCATAAGAACCATCGTTGCGTAACACAATTCCGGTATTCTTCACAATTGTTATCTCATTTATTTCATTCGCCGTAGACTTCATGGCGATAAAAGGTTCCCTACCAATAACCAAGTCGGTTTGCTCAATGATCCGAGAAATGAGCCTAGCATACGGAAGTCTTGTCTTTAAAGAGAGTTGTTGCTTCAAGTGATACATCATAGTGAGCATCCAATTAATCTTTACCCTTTTCTTGATAGCAAAGAGCACTTGCATCTCAAAGTCGTTGATTTGAGAGTGGTTTGAATCCTTGGGCAGTAGCACATAGCAAATGATATAGTGTAACAACCGATCATCGACGGTCAAATTCTTCGCATAATATAAAGTTCTTGAAGTGCGATGTCCCGATGTCACAACATCCTTCGGAAAACGGCAGATTGAGTAATAATACTCCATTTTGTTGTAGTCTGACCAAATATCATCAATGTTATTCACGCCTTTGCGGAGAAACACACCGGAAAATGGAATGTTCAAGGATGCAGCCAAAGCACCTAAATCCTCCTTAATTTCACAATTTCTAACAAGAGTATGAAACTTATGTTTACCATGCCTATCCATGTTGAGAGAAAAGTTATGCATAAAGGATTGGACCAAATCCGGGTAAACTCTCCCATTGTCAGCAACAAAATCTAGCATCCCTTGAAATTCTAGCAATGCAGGAAATTTAAAGGTTGGAGGTTTGAAGGATTTCAGAAGAACATATTTACCCTTTAGCAGTGGTCTGACTCTGACTTTGAAATCCAGCCTCCTCTTCTTGGTAGATTCCATTGTTTCTACAGCTGGAGCTTCTTCTGACACAGAAGTCGGTTCCTTTCCTTTCCTTTGGGGTGCCATGAACAATGATGGAGTTAGGGTTTATGGAGGAGATGATATTTTCGGATTTGATATTTGGTGAGTGGAATGTAGTTTGAGGAGTGTTATAAAGATGAAGAGATAGTGGGTTTTAATGGGGGTTTAAGTTGTTGAAGGTTGGAAGTTGGAAGAGGATGATAAATAGTGTTTATGGTAGTCAAAGAGTTGAAGAGTTTAAAACATGTGGAAGAGAATGAATCAAACATGCAATACATGTACTTGTAGACTATATTAAAACATAGTAAAAACAAAGAAAACAAAAAATTAAAAACAGACAGAATCTGAAACCTGCGTTGGAAATCCAAGTTTTAGATGTGTTAACCGGTTAACGTAATAGGTTAACCGGTTAACGGTTAAAAAATTTGAATTTTTTGAAAAATCCAGCAGCATGTTTTAGACCAAAAATAATCATTTTTCTAAAAAAAAATTCATAAAGTGTTAGCACTCATCAAAACACAACTTTCGATCAAAAAAATTTTTGAAACCGATTATTTTCGGGTATACGAAAGTGAGAAAAACGAAAAACGGCGAAATGGGAGTGCTAGCTTTTTATGACTAAAAATGAACAAACATACATAAAATGCACTAAAAACATACAATAAGCAATTTTAAAGTAAAGGTTAGATGTCACCTTCATTGAGAATACCAAGTTCTCGTCAAATCTTGTAAAATTGCTCTTTAGCCAACGGTTTAGTGAATATATCGGCGAGTTGATTGTGTGTATCCACGAATGTAACATCGACATTTCCATTTAGAACATGATCTCGAAGGAAGTGGTGTCGGATATCAATGTGCTTTGTTCTTGAATGCATGACCGGGTTCTTCGTGATATTGATGGCACTTGTGTTGTCACACCGGAGAGGGATACAACCGAGATCTATACCGAAATCGAGAAGTTGTTGTTTAAGCCACAAGATTTGAGCACAACAACTTCCTGCTGCGATGTACTCCGCTTCGGCCGTGCTAAGTTCAACGCATGCTTTCTTCTTACATGCCCACGACACTAGTGCATTCCCGAGAATGTGACAAGTACCACTTGTACTTTTTCTATCGGTCTTACATCCTGCATAATCAGCATCAGAATAACCAATTAAAGAACAAGTACTACCTTTAGGATACCATAGTCCGACGTGCGTCGTTCCTTTGAGATACTTCATGATCCTCTTTACGGCAATGAGATGTGATTCCTTCGGATTTGCTTGAAAGCGGGCACACAAACAAACACTAAACATAATGTCAGGACGGCTTGCCGTCAAATATAAAATTTAACCGATCATACCTCGATACTTTGTTATATCTATTGAAGTGCCGGAAAGATCTTGATCAACATACGTTCCGGATCCCATTGGAGTAGACATTTCTTTGCAATTGTCCATATCAAATATTTTCAATAATTCCTTGCAATACTTGGATTGGTTGATGAAGATGCCATCCTTTGTTTGTTTGATTTGTAAACCAAGGAAGTAGTTCATCTTTCCCATCATGGACATCTCGAATTTGCCTTGCATCATAAGAGAGAATTCTTCGCAAAGATCTTTGTTCGTTGAACCGAAGATGATGTCGTCGATATAGACTTGAACAAGTAAGGTGTTGCCCTTGAGATTCTTGACGAACAAAGTCTTGTCAACCTTTCCTTTCGTAAAACCTTTCTCACATAGGAAGTTGCTAAGGCGATCATACCAAGCCCTTGGTGCTTGCTTTAAGCCATAAAGAGCCTTCTTCAACTTGTAGACATGAGATGGATTCTTGAAGTCTTCAAAACCCGGAGGTTGTTTGACATAGACTTCTTCATTGATGTAATCGTTTAGGAAAGCGCCTTTGACATCCATCTGGTACAACTAAAAATTCATAGAACAAGCGTAAGAAAGTAATAATCTAATTTCTTCTAACCTTGCTACCGGAGCGAATGTTTCATCAAAGTCGATTCCTTCTTCTTGGTTGTAGCCTTGTGTGACCAATCTTGCTTTGTTACGAACTATGATCCCATTCTCGTCAAGTTTGTTCTTGAACACCCATCTTGTGCCTATGATATGTTTGTTGTCCGGTCTTGGTACAAGAGTCCAAACTTGGTTTCTTTCGAATTGGTTGAGTTCTTCTTGCATAGATATTATCCATTGATCATCCCTAAGGCTTCATCGATTTTTGTTGGTTCAATTTGAGACACGAACGCCATGTTGAGGCAAGCATCCTTGAGATTGAGTCGAGTTGCAACGCCTTGGCTAATATCACCAATCACTTTATCTATCGGGTGATCTCTATGAGTTCTCCATTCTTTTGGAAGATCTTGATGTTCTTCAATGGTTGGTGAGTCATCTTCTTGTGATATTGCTTGTTCTTTTGATATCTCCTTTTGTTGTTGTGATAGATCTACTACATCATCATCATCATCATCCACTATAATATTATCCTCTTTCGAGGGGTTAGTCTCATCAAACGAAACATGTATAGATTCTTCAATAGTAAGAGTACGTTTATTGAAAATTCTAAAAGCTTTACTTTATAGAGAATAGCCAAGAAATATACCTTCATCGGATTTCTCATCAAACTTACCAAGGTTGTCCTTGCCGTTGTTGAGAACGAAGCATTTGCATCCGAAAATGTGGAAGAACGATATGTTGGGTTTCCTTCCCTTGAACAACTCATATGGGGTCTTCTTGAGAATAGGTCGAATATTGACACGGTTACTTACAAAGCAAGCCGTGCTAACCGCATCCGCCCAAAAATATTTAGGGAGATTTGAGTCGCTAAGCATTTTCCTTGCAAGTTCCACTAATGCCCTATTCTTCCTTTCTACGACACCATTTTGTTGAGGAGTCCTTGGTGCGGAGAAATTGTGAGAGATTCCATGTTCTTCACAAAAATCTTCAAATGATGAATTTTGAAATTCGCCACCATGGTCGCTTCTTATGGAAACAATTGAGAGTGACTTCTCATTTTGAATTTGCTTGGCATACTTCTTGAATGCTTTTAAGGGTATCACTTTTCAGCACTAAAAACAAAGTCCAAGTGTATCTAGAGAAATCATCAACAATAACTAAGGCAAAAACGTTACCTCCGAAGCTTTTTGTTCTTGATGGACCGAAAAGATCCATATGTAACAATTGTAGTGGTCTTGAAGTAGATATCACTTTCTTCGTCTTGAAAGATGTTTTGGTTTGCTTCCCTTTTTGACATGTGTCACAAAGCTTATCCTTGATAAACTTCATCTTCGGAAGACCAACAACTAGATCATGCTTTAGTAATTTGTTCAAATGCTCCATGTGAATGTGAGCAATCCTCTTATGCCAAAGCCATGCCTCGTTGTTGTTTGCCATTAAGCACTTCACCTTCAAGAGAGAGTCATCAAAAGAAATTATAAAAATGTTATTAAATCGTTTACCATTTAGCAAGAGTTCTTGAGTGACTTCGTGTTCTATCAAGCATTCCTCTTTTGTGAAGTTGATTCGGAACCCTTTGTCACACAATTGACTTATGCTCTAAGAAGGTTGTGTTTAAGGCCTTCCATATAAAGAACGTCTTCGATGATTGTATGAGGAGATGCACCAATGGTTCCAACTCCAAGAATTCTTCCTTTATTATCATCACCGTAAGTAACGTATCCTTTGGCCTTAAGTATTAGACTTGAAAATTTGTTGATATCGCCCGTCATATGCTTTGAACAACCACTATCGAGATACCATTGCGTAGAAGTTGTTTTCAAGCATACCTACAAAACAAAGTCAAGTATTGTTAGGTACCCAAATTGCTTTGGGTCCTTTATAGTTAGTACCCTTTTCAACCCACACTAATGCCCTTTAGCAACACCAATGTTGCGCACATAGCAAGCATTAGGTGTATGGCCTTTGATTCCACAATAAAAACAAGTAGGTTGAAATTGAATTTTAAATCTAGGAACATATTTTTGTTTCTTAATGATTCTTTTCTTTTTATGACTTTGATGCATAGTTTTAGAATTGTTAGTCTTTTCCTTAACAATTTGTTCACTAGCTTTTACGAAAATGGTTTCACTTGTGCTTGGTTTTGAAAACTTAGAATATCCTAAGCCACTTTTATCATTTGGATATCTTTGGTGCCTAAGAATTTCCTCCAAGCCAATTTAACCTTTTTTATATCTTTCTAAAACTCTTTTGAGTTGAACAATTTGAGAAGACAATGACTCACAATTTTTACATGCAAGGCTTTGTTTTTCATCCATTATCTTTTGTTTTTCATTTTCAATGTACTTTTCAAAAGATGTATTTTGTTCTTCTAAAGATGATATTTTTTTCTTTTGGGATGAAATATTTGTGTACAAAGTCTTGCACTCTTTTAGACGTTCATCTATGACTTCTTGTGCATCATTTTCATAAATTGAAAAGTTGCTACTAACCTCGTCATTTTCTTCATCGGAGTGATGTGACGCCATTAACGACATATTTGCACATTCATCGCTTTCCGATTCCGATGAGGAACTAACTTCATTATCATCCCATGCGACATAAGCCTTTTTATTTTTGAATTCCTTCTTGCCTTTGAATCCTCCTTTCTTCGCAAGTCTTGGACAATCCGGTTTTATGTGACCTTGCTTTCCACATTCATAGCATGTAACTTCTTAATTCGATGTGGATGTATCCTTCTTCCTGAAATGTTTATTCTTTTTAGGAAAAGAAGAATTATTATTTTTGTTAAAAAACTTACCAAGCTTCTTAACAAGAAGCATGAAGTTCTCATCTTCGGAGATCTCGTCATCTTTGTCATCCTTCGTGTCAATCTTCAACGCAATTCCTTTGGACTTTTTCTCTTGACTTTCGTGCTTCTCGAGCCATCCAAGTTCCAATTCGTGCTCTTGAAGTTTGCCGAATAGATATACGAATGTCATTATTGAGAGACTCTTCTTCTCCAAAATCGCGGTCACCTTCGGTTGCCATTCCCTTGTCAAAGACCTTAGAACTTTCAAATTGAGATCGTCGTTGGTGAAGGTCTTTCCGAGTGCAATCAAGTGGTTGGTTAGATGAACAAATCTTTTTTGTAAAGCCACAATAGATTCTCCGGGCTGCATGCGGAACATTTCATATTCTTGACTCAACGTGTTAAGCCTTGATCTTTTAACTTCAGTTGTTCCTTCATGTGTTTCTACCAAAGTATCCCAAATCTCCTTCGCCGATTTGCATTGTGATACACGAAAAAATGCGTCCATGCTAAGAGCGCTTTGAAGTATGTTGATTTCCTTCTTCTCATTTAGGATCTTCTTTTTATCATCTTCCTCATACATATTCTTCAACTTTGCGGTTCCAACGTCATTGATCACATTAACGGGATTATGCGGACCTTCTACGATTGCTTCCCATATGCCTTCTCCTTGGGCTTCAAGATGTGCCCTCATTCTGATTTTCCAGAAATCGAAGTATTCGTTGGAGAAGAGCGGAGGCTTGTTGCTACTTCCACCATCTTTGAAAATAGGATTCGAGTTTGCGGAAGCCATAGGATCTTGTAGGAACAGGTTACCTAAACCTGCTCTGATGCCAATTGTAAGATCAGAATGCGCCTAAGAGGGGGGTGAATTAGGTATTATCAAAATTTTCTCGATTCTTTTTCTTCGATGGATGGATTTTGCTTTTACGGTTTAAAGAACAAAAATTGTAAAGCAGAAAATTAAAGAAGACACGGAGGTTTATCCTGGTTCCCTTCACAATCCGAAGGTACATCCAGTCCCCTTTCAACACGAAAGAGATTTCCACTAGTTTCTTTAGAACAGTACAACCTATCACACCTTCAATGGTGAGGCCTACTTTCTAGCAAAATATACAAACAAGTGTGCAAGAACAATCCCCTTGCCACACTTACCCTTATGTCCAAACAATCCTTGGAACACAAGTCAAAAATAGAAAGACACTTTCTATAATATTGTTTTGAGTGATAGTACAATGAAATGTATCAATAAAAATTGATCTTCTCCTATAATCAAGAATTCACTACTTAATATTCAACACAAGTGTTCAAGACAAATATGAAAATGATGAACTTATGAACACTTTTGAAAGATGAAAAAATATTTGAATTTAGTGAATTTGATTGTATGAAAATATTTGAAAAAATCTAGGAGGTGTTTATGAATTTGAAATTTTTAGAATTTATAATAGTTGAAACACCTATTCAAAAAGGTATGAAAATTTAAAAAGAATTTCTTTGAAAAGGTATAAAAAACTTATGAAATAAAATCATGAAAAGGTATAACACTTAAAAAATATTTGAATTTGAAGAGAAACAATTTTTCAAAATTTCTATAGTGTTAACCGGTAAACCAAATAGGTTAATCGGTTAACGCCCAGAAACGTTACCACAGAATTGAAAAATTGCTACCGTTAACCGGTTAACCCATATGGTTAACCGGTTAACACTGTTAAAATACAGAAAAATATTTCTGTTTAAAGTGTTAAACCAGTTCCAATTTCTTTTCTAAAAATATGCACATGCATTAAAAATTATGATGAATATTTTGAACACTTGTATATCATATTTAAGAAGTAAATATTGATATACCTAAGCCTTGAGACAAGTCTTGAAAGTGTTGCACAAAAGCTTGAATCGATCCGAAGCATTCCATTGTTGATACATAGCCATGATCTTGATCATTTGTTGTCATCTCGACTTTTTGCAATCTGGAATGAGCTTGGATAATGTTGGCGTCATCAAAAACAATGAGCTTGAAGTATGCTTCTATATAATGCCATAGAGGAAGGCTCACCCATGAGTTTGATTGAAGATATTGCAAGTATTCAGACACCTCTGGCAGAGGTTAAAGCTCAGCTTTTGAAATGCCAAGTGTTTCCAGGTTGTGAGGCATGTTGTGAATCTTGCAAGGTTTCCGAGAATGGGTGTGCAAGCTTGAGGAATGGCATCAATGGCCTGATCAAATAAGGCATTTTGCGAATAACAACAACCGCTTTTACAACACCAGCAACTCTTTTTTTAACAACAAGTATTTTTCCTACAACTGCAAAGACAATTGTTCCTACAGACTCGTCTACAAAATCAGCAACCACCTCTTCCATCACTTCAACAAACAACAGTTCCATCTCAACAGCTTCTACAACTACAACAACCACCAACAACGACGTCTCCATAGTTACCATCTATTATGACCCTACAACGGTCCCTGCTTCCAACAATTATCGACAACAATCTCAGCAACAGTTTCAACAACAATCAAGCTTCAATCAATCACCACCAACATCCATCAGAAGTCCTGTCACCATTTTCTATGATCCACATACAATAATGGTTCCAACCTCTGTTGCAGTAAGCCCAGTCACCATCTTGGTGCCAGGGCCCATTACGTATGACAAAGACAATGTTGTACCATGGCATTATGGTGCAGACCTTTACTGCAATGGAGAAAAAGTCCTTCTCGATTCTGTAAACACCCCAAATTTGCCCTCACCCATTCACACCATGGCTTGTGATCATTTCATATGCATAAACTCATAGATTCAAAGTCATCTGCATCTAGGGTTTGTGATCTGAGCAATCCAAGAGCTTCTTGAGCCACTCCAAAGGCCATCAATCACTTCAAAGGGGTCCATGTATGTTCAAGAATCATATTATATCCTCTCAGAGTCAAGAATGTCAAAGAATCACAAGAACTGAGAATGGCATGGAAGCAGAGCCAGGTTTGACTGCACAGATGACCTAGAATTAGGGTTTTGGTTTCAGAGGCCATAACTCCAAATTTTTTGGTCATTCTTGTTTCTATTGGTCTCTATATGGTATAGGGAGTATGCATATCAATTTTCATGAAGAAATTCCATGGGGAAGTCATCTGATCAAGAGTTGACTTTTCAAGCAAGTCAGTGCAAAATCAGGGCATCTGAGGCCCCCAATGACCCAACCAAAGGGTGTTCTTCATCATTTTGATTGTATATGATCTTTATTTGATCATGGAAGACATTGGAAGTTCACAAAATTGAAGAATTTCAAGTCTTTTGCAAAGTTGACTTTTTGGGCAAGTTTGACTTTTAATGAATTTGTCATTTTAGGCAACTTTTCAACCCTTACTTTTTGATTCAAAAAAGCTTCAAATGGAAAAACTTTGGTCATTAAAGTTGTAGAATAGATCATTCCCTTTTCAAAAAGTACAAGAACATGACCTAATTCATTTTGTATCAAAAGTTATGGTTTGTCAAAGTTGGCAAAAATCACTAAATTTCAAGTCATGCACCAAAGAGGCAAAGTTGCAAATTCACTTCTCAAGGCCAATTAAGTCATCAAATGGACTTCTAAACTTCACCACATGATCACACAAGTCCTAAAAGTCAGATTGCACCCAAAGAATCACATGTTTTATGGCCCATGGATCAAGTTTCTTTCATAAGAACCAAAGGCAAGGCAAGTTGCAAAACTCATCATAGCTTCTCATCCACTTGCTGGCTAGCTTGCTGATCAATCCTAGGCCCTTCCTCACATCATGCTGCGCAGCACACCCTTCTTGTACTAGGCTAGCAAGTGGCCCATGCTTCTCTTACACAAACTTGACCTTTTGGCAAAAGGACCCATACCAATCAATAAAGGACATGTCACTTCTTCTGACCAATGGGATTTCTTTATACAAATCAAATGCAAGCCAAACATAACAAGAAGCAAGCCTGAAACACTCCACAAGACAGCATTCTCATTTTCACCCTCTTGAGCAAAAGCTTTCGAAACTCATCATACAACTCACAAACACACAAACTAACTTCATAAACCAACTCAACACATCTTCCTGGTCACAAAGCACCCTTCAAAACAGCCTGAAACTCAAAGAATCAAAAACACGATCACCACACCACCTTGAACAGAACTGCTGCAAACTCTCAAACCAGCCCAAATAAATTTGATCCAAGCCTTTCAGAAGCACAAGGGAAGTCATAGGAGTGATTTTGCACAAGAGAGGAGGCCAGAAAGTTCCAAACTGAAAAGCTTCAAACTCAGGTAGCTTCATGAACTTTTTTTCCATAACGTGTATTTTAAGTTCCTAGATGAATCTACATGCTTCCCTGATCATGAATATGTGATTGTTTTTTAAAATGAGGATGTATGCAATGTCTGAAACTTTTGCCCTAAAAAATGTTTTGCTTCGATTCAGTTGATTGATGAAAGATAAATGAGTTTTGAGTTAGGGTTTTGATTCAGGGGGATGTGGGGATGATTTCTGAGCCTTTAGTTTTTGTTTTAGTGAAGTTTTGAGGATTTTGGAAATTTTCAGGTGGGGTTCCCACCGGAGAAGACGACCGGAGGTCTTCTCCGGCCACCTGAAAATGATTAGGTTTAATCCCTGTCATTAATTGTGGTTTGAATGTTGTGCGTTGGATGCGTTGACCAGGGGAGACTGACGCGTGTTTGGATGGCTGGGATTTGTCTTTAGAAACCCTAATCTTTAATTAACTTAATTAATTCAATTTAATTAATTAAATCAGAAATTATCTCAGTTTGAATGTAGACCTTTGGATTGCGCGCGCAGTCAACCTTTTCTTTCCCAGATTCAATCCTGGCTCTCCATTGCGTTTACTTTTCATTTTCTTTAATTTTTAATTCATTTATTTTGTATTTCTTTCTCCATTTATTTTAAAATAGCAAAATCATTTTAAAAATTCTGAAATTTTTTGTACAATTTTTTATTTAATTTCAGAAACCAAAAATATTTTTATTTTTATTTTTTGCATTGAAAAATATTTTTAAATCATTTAAAAGTTTATTTTTAATTAATTAATGAGAATTAATTAATTAAAAATACTTTTAGGTATTTAAAAATCACCAAAAAATTCATGAAACACTTAAAACCATTTAGAAACATTGTCCAACCCTCAAACCAAATTTCTTTTTGATCTTGATGCATTTTGATAATTTTCTATGGAATTAATTCATTTTAAAAGCATTATTTTGATCCAAACTTCCAAAAATCATTTCTGCCTAACCATTGAGAGTTAGACTTTGATTCTTTTTGCATTGCATTGTGTTTAGCATGTAGTTTGTGAGATTAAATTGGTATGATTTGATCTTTCATTTTCCATTTGTTTGACATTTTTCTTGTTAAGGAACCCTAAAACCCTAGAAATTTTAGGAAATTCATAACTTTTATTAGGTTAAGAGTTAGAACCTCTCCTTTGGGCAGTGAGCTAGTATAGGTTTAGGGATCCTTTGAATGAATTTTCAATTTTTTATCTTGATGTTTGTTTCTGATTTTGGTTTTTGTGTCATGCTTTGATCATAAACCCTAATTTGAGCTTCCATATGCATTCATCTTGTATTTGCATTCATACCTTGACTTGCCATAGCATTTTGTGCATCCATTTGATTCATTTGACATCTTGAGACATATTGAAAGCATGTTTGATCATTGCATCTTGCATTTGCCATGTTGTATGTCATTTGCATCTCATAGCTTGTCATGTATGTTCATGGTTCTTAACTTGTTTCATTTGCATCCATAAGTTTGTATGATCATCCCCATGCTTTGCCTCATGTTTGCACCATCTCATCATATCATTATCATCTCATATGTGCTTCTGGTTTTGATTTGCATCATGCCATTTCACTTCATTTTGCATTGCATTGCATTCCTTTCACTAACTTTTCAGGTGGTAAGCAATTTTGAGAAGTGAATTTGCCTTCACTTCTCACATTTTCTTTTCATCTCTCTTATGCATCCTTGCTGCATTTTGTTATGTGTTTGAGATTGAGCTTGCTCATTCTTTTTCTTCTTACTTTCTTTCCTCAAGTGACTTGACTTCTTGAGTGAAGCAAGTTGCTTTGCTTCTCCTTGCTCCTTTCATCTGCTTCCTGGTGGTTCCTCTGAAGACTTCTCTTGTAAACCTCACAAACCTTAGGAACAACCAAGCATGACAATGATTAGGGTTTTGATTAGTCCCCCATTAGTTTTACCTTTGTGTCTCTTTGAGCCTTCTCTTCTCACCTCATAATCAGGGACTAAACCCTAAAGGTTTTAAGGCTTTGTGATTAAGCTTATGCCTGCATCCTTCTATTAGGATGGAGTGTATAACTTTAATCCTAAGTGTTAAACCCTTAATGTGTTTAAATCTCTTAATCAATTCACTTAATAATCATCAAAACATCACACTTGTAACTTGGGCCTTGCATTAGGGTTCTAATTCTTCCTTAATTGGTTAAGAAGGACTAACCCTAGTGTTAATGGACAAGTCCCCCTCAAGTTGTCTTACAAATCATAAAACTCACTTCTTCATCTCACCATTAACTAAAATCCATTTAATAAAAGCTTTGTTTTGTCATGAGTTTAATCCCTAATCATGGATTAAGTTGAGGAGCTTTCCTCAGCTTAAACATTCTCATCTATTATCCTTCTATTAGGATGGTGTAATGAGTCTGTTTAATCCCTGATTATGGCTTAACCTCATTACTCAACACTAAACAAAAACACCAAAAACATTTAAATAATCACAAGTAGGTTAATGATCTTAATCCTACATCATGGTGATTAAGTGTGAGAAGCTGACTTCACACTTAAGGTACTCTCATTACCCCTAATTAGAGGGAAGATGTGATGAGTTTACTAAATCCACTGGTTTAGGCTTAAGCTCATTAACTTATGACAAACTTCAAAAAGCAATAAAAGACTGAAAACTCAAAAAACAAACAATAATCGTCTCCTCCGGGATTCTTTTCTCATCTCATTCACTCACAAATGAGAACTTGCTTCTTCCGTCTAATGCAAGACAGTTTGCACCTGAGCCAGACAGGTCATACACTTGAGCATAGGCAAGTAAGCAGTTCATCAGTCAATTCATCTTTCAGTCTCTTTGGGTCGAACTACGGTGTTCTGACTTCCTCATTGCACGAGAGGATACGTAGGCATAACTTAACAGTTATCGAACAAAAGTCTCTGTATATTCCCCCTCCTTCTAGCTTTATTCTTTAGCCTCATTATCATGAGCATTTCACTCCTGTCCTTACACTGACACTTCACTTACACACTTCACTTCTCTTACACTGACACCTGTACATCTTTTTCAGCTCTTTTATACACAGATTGCACTGACACTACCCCTCTAAAACACAAATCTTTTAAGCGTGGATCCCGTCGAGTACGGCGGACAATCTGGGTGCTAATACCTTCCCAGGTTGTAACCAACCCCCTTTCTCAGTCTCTCTGGTTCGCAACCGTCTTATCCATATCTTTCTAGGCCTATGCAGCATTGCCTTTCCTCCGGGATAAAAATACCTAGCTGGCGACTCTATTCATTCCCCGTGAGTTCACTCCTGTGTGTTCTCACACCCTCCTTTCGCCGACCGTTCGCGTCTGTACCTTTATTTGGGCCATTTCCCATTTATCGGGAGCGACAGCTTGGCGACTCTGCTGGGGACCCTTATACGGTAACTAGGGCTTCTGGTTCTTTTTGTGGGTTCCTCCTAGAGCTTGATTGATTTGTGTTTACTGGGGTGTTATGTGCTATTTGTGCTTGTATTTGTATTTTATTTTTGCTTTATGTACAGTTGTTTTATTGCTTTCTCTATAGCTTTACATATATCATACTGTCATACTGTGTTGGCTGGATCTGTTTTGTTGCTTTGGTGGGTGGGTGTTCTATTGAGAGTTGAGGTCCTATACCTGGGACCTGAGTGACACCTAGGCTAGAGTGGTTCATGTTCTTTCCCATTCCATTTCGGTCTGGTGCGGGAATATGAAACACGGTTCAGATATGGGTTTCTTCTTGAGAACTCTGTGCTACAGATTTCCTGTAGTGCTAGGGCTATCTGGGAAGCCTGCTAAGTCTGGATGACCTTTAGTATTGACCTTCAGAAACTGAGGTGAATTAGAGGAGGATCTTTTATGGTTATTGTAAACACTGTACCTCCGAGTTAGAAGTGTTTACACTTCTCATAACTGATCCAAGTCTGAAGATCTTTGTTTTAGAACATCAACTGTGAGGAGGTTGGGCTGTTTACAGGTTTGCAGGTACCCTTGACCTCAGCATACCCTGTCACTTTGATTAAGAGTACTCCATCTTGGAACAGTTCTTGTGATTTTTAACCCTGGACATGTGACTCTTTATTTGGGTCCCCCACCTTGGTTACTGGACTTTTGAACCTCCATCTGGATTTCTTGAACATACATGGATCTATACCAAGGCAGTTAATCAGATCCGGCTCAGTCACAAACCCTTGCATATCATTTGCATACATCCTCATTGCATCATTTTAACATGTGTTTATTTGTTTTTCAGGGTATCCATCATACATTTTGGCTTGGTTTTGACCCCTTCTTCAGCATAGACTTATCTTCATCAGTACTTACTTCAGCTATCATCTACTTGCTTCAGTCACCTGCATCACCAGTCTCAGCCTGTCAGTGGCCCATCCTCAGTGTTATTCTCAGCATCTGTCTCAGCTCTTCTTCAGCAACATGGCACCCAAGAAGAGTAACATCTCCTATCACTTCTTTGAGCCTGAGCTAGCTAGCATCAGGAAGATTCAGACCCTGATTACTCCAGACCATATACCACTATTCAGAGAACATTATGGAGGAATCCTTGATGTGGTTATGGATTTGGACCCTTCACAGAGGAGCTTGATTCATACTTGCTTGCAGTTCTATGATCCCCCTCTGAGGTGCTTCACCTTCCAGAATTTTCAGTTGGGACCCTTGTTGGAAGAGTATTCATCACTGATTGGTGTACCTATCAGGGGTGGAGTCCCCTTCAACCCTGAGATGGCTTTCCCTAGTAATGAAGAGGTGGCAAAAGCCTTGTATCTGGAACCAGTTCTGATTGGGCAGAATATGACTACTAAATCTGGAGTCTCTGGTTTTCATCTGGATTTCTTGACCTCTCAGGCTATTCTGAAGGCCTCCTTGGGGGAGTGGAAGGCAGTCTGTGCTTTGTTGGCCCTTAGCATATATGGGATCATACTTTTTGCAGATGAGCCCAAGTTTGTTAGCAAAAATGCAATCCATCTTTTCATCCTGAGGAACCCAGTGCCCACCTTACTGGGAGATCTTTACTACTCTGTCCACCAGAGGAATGAAAAACAAAGGGGAAGACTGGTGAGATGCTGTGCTCCTTTGTTCCATACTTGGCTGCTCAAACATTTGCCAAAGACTGATGCATTCTTGAATCCTCACCAGCAGAAAAACTGGGCTAGGAGGCTTGTTGCTCTAACCTCAGATGATATCAGGTGGTGCACTCAGAGCACCAAGGGCAGAGACATCATTACTAGTTGTGGGCAATTTCCCAATGTGCCTCTGATAGGAGTGAAGGGTTGCATCAACTACAACCCTCTGCTATTCAAAAGACAACTAGGCTATGCATTAGTCCACCCTCCTAAGGTACAGGATCTGGCAGAGACCCTTTATTGTGAGAACAAGCCTAATCTGGCTATTGTCAGGCAGGCATCCTGGGCCTGGGACAATGTGCAGACTAAGGGGGTAACCATTCTTGGGAGATGCAATAATGTGGCCTCAGCTCAGTACTATGAGTGGTCCCATGCCCGGGCTCAAATTACTGGAATGCCCTTCACTATTGAAGATGTGCCTGGACCTTCCACAGCACCACCTCCAGCAACTGTCAGCTTAGAGGAGTTTGAGAAATTGAAAGAGAGAAATGAGAATCTGACTCAGGCTCTACAGAAGACCCTCTGGGAGAGGAGTGATGGCCGCTTGGACATTAAAAGGTTAGAAAAGCTAAAGGTGGAGCATCTAGCCAGAATTGAGAAGTCAGAGGACTACATTAAGAAGTCTAGGGCTGGAGAACAAATTCTGAAGAATGCCTGCAAGGAAGCTCAGTTCCAGAAGGCCAGGACTGATTTGTATCTGAAGGAGAGTCAAGCTAGGTGGGTCAAGATCACCGAAGCTCGTACTCAGGAGGATAAAAGGACTCAGGACAAGATTGAGCAGCTGGAAGCTAGTGCAAAAGAGCAACAGGAAGCCCTGGCAGCAGCCCAGAGAGAGATCTCAGAGTTGAAGATTAAAGCTGGTGTGAAGAGGTCTAAGGACCAGAGTCAACACAAGAGGCTAACTGCAGCTGTTACTACCAGGAATCTCCTTATCAGGAATCTTACAGAGCGTCCAGCTGATCCTGTGACTGAAGCACTTCTCAAGGAAGTTCAGGAGGATGAGTTTGGTCTTGGTGTTTGACTTTTGCTTGTTGTTGCTTTCATTTCATGTACTTTTCTTTATGTTGTATTTTTGACCCCTCAGAGGGCATGTATTGTAAAAAACAAACTATGTATCATTTACTTGTTGTAATATATGTGTTGTTTTGTTTTATTTGAATTCTTCAAGCAACATCACAAGCATCTTCCTCAGGGGTATGGAAAGGTCAAAACCAAGTGCAAATAAGCATACTGCATTGCATACTAACCTTTTGCTTTGTTTTGTAGGTTTTTTGTTTTATTGTTACTAACTCTGTTGTGACTTCAGGAACTATTGCTCGGCGTCGGGTGTTTCCACTCAACCGTCCACACAGATATCCCACCCGCAACAATCTTCCGGGCATACAAATGGACCAAGTACAGCAGGACCTTACAGAGGTCAGGATTCAAATGGCCAATGAAAGGCTAGAAATGAGGAATCAGATGACACAGTTTATGGAGGTGATGAATAATATGGCTCAAAGCCAAGAGAGATTAAGAGCACTGGTAGAGGGGAGGAATCAGGAAGACCCTCATCCAGGGACTGCTGGGACAAGCAACAATGAGAGAGTCCAACCTCATGTTAATCCCCCAGTCTATGGACCCCACCTGCATCCAGAGATCAACATCCCTGTTAATGTGCAAGGGACTACCACTGCAGGTAGAGTGCTGCAAGAAGACCCCCAGGAAGATCAGTTCACAGTGATGGGAGCTGGGGAGGAAGCCTATGACAGAAGGCTAGATGAGATTGCTGAGAAACTAAGATCCCTGGAGTCCCAGAATTCTTTGGGCTTTGACGTTATGGACATGGGTCTGGTGGACGGGGTCAGGATTCCCCACAAATTTAAACCTCCATGTTTTGAGAAATACAACGGAACTTCCTGCCCCCGGACCCATTTACAATCCTTTCTAGGGAGGCTGAAGGCATATACCATGGACGAAAAGCTATGGATGTTTTATTTTGAAGATAGCTTAACAGGAGCTTCGAGGGAATGGTACTCTCACCTGACCAGAGCAACCATCAGGTGTTGGAAGGACCTGGCTGAGGCCTTAATCAGACAGTATCAGTACAACTTGGATATGGCTCCCAACAGGACCCTCCTGATGGGAATGTCACAATCATCCAGGGAAAGCTTCCGGGAGTACGCTCAAAGGTGGAGACAGCTTGCTGCTGCTGTCCAGCCACCCATGTCAGAGAGGGAGATGGCTGATATGTTTATGAACACCCTCCAAGGAACATACATTGACAGGCTAGCTGCCTTTTCTCCCACTAGCTTTGCTGATGTAGTCATAGTCGGGGAAAGAATTGAGAGCCTATTAAAAATGGGTAAAATTTCTGACAACGGTGCAAGCTCGTCCAGCAACCCAAGAAAGCCTTTTGTTGGCCCAAGGAGAACTGGTGAAACCAATGTTATCCATACCAGCAGGGGCAGACCCCAATATGTTCATAGGTCTGTGGCAGCAGTCACCATCCCCGCTCCAATTCATCCTCAACCAGCTTATCAACCACAGCAACAAAATTATCAGCAACAAACTCAGTATCCCCCTCAGAGAAATCATAACAACAGCAACACCAACAGCAACAATCAGCAAAGACCATTCCAACAGAGACCTTCTCAGGCCAATAGGGTGATCGATCCGATCCCTATGCCATATGCCGCATTACTGCCACAACTCCTGAAACTCAACTTGGTTGAGCTAAGGACATTGGCACCTCCAGATCCTACCAGTCTACCCAGAAATTATGACGCCAGCGCCAGATGTGCTTTTCATTCAAATGCACCTGGCCACAGTACAAAGAAGTGCAGGGCCTTGCACATGAAGGTACAAGACCTGGTAGACTCCAAAGCTCTAAACTTTGCACCACCACCAAATGTTAACAAGAACCCTATGCCACACCATGGTGGTCCCAGAATCAATGCTATTGAAGAAGACAAGCCGTCTTACTTGATAACCAGTGTGGGTCAGATTCGGACACCCTTGGTGGAGATTAAAGCTCAACTCCTTGAATGTCAAATATTCCCAGGATGTGAGCTAGGGTGTGCTTATTGCAATATTTCAGTGAATGGTTGTGATAACTTGAGGGATGGCATAGATGGTCTCATCCAGAGTAACCTGCTTCAAATCACAACATCAATACCTACCAATCCAGCAATCTCCTTAACCACAGTTCCAGAATCGTCTACAACTGCAACAACCATTGTTCCAAACAACTTTTCAGTTTCATCAACAAATGCTTCATCTGTTACTTCAACGGACCAAATATCAACAAACATCCCTTCTACAACTTCAGCACCCCTTCATTCAGAGTCTACTACAACAACAACACCCATCCTTCCAGCAATGTCTCCTACAACATCAACAACAAACAATGCAAGTGTCTCAACAGTTACAATTTATTATGATCCTGCAAATGATTCCGCCTACAACTCACAAAATGCCACTCCTACCAGAGCACCAGTCACAATATACTATGATCCACAGACTATCAGGGTCCCTTCTGCAGCTGCCATCAGTCCAGTCACTATCACAGTGCCTGGGCCAGTACCTTATGAAAGCAGTAATGCCATCCCTTGGCATTACGACTCTGACCTATACTGCGAAGGACAGAAAATCACTTTTGAATCATCAACTTCTTCACCACAAATAGACAATGTGGGGGGAGGCGGAGGCTTCACTCGAAGCGGACGTCTCTTTGCCCCGCAAATTCAAAGACCCACTGCTGAAGCGGAAGCTGCTGCCAAGGCAAAAGGGAAGAGCATGGTGCAAGAAGAGCAAATTGTTAAAGAAGCTTTGAAAACACCTTTTGATCAAGAAGTTGATGAATTCATGAGAATCATCAAGAAGAGTGATTACAAGATAGTGGACCAGCTTCACCAGACGCCTTCCAAGATCTCCATTCTATCATTGCTTATGTGCTCTGAGGCTCATCGGAACGCACTGCTCAAAGTCTTGCACGCAGCTTATGTGCCATAGGAGATCACCGTCAATCAGTTGGAAGCTGTGGTTGGAAATGTTAATGCTAGTAATGGACTAGGATTTACCAACACTGATTTGACTACGGAAGGCCGTAATCATAACAAATCTTTGCACATTACCATGGAATGTAAGGGTGCAGTTCTTTCCCATGTGCTGGTAGACACAGGATCATCCCTCAATGTCTTACCTAAAAAGGCCCTTGTGAAGCTGGAATATGAAGGATTGGCATTACGTCCCAGTAACTTAGTAGTGAGAGCCTTTGACGGCTCTAAGAGATCAGTTCTGGGAGAAATTGAGTTGCCTGTAACGATTGGCCCACAAACTTTCAAAACGGCCTTCTACGTGATGGACATTCAGCCTGCCTACAGCTGTTTGTTGGGTAGACCATGGATTTATGCCGCTGGCGCAGTTACGTCTACCCTTCACCAGAAGTTAAAATTCGAGTGGGAGGGCCAGGTCGTTACTATTTGTGGAGAGGAGGATATTTTTGTTAGCCATCTGGCTACATATAAATACATTGAGATGAATGGGGAGATCCACGAAACGTTGAGTCAAGGGTTTGAGGCCCTGAATATTAATGAAACCTCTGCTGTACTTGGGACTTCCATGACATCCTACCAGCAAGCCCGGAAGGTTGTGGAAGAAGGAAACGCTCAAGGCTGGGGCAAACTGTTGCCTGTGGAGAAGAAAGAAGATAGATTTGGGTTGGGTTACAAACCAACTCAACAAGATCAAGCAGAGGCCGCTAAGAAGCCCAACTTTGTTAGTGGGGGGATGCTCACCCCTGATGCTGTCAACAACTTGGAAGATGAGTCGGAGGATGAACGCAACCTGGAGAGCTGGATTCGTCCAAGGATCCCGGGGAGCCGTATCTCAAACTGGTCTTCCCAGGAAATTATAAGAGTTACTCCTGCAGAGTAATTATTATTTCCTGTATATTTTAAGCATGCATCAAGTCTTGCATCTTGCCCAAGATGACAAGACTCATTTTGTAATCGGGCCATCTATAATTTTTGTGCAACAAGATTAATCAATGAAATATCAGACATCTTTTGCAAACGAGTCTTTTTCTTTTCTGCTCACTGTTTTTCCATTTTTCTTTTTGTACAAAAAATAAATGGCGATGTTTTCAAAATGATAACTTTTATTTCACTTTTCTAAAACAAGATTAAAATCAATCACTAAAATGAACAAACTGAACCCTTGCAGAGAGTGCCTTCCAGACCGCACCGACAACAGCACGGCTATGACTTCGTATGACTTTGACAATCCAATCAATCAAGCTGATGAAGGGGTTGAAGAAGATTACGAGCTTCCTGAAGAGCTAGCCAGGTTGTTGAGGCAAGAGGAAAAGGTTATCACTCCTCATCAGGAGTAGGTCGAAACAATTAATCTTGGTACAGATGAAGATGTGAAAGAGGTCAAAATCGGGGCCTGCTTACAAGACTCAGTGAAGAAGCAACTGATTGACCTGCTTCAGGGATATGTGGATGTGTTTGCTTGGTCTTATCAAGATATGCCAGGGTTGGACACCGACATTGTTATGCACAAGTTGCCTTTAAGAGAAGAATGCCCGCCGGTTAAACAGAAGCTGCGTCGTACTCGCCCGGACATGGCAATGAAGATCAAAGAAGAGGTACAAAAGCAATGGGACGCCGGGTTCCTCGCTGTGACTAGCTATCCACCGTGGGTTGCTAATATTGTGCCTGTGCCTAAGAAAGACGGCAAAGTAAGGATGTGTGTTGACTACCGGGATCTGAACAGAGCCAGCCCGAAAGATGATTTCCCATTACCTCACATTGATGTTTTGGTTGATAATACGGCTCAGTTCTCGGTATTCTCCTTCATGGACGGATTTTCAGGATACAATCAGATCAAAATGTCACCTGAAGACATGGAGAAGACAACCTTCATCACACCCTGGGGCACGTTCTGTTACAAGGTGATGCCATTCGGATTGAAGAATGTTGGTGCAACATATCAACGGGCTATGGTAACATTATTCCACGATATGATCCATAAAGAAATCGAGTGTTATATGGATGACATGATTGCCAAGTCCCTCACAGAAGAAGACCACCTGGTAAATCTGCTGAAGTTATTCAAGCGTCTGAGGAAGTACCAACTGAAGCTGAACCCCAACAAATGCACATTCGGGGTGCGATCTGGTAAGCTGCTGGGTTTTATCGTAAGCGAGAAAGGGATTGAAGTGGACCCTGATAAAGTCAAAGCCATTCAAGAAATGCCTGCACCAAAGTCTGAAAAAGAAGTTAGAGGTTTTCTAGGTAGATTGAACTACGTCTCAAGGTTCATATCTCACCTTACAGCAACCTGTGAACCCTTGTTCAAGCTGTTAAGGAAAGAACAGACGGTCAGGTGGAACAAAGACTGCCAGAGGGCTTTTGACAAGATCAAAGAATACCTGCAAGAACCACCAATCCTTATGCCTCCAGTTGAAGGAAGACCTCTGATAATGTACTTAACAGTATTAGAAGAGTCAATGGGGTGTGTGCTGGGCCAGCATGACGAGTCTGGTCGAAAAGAGTATGCAATATACTACCTGAGCAAAAAGTTTACCGACTGTGAACAACGTTATTCACTGCTCGAGAAAACTTGTTGTGCTTTAGCGTGGGCTGCTCGCCGACTGAGACAGTATATGTTGACCCACACTACTTTATTGATCTCAAAGATGGACCCAGTTAAGTACATTTTCGAGAAGCCAGCTCTTACCGGACGGGTTGCGAGATGGCAAATGATCCTCACAGAATATGACATTCAGTACACATCTCAGAAAGCCATCAAGGGCAGTGTATTGTCTGAATATCTTGCCGAGCAACCTATTGATGATTACCAGCCTATGAGATTTGACTTCCCTGATGAAGACATCATGTTCATAAAAGCGAAAGATCATGAAGAGCCTGTTCACACTGAAGGGCCTGACCCGGAGGAAGAATGGACTATGATGTTTGATGGGGTTGTTAATATGAATGGTCGTGGTGTTGGTGCAGTACTCATTACACCTAAGGGGGTTCACATGCCTTTCTCGGCAAAACTCACCTTCAACTGCACTAACAACGAAGCTGAATACGAGGCTTGCATTATGGGTCTTGAGGAAGCCATTGACCTCAGGATCAAGACATTGACTGTATTCGGAGATTCAGCTCTGGTAGTTAATCAAACCAACGGCAAATGGTACACACACCAGGATCATCTGATACCTTATAGGGATTATACAAGAAGGTTATTGACTTTCTTCACAACAGTCAAGCTTGAGTATATCCCTCGAGATGAGAATCAGTTTGCAGATGCTCTGGCTACCATTTCATCCATGATCAAAGTTCAAGCTGCCAACTTTGTACCGCGGATTTCAGTGTCCAGACTTGACAGACCGGCATATGTGTTCGCAGCAGATGTGGTCAAAGATGATAAGCCTTGGTTCCATGACATTATGTGCTTCTTGGAGGATCAGGCATACCCATCTGGGGCATCTTCCAATGATAAGAAGACTTTGAGAAGGCTTGCTGGTAGTTTCTTTCTGAACACCGATGGTTCCCTATACAAAAGAAACTTTGATATGGTACTCCTCAGATGCGTTGATAGAACAGAAGCAGACTTGTTGATGCACGAGGTGCACGAAGGATCCTTTGGTACCCATGCGGGAGGGCATGCCATGGCTAAAACGTTGCTAAGATCAGGCTATTACTGGATCACAATGGATGCCGACTGTTGTGCCTACGCCAGAAAATGCCAGATTTATGCGGATAAGGTGCATGTGCCTCCAAATCCTTTGAATATAATGTCTTCACCCTGGCCCTTTGCCATGTGGGGCATTGATATGATTGGCAAGATCGAACCGACCGCTTCAAATGGCCACAGATTCATCCTGGTCGCCATTGACTACTTCACCAAGTGGGTTGAAGCAGCCTCATATGCAAATGTTACAAGGCAAGTGGTAGCCCGATTCCTGAAGAGAGATATCATCTGTCGATATGGAGTGCCCGAGCGAATCATTACTGATAATGGTTCCAACTTGAACAACAAAATGATGGCTGAGCTATGCCGGGACTTCAAGATCCAACACCACAATTCTTCTCCTTACAGGCCAAAGATGAATGGCGCTGTCGAGGCAGCTAATAAGAATATCAAGAAGATTGTGCAGAAGATGGTAGTTACTTACAAAGACTGGCATGAGATGCTACCATTTGCCTTGCATGGGTACCGCACGTCAATCAGAACATCCACTGGGGCAACACCGTATCAGCTTGTATATGGTATGGAGGCAGTCCTACCTGTTGAAGTTGAATTACCCTCCCTGCGAGTACTGATGGATGTCAAGCTGAACGAAGCAGAATGGGTCCAGTCCCGATACGAACAACTGAGTCTGATTGAAGAGAAAAGATTGGTTGCAATCTGTCATGGGCAGTTGTATCAAAGAAGAATGAAGAGAGCCTTCGATCAGAAAGTCAGGCACCGAGAGTACCAAGTGGGAGATCTTGTGTTGAAAAGAATCCTCCCTCCTCATACAGACCACAGGGGCAAATGGACTCCAAATTATGAAGGACCATTTGTAGTAAAGAAAGTTTTCTCTGGTGGAGCACTGATGCTCAGCACCATGGATGGTGAAGATTTCCCGTCCCCTGTGAATTCAGATGCAGTTAAAAAATACTTCGCATAAAAAGACCCGCTGGACATAAAAACAGAATGTAAGTCCAGGCAAAAATAGGGCATCCCGGCAAGTCAAAAACAGAATAAAGACTTGGGAAAAAATAAGGGAAATAAACAAAAAATGTACACCCGCTGAGTTGAAAAGCCGCATTGGACAACTCAGGCAAAAATGGGTATCCCGATGGATTGAAAACCCGAAAGGGCGATCCATGCAAAATAAGGGAATAAGCGAACAACTGCATTCTAAATTCGTCTGTATCACCTGCAACTTGGTAAGCTTCGAAAAGATTAAGCCTCTTTCAGAATCAGCCTTCTTCAGAAAGCAAGACGAGAAGAACGTCAAAAGTCATACGAGTCATAGCAAAAAGGGGAAACTCCTTAAAGCGTCGTCAACATTGCCAGCATTTTGTTTCTCAATTTGTAACAATCTCCTCATTTCAGGGGATATGTTTCTCTGATGTATCTTTCCAATTCAGGGCACATGAATTAATAAAAAACAGATTTTTCAGTCTTACGTTGTCTCGTACATTTTTATTTGCAAAGAATGTCTGATATCTTTAAAATATTGATTGCATGAATACAGATGCTTATCCTCAAAAATAAAAAAACTACGTGCTTGCAGGAAACATACTTATTCCCGGGAGTGTCTGATTCCTATGACGGAATCCAGTAAAGGATACCTCGGGATTACTTGTGCGTCTTTTGTCTTCGCAGGATTGCAGGCACTCGAAGCGCAACATGGGGCATGTAAGCTTCACCCCAGCAAGCTGGCAAATCAGTGCTCACTCAGTCTTAGCACCCAAAGTGGTGTCCCCCCAGCTGAGTTGCCACTTGTTACTTCTTCCAGCCGAGTTGCCGATCATTCTTCCTCAGCCGAGCACAAAAGCCAGGGAACTGCTTCCCCACAGAGTCTCAGCCTCTATCCAGAAGAGCAACACACGAAGGAATCACAACAGAGTGAAGAAAGCTCCTGCAAACCCCAGCTGGGACCCTCATTTACAGGAATAGGTTTATCATTGACCCATTTCCCCAAGCAGAATCATTTCATCAGATCTACCGACGATCTCATCCCCAGCTGGGGTGTTCACTTCAAACAGATCGACCAGAGATCTTCACGGCAACGGGATCCGAATCCCGGATCAGTATCTTTTACATAATCATAGCATTCGCATCATATTCACCCTACAAAGCGTAGCATTCCGTTTAATGCGGAGCATTACGGCAAAAATCAAACATGTAGCATAATCATAAGTCATGGTCTGAATCAAACCCGTGTGAATAATAACAAACCTTCAACATACAAGAATACATCCCAGATTCCCCAGTAAAAGCAGTTGCCTCACATTCACAAACATCAGTATATACCCTTTGTGGCACCCGTCCGTGTCATATCCCCAGCAGAAAGCCAAAGTATCCCCTTTGCACTCACAGATACTTGTATATATACAATTCCTTGACATCCGTCCATGTCATTTTCCTAGTACAGTAATGTAAACACTTTGTATACCAGATATTTGTTTATTCTATACTCTTCTCTTTTCGACACTCGTCTGTGTCACGCTCTCCCCAGCAGATTGAACACTCATCTGTACACCAATCATACTCATGCAGATACTCGTCCGTGTCTTGTATGCACCATTTATATCCCCGCAGATTCAACACTAGTCCTTGTTCTTTGTTAACCAGTTGATACTCGTCCGTATCATCATCTCAGAACATGCGTCAAGCGTTTGTTCCTACCTGATACTCGTCCGTATCATAAGTCTTAAGGATGCTCGTCCGCATCTTTAATCCATACACTGTGTCAAACACTTTCGTCTTCTCAAATATAGACACTCTCCTGTGTCTACTATTCCCCAGAGGAGTCCCATCAGATTCAACACTCGTCCGTGTTCTTTGTTAACCCGTTGGTACTCGTCCGTACCATCATCTCTGAACACGTATCAGTATTTGTTTCTACCCGATACTCGTCCGTATCGTAGTCTTAGGGATGCTCGTCCGCATCTTTAATCTATACACATCTAAACATTTATACCTTTATTTCTTGGATATAAACACTCGTCCGTGTTTACTATTCCCCAGTAAATCGCCAACAAAGAAATTTTCTTTTTATCTGACATTCGTCCTATGTCATGATAAACTTTGAGAGCAGCCGTACCCTGCTAGGTGGTCGTCCTACACCTCTTGATGATCGTCCTTCATCATGCTCATCCAATGGCCGTCCCCATCGTCGACCTTTTCTATCCGACATTCGTCCTATGTCGTGATATTTAGCAGTCGTCCCCTGCTAGGTGATCGTCCTTCACCTTTTGATGATCGTCCTTCATCATTTTATCCAATGGCCGTCCCCATTGTTGATTTTGGTTATCTGACATTCGTCCTATGTCATGATAAACCTTGAGAGCAGCCGTCCCCTGCTAGGTGGTCGTCCTCCACCTCTTGATGGTCATCCTCCATCATGCTCATCCGATGGCCGTCCCCATCGTTGACCTTTTATCCGGCATTCGTCCTATGTCGCGATATTTTCGGCAGCCGTACCCTGCCAGGTGGTCGTCCTCCACCTTAGATGACCGTCCCTCATCTTAATCCCCAACAGAGCAGCCGTCCCCTGATAGGTGATCGTCCTTCACCTTTGGTGACCGTACCTCATCATCTATTTATTTCATTTATTCTTTAACCCGATGGCCGTCCCCGTCGTGGTCCCTTTTCTTTTTAGCCCGATGGCCGTCCCCGTCGTTGGTTACTTTACTTTATGAACTTGATGGCCGTCCCCGTCATGTTTCATTTAATCCCCAGAGAATCTTACAACCTTATCTTGATGGCCGTCCCCATCATAACCCCTTTTACCCCCAGCATGTCGGTCGTCCCCGTCATTGTTTTATTTTCCGCACTTTTCAGCATGTCGGTCGTCCCCGTCATTGCTCTTTACCCAGCAGTCGTCCTCTGCTCGACGGTCGTCCTCCGTCGCCTATACTTTATACAATATACTTTATTTTCTTTTACAATCTATATCCCTTTTCTTCTTCATTCTGTGAGTGCAAATTTCGGACTGTCTTTGGTATTCAACCACAAGTTATCTTGTTTGCCTGTTAAGACGTCGCTTACATCCTGCACAGCTAACTCATGTTTGAATAGGGGCAGCTGTAAACACCCCAAATTTGCCCTCACCCATTCACACCATGGCTTGTGATCATTTCATATGCATAAACTCATAGATTCAAAGTCATCTGCATCTAGGGTTTGTGATCTGAGCAATCCAAGAGCTTCTTGAGCCACTCCAAAGGCCATCAATCACTTCAAAGGGGTCCATGTATGTTCAAGAATCATATTATATCCTCTCAGAATCAAGAATGTCAAAGAATCACAAGAACTGAGAATGGCATGGAAGCAGAGCCAGGTTTGACTGCACAGATGACCTAGAATTAGGGTTTTGGTTTCAGAGGCCATAACTCCAAATTTTTTGGTCATTCTTGTTTCTATTGGTCTCTATATGGTATAGGGAGTATGCATATCAATTTTCATGAAGAAATTCCATGGGGAAGTCATCTGATCAAGAGTTGACTTTTCAAGCAAGTCAGTGCAAAATCAGGGCATCTGAGGCCCCCAATGACCCAACCAAAGGGTGTTCTTCATCATTTTGATTGTATATGATCTTTATTTGATCATGGAAGACATTGGAAGTTCACAAAATTGAAGAATTTCAAGTCTTTTGCAAAGTTGACTTTTTGGGCAAGTTTGACTTTTAATGAATTTGTCATTTTAGGCAACTTTTCAACCCTTACTTTTTGATTCAAAAAAGCTTCAAAAGGAAAAACTTTGGTCATGAAAGTTGTAGAATAGATCATTCCCTTTTCAAAAAGTACAAGAACATGACCTAATTCATTTTGGATCAAAAGTTATGGTTTGTCAAAGTTGGCAAAAATCACTAAATTTCAAGTCATGCACCAAAGAGGCAAAGTTGCAAATTCACTTCTCAAGGCCAATTAAGTCATCAAATGGACTTCTAAACTTCACCACATGATCACACAAGTCCTAAAAGTCAGATTGCACCCAAAGAATCACATGTTTTATGGCCCATGGATCAAGTTTCTTTCATAAGAACCAAAGGCAAGGCAAGTTGCAAAACTCATCATAGCTTCTCATCCACTTGCTGGCTAGCTTGCTGATCAATCCTAGGCCCTTCCTCACATCATGCTGCACAGCACACCCTTCTTGTACTAGGCTAGCAAGTGGCCCATGCTTCTCTTACACAAACTTGACCTTTTGGCAAAAGGACCCATACCAATCAATAAAGGACATGTCACTTCTTCTGACCAATGGGATTTCTTTATACAAATCAAATGCAAGCCAAACATAACAAGAAGCAAGCCTGAAACACTCCACAAGACAGCATTCTCATTTTCACCCTCTTGAGCAAAAGCTTTCGAAACTCATCATACAACTCACAAACACACAAACTAACTTCATAAACCAACTCAACACATCTTCCTGGTCACAAAGCACCCTTCAAAACAGCCTGAAACTCAAAGAATCAAAAACACGATCACCACACCACCTTGAACAGAACTGCTGCAAACTCTCAAAGCAGCCCAAATAAATTTGATCCAAGCCTTTCAGAAGCACAAGGGAAGTCATAGGAGTGATTTTGCACAAGAGAGGAGGCTAGAAAGTTCCAAACTGAAAAGCTTCAAACTCAGGTAGCTTCATGAACATTTTTTCCAGAACGTGTATTTTAAGTTCCTAGATGAATCTACATGCTTCCCTGATCATGAATATGTGATTGTTTTTGAAAATGAGGATGTATGCAATGTCTGAAACTTTTGCCCTAAAAAATGTTTTGCTTCGATTCAATTGATTGATGAAAGATAAATGAGTTTTGAGTTAGGGTTTTGATTCAGGGGGATGTGGGGATGATTTATGAGCCTTTAGTTTTTGTTTTAGTGAAGTTTTGAGGATTTTGGAAATTTTCAGGTGGGGTTCCCACCGGAGAAGACGACCGGAGGTCTTCTCCGGCCACCTGAAAATGATTAGGTTTAATCCCTGTCATTAATTGTGGTTTGAATGCTGTGCGTTGGATGCGTTGACCAGGGGAGACTGACGCGTGTTTGGATGGCTGGGATTTGTCTTTAGAAACCCTAATCTTTAATTAACTTAATTAATTCAATTTAATTAATTAAATCAGAAATTATCTCAGTTTGAATGTAGACCTTTGGATTGCGCGCGCAGTCAACCTTTTCTTTCCCAGATTCAATCCTGGCTCTCCATTGCGTTTACTTTTCATTTTCTTTAATTTTTAATTCATTTATTTTGTATTTCTTTCTCCATTTATTTTAAAATAGCAAAATCATTTTAAAAATTCTGAAATTTTTTGTACAAACTTTTATTTAATTTCAGAAACCAAAAATATTTTTATTTTTATTTTTTGCATTGAAAAATATTTTTAAATCATTTAAAAGTTTATTTTTAATTAATTAATGAGAATTAATTAATTAAAAATACTTTTAGGTATTTAAAAATCACCAAAAAATTCATGAAACACTTAAAACCATTTAGAAACATTGTCAAACCCTCAAACCAAATTTCTTTTTGATCTTGATGCATTTTGATAATTTTCTATGGAATTAATTCATTTTCAAAGCATTATTTTGATCCAAACTTCCAAAAATCATTTCTGCCTAACCATTGAGAGTTGGACTTTGATTCTTTTTGCATTGCATTGTGTTTAGCATGTAGTTTGTGAGATTAAATTGGTATGATTTGATCTTTCATTTTCCATTTTTTTGACATTTTTCTTGTTAAGGAACCCTAAAACCCTAGAAATTTTAGGAAATTCATAAATTTTATTAGGTTAAGAGTTGGAACCTCTCCTTTGGGCAGTGAGCTAGTATAGGTTTAGGGATCCTTTGAATGCATTTTCAATTTTTTATCTTGATGTTTGTTTCTGATTTTGGTTTTTGTGTCATGCTTTGATCATAAACCCTAATTTGAGCTTCCATATGCATTCATCTTGTATTTGCATTCATACCTTGACTTGCCATAGCATTTTGTGCATCCATTTGATTCATTTGACATCTTGAGACATATTGAAAGCATGTTTGATCATTGCATCTTGCATTTGCCATGTTGTATGTCATTTGCATCTCATAGCTTGTCATGTATGTTCATGGTTCTTAACTTGTTTCATTTGCATCCATAAGTTTGTATGATCATCCCCATGCTTTGCCTCATGTTTGCACCATCTCATCATATCATTATCATCTCATATGTGCTTCTGGTTTTGATTTGCATCATGCCATTTCACTTCATTTTGCATTGCATTGCATTCCTTTCACTAACTTTTCAGGTGGTAAGCAATTTTGAGAAGTGAATTTGCCTTCACTTCTCACATTTTCTTTTCATCTCTCTTATGCATCCTTGCTGCATTTTGTTATGTGTTTGAGATTGAGCTTTCTCATTCTTTTTCTTCTTACTTTCTTTCCTCAAGTGACTTGACTTCTTGAGTGAAGCAAGTTGCTTTGCTTCTCCTTGCTCCTTTCATCTGCTTCCTGGTGGTTCCTCTGAAGACTTCTCTTGTAAACCTCACAAACCTTAGGAACAACCAAGCATGACAATGATTAGGGTTTTGATTAGTCCCCCATTAGTTTTACCTTTGTGTCTCTTTGAGCCTTCTCTTCTCACCTCATAATCAGGGACTAAACCCTAAAGGTTTTAAGGCTTTGTGATTAAGCTTATGCCTGCATCCTTCTATTAGGATGGAGTGTATAACTTTAATCCTAAGTGTTAAACCCTTAATGTGTTTAAATCTCTTAATCAATTCACTTAATAATCATCAAGAAATCACACTTGTAACTTGGGCCTTGCATTAGGGTTCTAATTCTTCCTTAATTGGTTAAGAAGGACTAACCCTAGTGTTAATGGACAAGTCCCCCTCAAGTTGTCTTACAAATCATAAAACTCACTTCTTCATCTCACCATTAACTAAAATCCATTTAATAAAAGCTTTGTTTTGTCATGAGTTTAATCCCTAATCATGGATTAAGTTGAGGAGCTTTCCTCAGCTTAAACATTCTCATCTATTATCCTTCTATTAGGATGGTGTAATGAGTCTGTTTAATCCCTGATTATGGCTTAACCTCATTACTCAACACTAAACAAAAACACCAAAAACATTTAAATAATCACAAGTAGGTTAATGATCTTAATCCTACATCATGGTGATTAAGTGTGAGAAGCTGACTTCACACTTAAGGTACTCGCATTACCCATAATCAGAGGGAAGATGTGATGAGTTTACTAAATCCACTGGTTTAGGCTTAAGCTCATTAACTTATGACAAACTTCAAAAAGCAATAAAAGACTGAAAACTCAAAAAACAAACAATAATCGTCTCCTCCGGGATTCTTTTCTCATCTCATTCACTCACAAACGAGAACTTGCTTCTTCCGTCTAATGCAAGACAGTTTGCACCTGAGCCAGACAGGTCATACACTTGAGCATAGGCAAGTAAGCAGTTCATCAGTCAATTCATCTTTCAGTCTCTTTGGGTCGAACTACGGTGTTCTGACTTCCTCATTGCACGAGAGGATACGTAGGCATAACTTAACAGTTATCGAACAAAAGTCTCTGTATATTCCCCTTCCTTCTAGCTTTATTCTTTAGCCTCATTATCATGAGCATTTCACTCCTGTCCTTACACTGACACTTCACTTACACACTTCACTTCTCTTACACTGACACCTGTACATCTTTTTCCAGCTCTTTTATACACAGATTGCACTGACACTACCCCTCTAAAACACAAATCTTTTAAGCGTGGATCCCGTCGAGTACGGCGGACAATCTGGGTGCTAATACCTTCCCAGGTTGTAACCAACCCCCTTTCTCAGTCTCTCTGGTTCGCAACCGTCTTATCCATATCTTTCTAGGCCTATGCAGCATTGCCTTTCCTCCGGGATAAAAATGCCTAGCTGGCGACTCTATTCATTCCCCGTGAGTTCACTCCTGTGTGTTCTCACACCCTCCTTTCGCCGACCGTTCGCGTCTGTACCTTTATCTTGGCCATTTCCCATTTATCGGGAGCGACAGATTCTTCAGTTCCTACCTCACAAGTGGATAATGTCGGGGGAGGTGGAGGCTTCACCCGAAGCGGACGCCTCTTTGCGTCACAAGCTCCAAGAACTAATACTGAGCCAGAGGCTACTGCCAAAGCCAAAGGGAAAAGTGTGATACCTGAAGAATCTCCATCAAAAGAGACTCATAAATCATCCTTTGATCAGGACGTGGATGAATTTATGAGGATAATTAAAAGAAGTGACTACAAAGTTGTGGATCAGCTCCACCAGACTCCTTCTAAGATCTCCATCTTATCCTTGTTGTTGTGTTCCAAAGCTCATCGGAATGCACTACTCAAAGTCTTGCATGCTGCCTACGTGCTAGAGGAGATCACAGTGAATCAACTTGAGACAGTTGTGTCCAATGTTAATACTAGCCATGGGCTAGGTTTCACCAATGCTGACTTAACAACGGAAGGACGTCACCACAACAAAGCTTTACACATCACCCTAGAGTGTAAAGGAGTTGTGCTCTCTCATGTTCTTGTTGACATTGGGTCCTCACTCAATGTCATGCCGAAGAAAGCTCTTGTCAAGCTCGAATATGATGGTATAGCTCTCCGACCAAGCAATCTGGTGGTCAGGGCTTTTGATGGCTCCAAGAGGTCTTTTCTTGGAGAGGTGGAGCTGCCTGTGATAATCGATCCGCAGGTCTTTCAGACTACTTTCTATGTGATGGACATACAGCCGGCCTACAGCTGTTTGTTGGGTCGACCATGTATTCACGCCGTTGGCGTAGTTACGTCGACCCTTCACCAGAAATTGAAATATGAGTGGGAAGGACAGATTATCACCATCTGTGGTGAAGAGGATATCTTTGTTAGCCATCTGGCTACATACAAATATATTGAGATGGATGGTGAAATCCATGAAACTATGAGCCAGGGGTTCGAAGCACTGAACGTCAATGAGGCGACAACTGAAGTATTTGCTGCATCCCAGGAGGATAGGATGGGTACTTCAACTGTCTCCTATCAGCAAGCCCGGAAGGTTGTTGAAGATGGTAATGCCCAAGGCTGGGGCAAGCTACTACCGGTGGAGAAGAAGGAGGACAGATTCAGTTTGGGTTACAAACCATTCCGACAAGATCAAGAAGAGGCCGCTAAAGAGCCCAACTTCATCAATGGGGGGATGCTCACCCCAGATGCTGTTAACAACCTGGAAGACGAGGCGGAAAGCGACCTCAACCTGGAGAGATGGATACGTCCAAGGATCCCGGGTCATCAAGTCCTTAACTGGTCTTCCCAGGAAATTATAAGGGTTACTCCTGCAGAGTAATTATTATTTCTTGCTTTTTTTTCAGCATGCATCAAGTCCTGCATCTTGCCCAAGGTGTCAGGACTCATTTTGTAATAGGGTCATATTGTAATTTTGTGCAAATGGATTATCAATGAATATCGGACAACTTTTGCAAATAAGTCTCTTTTTCGCTCACTGTCTTTTCATTTTTCACTTTTGTACAAAACAATAAAATGGAAATGTTTTCAAAATAATAACTTCATTTTCACTTTTTCTAAACAAGATTAAATCTGATCACTAAAACGAACAAATCTCAACCCTTGCAGAGATTATCCTCCATATTGCACCGACAACAGCACTGCTATGACCTTGTATGACTTTGACAATCCTATCAATCAAGCTGATGAAGGGGTTGAAGAAGACTATAACTTACCTGAAGAGTTAGCCAAGTTGTTGAGGCAAGAAGAGAAAGTGATTACTCCCCATCAGGAGGAGGTTGAAACAGTTAATCTTGGTACCGAAGAGGATTTGAAAGAAGTAAAGATTGGGGCCAGTCTGCAGGTTTCAGTAAAAAAATAGCTCATTGACATGCTTCGAGAATACGTCGACGTCTTTGCTTGGTCCTATCAAGACATGCCAGGTCTAGATACGGATATTGTTATGCACAAGCTGCCACTGAAAGAAGATTGCCCTCCAGTGAAGCAAAAGCTACGTCGTACCTGCCCAGATATGGCCATGAAGATATGGCTATGAAGATTAAAAAAACAGTGGGACGTCGGTTTCCTTGATGTAACTAGTTACCCGTCGTGGGTGGCTAACATTGTACCAGTGCCTAAGAAGGATGGCAAAGTAAGGATGTGTATGGATTACCGGGATCTGAACAGAGCTAGCCCGAAGGATGATTTCCCATTACCTCATATTGATGTATTGGTTGACAACATAACTCAGTTCTCGATGTTTTCTTTCATGGATGGTTTTTCCAGGTATAATCAGATCAAGATGTTACCCGAAGACATGGAGAAAACAACCTTCATCACACATTGGGGCACATTTTGTTATAAGGTAATGCCTTTTGGACTGAAGAATGCCGGTGCGACTTATCAACGGGCTATGGTAACATTATTCCACGATATGATCCACAAAGAAATTGAATGCTACGTGGATGACATGATTGCCAAGTCCCTTATTGAAGAAGACCATCTGGTAAATCTGATGAAGTTGTTCAAGCGTCTGAGAAAGTATCAGCTGAAGTTGAACCCCAACAAATGCACATTCGGGGTACATTCTGGTAAGTTGCTGGGATTTATCGTAAGTGAAAAGGGAATTGAAGTTGATCCCAATAAAGTCAAAGCCATTCAGGAGATGCCTGTACCTAGGACTGAAAAGGAAGTTCGAGGGTTCTTAGGTAGATTGAACTACATATCAAGGTTCATATCTCATCTTATTGCAACCTGTGAACCCCTGTTCAAATTGTTAAGAAAGGAACAAACGGTCAGGTGGAACAAAGATTGTCAGAAGGCTTTTGACAAGATCAAGGAGTACCTGCAAGAACCTCTAATTCTCATGCCTCCGATTGAAGGAAGACCTTTAATAATGTACCTAACAGTATTAGAAGGATCAATGGGGTGTGTGTTGGGCCAGCATGACGAGTCTGGTCGAAAAGAGTATGCAATATACTACCTAAGCAAAAAGTTTACCGACTGTGAACAATGTTATTCACTGCTCGAGAAAACTTGATGTGCTTTAGCGTGGGCTGCTCGCCGACTAAGGCAGTATATGTTGACTCACACTACCTTGTTGATCTCAAAAATGGACCCCGTCAAGTACATATTTGAGAAGCCAGCACTCACCGGAAGGGTTGCAAGATGGCAAATGATCCTGACAGAGTATGACATCCAGTACACATCCCAAAAGGCCATCAAAGGCAGTGTGTTGTTTGACTATCTAGCTGAGTAACCCATTGATGATTACCAACCCATGAGATTTGACTTCCCTTATGAAGACATCATGTACCTAAAAGCAAAAGATCATGAAGAGCCTGTTCACACTGAAGGGCCTGACCCAGAAGAAGAGTGGACAATGATGTTTGATGGGGCTGTCAATATGAATGGTCGCGGAGTTGGTGCAGTGCTCATTACAATTAAAGGAGTTCATATGCCTTTTTCGGAAAAACTCACCTTCGCCTGCACTAACAACGAAGCGGAATATGAAGCATGTATCATGGGTCTTGAGGAAGCCATTGACCTCAGGATCAAGACATTGAATGTATTCGGAGATTCAACTTTGGTAATCAATCAGACCAACGGAAAATGGTACACTCACCAAGAGCATCTGATCCCATACCGCGACTACACGAGGAGATTATTGACTTTCTTCACAATGGTCAAACTTGAGTATATCCCTCGAGACGAAAATCAGTTCGCAGATGCTCTAGCTACCATTTCCTCCATGATCAAGGTTCAGACTGCCAATTATGTGCCTCAGATTTCGGTATCCAGACTAGACCGACCAACATACGTTTTCTCCGTGGACATTGCTAAAGATGACAAGCCATGGTTCCATGACATCAAGAGCTTCTTAGAGAATCAAACATACCCACCTGGGGCATCATCCAATGATAAGAAGACACTAAGAAGGTTGGCCGGTAGTTTCTTCCTTAATTCCGATGGTTCATTATACAAGCGAAACTTTGACATGGTACTACTCAGATGTGTTGATAAGAAAGAAGCAGACTTGTTGATACACGAGGTGCATGAAGGATCTTTCGGTACCCATGCAGGAGGACATACAATGGCTAAGAAATTATTAAGATCAGGTTACTACTTGATCATAATGGATGCAGACTGTTATGCCTATGCCAGTAAATGCCACAAATGCCAGATCTATGCGGATAAGGTGCATGTGCCTCCAAATCCTTTGAACGTGATGTCTTCACCTTGGCCCTTTTCCATGTGGGGAATTGACATGATTGGAAAGATCGAATCGACTTCTTCAAATGGCCACAAATTCATCCTGGTAGCCATTGATTACTTTACCAAGTGGGTTGAAGCAACTTCATATGCAAACATCACCAGACAAGTGGTAGCCAGATTCCTGAAAAGAGACATCATCTGTCGATATGGAGTACCCGAGTGAATCATTACTGATAATGGTTCCAATTTGAACAACAAAATGATGGCAGAACTGTGCCGGGACTTCAAAATCCAACATCACAACTCTTCTCCTTACAGGCCAAAGATGAATGGCGTTGTTGAGGCAGCTAACAAAAACATCAAGAAGATTGTGCAAAAGATGGTGGTTACATATAAAGACTGGCATGAAATGCTACCATTTGCCTTGCATGGGTACCGAACCTCAATTAGAACATCCACTGGGGCAACACCTTATCAGCTTGTGTATGGTATGGAGGCAGTCCTACCCGTTGAAGTTGAGCTACCCTCCTTACGGGTACTGATGGATGTGAAGCTGAATGAAGCAGAATGGGTCCGATCTCGGTAAAATCAACTGAATCTGATCAAATAAAAGAGATTAGCTGCAATCTGTCATGGGTAGTTATATCAAAAAAGGATGAAGAAAGCCTTCGATCAGAAAGTCAGGCTTCGGGAATACCAAGTGGGAGATCTTGTGCTGAAAAGACTTCTTCCTCCTCATACAGACCACAGGGGCAAATCGACTCCAAATTACGATGGTCCATTCATAGTAAAGAAGGTTTTCTCTGGTGGAGCACTGATGCTCACCACTATGGATGGAGAAGATTTCTTATCCCCTATGAATTCAGATGCAGTTAAAAAATACTTCGCGTAAAATGACCCGCTGGACATAAAAACAGAATGTAAGTCCAGCCAAAAATAGGGCATCCCGGCGAGTCAAAAACAGAATAAAAGACTCGGGCAAAAATAAGGGAAAATTAAAAAAATGTACACCCGCTGAGTTGAAAAGCCGCATTGGACAGCTCAGGCAAAAATGGGTATCCCGGTGGATTAAAAACCCGAAATGGCGATCCACGCAAAATCAGGGAATAAGCGAACAACTGCATTCTGAATTCGTCTGTATTCTTCACAACATGGCAAGCTTTGAAAAGGAAAAGCATCGGTCAGAATCAGCCTTCTTCAGAAAGCAAGATAAGAAGAACGTCGAGGTCATACAGGTCATGGCAAAGGAAGCTCACTAGAGCGTCGTCAACATTGCCAACACTTTTACTTTTCTCAATTTATAGCAATCTCCTCATTCCAGGGGATTTGTTTCATTAACTATATTTGCCAATTCAGGGCACCCAGATTAATAAAATCAGAGTTCTCAGTCACAACTCGTTTTGTACATTTTTGTTTCATTTGCAAAATGTCCAATCTTCATGATACAGTACTTGCATGAAACAAATGAGCCATTTTTAATAAATGCTTGCATGAAATAAATTTACTTTCAGGAAAGCCTAACTCCTATGACGGAATCCGATAAGGGATACCTCGGGATACTTGTGCATTTCTTTTGTCTTAACAGGTTGCAAGTATTCAATATGCAACATGGGGCATATCAAGCATCGCATCCCCAACATGCTACATCTCTTATGCATTTATTTGCCTTGCCTTGGCACTTTGTGCCTTGTTCATAGGTTCCCTTTTTCTCTCTTTAGATTCAACTTAACTTCCTTAGGAAGTAAGTTAAATTCTAACTTGTTATTTCTTCTCATTAAGTTAGAAAACCTCATTAACCATAGGATCACACTTGTACATAATAAAATGACTTAGGGTTGTGTCTTAGTCCCCCCATTAGCTTTGACCTTTTCCTTTTGAGTCTTCTCTCCTCATCTTCAAACAAATCCAAAAAGACTTAACAAATGCATGAAAGGATCCCTCGTGTATAGCCTTATTCCATGAGGCACTTGCACTCATTTCATCTTGGAGTGGTGTAAGCTTGTCTAGCATGATGCACAAGTCTTATCAAGGGGTTGTTTCACAAAGAAAAACATAAAAGATACTTCTTCACAAAAGCCACAAAAACACTTAATAAAGTTCAACAAGCTAGTGAACTTAAACCCTAATTCATGGAAACAAGTCTTGGATAAATTCTCCTTGATTGGTGTGCTTGTTTTATTATTCCATCTTGGAATGTAGTAGCAAGTACACATTCCATGGAAAAGAGTTCGAATTCACTTCCTTGTGCCAAATTCATACAAAACTCATTAAAAGGCAATAACAAACAATAAGTGACTTTCCTGCGGGAACTTCTCTTCTCATCTCATTCACTCTCAACGCGAACTCGCGACGACTTGTCTCGCATGCAAGACGGTATACGCACTCGTACCAGATGAGCCTGCAACACCTGAGCATAGACATACGCAGTTCCAGCCATAAAAAACACAAACAAAGCTCCCTCCTGGTTAGGCGAACTACGTCGACTCTGATCCTTATTTTCTCGATGAGGTACGTAGGCAGCGGGGTAGGGCCCGTTCGAGCACATTCTTTATTTTCCCTACATTTTCCCCATTATTTCTTCTTGTTCTCTTTTCCATTTCCCTTCTCATTTCTCATTCCCATTCCAGTTAGCAGTTCATTTGTTCAGCAGCAGTTATAGTTTTCTCACCCTTTGAAACAAACAAGCAAGCGTGGATCCCGTCGGGTACGGCGGACAATCTGGGGTGCTAATACCTTCCCAGGTCGTAACCGACTCCCGAACCCAAATCTTTGGTTCGCATGACCTTGTCTTTTCCTTCTTCCTCAGGTTTGTGCAACATTACCTTTCCCATTCGTTCGGGATAAAAATGCATGGTTGGCGACTCTGCCTTTTCTGCGCCACTTTCGCGTTTGTACTAGGATGAAAATTCCGGGAGTGACACTGTTATTATATGTAAACTCAATTAATGCCAAATGAGTATCCCACGCACCACCTCTTTCCAACACACAGGTTCTTAACAAATCTACCCAAATAGCATTAAAACCTCTCGCCGTATTCGGTAAACCTGTCACGAAATCCATAATAATACTATCCCATTTCCACTCTGGAATCTCTAATGGTTGCATCAGTCGCGAAGGCTTCTGATGTTCCACTTTAGATTTCTAACATATTAAACAAGCATAAACAAACTGCACGATATCTCTCTTCATACCGTGCCACCAAAATATTTTTCTCAAATCAAGGTACATCTTTGTAGCTCCTGGGTGAATACTCAAGCTACTTCGATGACTTTCTTCCGGAATTGCATTCTTTAACTCAACACTGTCAGGTACACAAATTCTTCCTCGGAATCTCAGAATACCATCTTTATCCAAACTAAAATCACCACCTTGATCATTTCCTTCAGTAGGAATTAAGTCCACCAATTTCATGTCTCGCCTTTGGCTCTCCCTAATCACATCAAGAAAATCATTATTTATCTGCAACATACCCAACATGACGTTTTCCTGTGTCATTTCACAAACCATGCTCAAAACTCTAAATTGCTCAATTAATTCCATTTCCTTCATCATCATAGTCGACATATGAATTGTCTTTCGGCTTAATGCACCTGCTACGAAATTTGCTTTTCCTGGATGGTAACTTAAATTAAAGTCGTAATCCTTCAAAAATTCTAACCATCTTATTTGCCTCATATTAAGCTCCTTCTGATCAAATAAGTACTTTAAGCTCTTATGGTCACTAAAGACTTCAAACCGTGAACCATAAAGGTAATGCCTCCAAATTTTCAATACAAACACCACTACAGCCAATTCTAGATCATGGGTAGGATAATTTCCCTCATGTACCCTCAGTTGTCTTGAAGCATACGCCACTACTTTAACAACTTGCATTAATACACCACCTAAACCCATTTTAGATGCATCACAATACACCACAAAAGCTTCACTTGGATTTGGTAAAATTAATACCGGTGCCGAAGTCAATCTCTTCTTCAACTCCTCAAAACTTTTCTCACAAGTTGCATCCCAAATAAAGGCTTGACTCTTCTGGGTCAATTGAGTCAATGGAAACGCTAAATTAGAAAATCCTTCTATGAATCTTCGGTAATAACCAGCTAGACCAAGGAAACTTCTAATTTCTATTACCGTCTTCAGAGGTTCCCACTCAAGCACAACACTAACCTTTGAATGATCTACTGTGATACCTTCACCAGATATCACATGTCCCAAAAAGCTCACCGTCTTCAACCAAAATTCACACTTGGAGAATTTAGCGAATAACTTGTTATCTTTCTACACCTGCAATGCAATTCTCAAATGCTTCGCATGATCCTCCTCAGACTTTGAATATATCAATATGTCATCAATGAACACTACAATAAATTGGTCCAAGTAAGAGTGAAATATATTGTTCATATACTCCATAAACACTCATTGCGCATTAGAGACTCCGAAAGGCATTACTGCATATTCATAATGACCATATCGAGTTTTAAATGCCGTCTTCTGAATATCTTCTCCCTTCACTCTAATTTGATGATATCCCGATCTCAAGTCAATTTTACTAAAAACACAAGCTCCAACAAGTTGATCCATTAAATCGTCAATCCTAGGAAGTGGATATTTGTTTTTAATGGTCACTTTATTCAGCTGTCGGTATTCAATGCATAAACGCATACTACCATCCTTCTTCTTCACTAACAACACCGGCACTTCCCACGGTGATACATTGGGTCTAATAAATTTCTTATCAAGCAAATCACCAATCTGAGATTTCAACTCAACTAACTCCATCGCATATATCTTGTACGGAGCCATAGGAATAGGCCTAGTACCATGAATCAAATCAATAGAGAACTTCACTTCACGATGTCGCACCCCGAAAAATACGACCTCACGCGATCCGAAGAGACGGAGCCGCGCGCTGGACAGACTGAAGATTCGCCACCTAATTTTATTTATTCCCGAAGAGTGAAAGGGGAGATATAGATAAAACCCGGGAAGAGAGACTTAAGGACAAAGGTCTCGCAACCATTTCCTGGGTTCGGAAGTCGGTTATGCAAGGGGAAGGTATTAGAACCCCCCTACATCCATCGTACTCGATGGGAACCATCTAAGTTGTCACGCGCGAAGGGATATCTATGCTTAAACGAATTACTTGCTAGAGGGAAATGAGTTGAATTATAAGTTAGATTGATCCTAGGTGCTCAGCAAGGATTGAGATCCTTGTGCCTACGTACTCCCGCGTGCAATGGGAAAGTCAGAGCCTCGTAGTTCGGCCTACTAAGGTTGATGGTTGTTGATTTTATTACCTTTCTTTGATGAAAGGGTTTAGGAGTCGAAATGCACTAAAGACTATGGATAGTTTATTCCGTCCAACAAGACGAGCGTCTTGCGTCGAAATAATCGGAGCGAGTAACGAGAGCTCATTATCCTCCTTTCTACCGCTTAAGGCTCGTGGCATACAATTTCTTCTCGTATTATTAATGTGTTTTATTTCCTAAGACCGCTTGACGTTGGATCAAGGGTTTGGATCTAATCGAAACATTTTTGGTTTTTTGAGGTTTATGGGTGAATGCAAATGGAGTTTTATTTTGTGGTTTATTAGCGAGGCACAATGCGCTCGACTCGCAAGTTGAAGTGGATCCTAATAAATGAAACGATAACTGAAAAATAAAGTACGAGTCTGTGAGAGTGCAACCACTTGGCGTTGGACCAAGGGTTCGCAAACGAAATAACGATTGACAAAATGCGGAAAATAAAATTCGTACATAAAATGGGGAAGGGATACAAAATAAATTTCAGGGGATTGCGAGAAATAAATGGTTTCATTGTAGTTTTCCCAAGAGGAAGCGTGTGTGCAGTGTTTTCGAACTGTTCGGAGGCGTTCGGCCTTTTTTATTCAAATGCAACTGTTCGGAGGCGTTGGACCTTTTTGGATGCGTCGAAATTTGGTTCGTTAACTACCTTAGAATCGATTCAAAGTTAGAATCATTCTACGAGGAGTTGAACAATATTTTTGAAGTGTAGAAATCAATAAATGGATTTAAATCGGATGGTCTCATCATTAATCGAGATGTCGAGTCGGCTCGCGACGAATCTCAAGATTAATTCGATGTTCATCGACCATAAAAAAGATAGTAAATAAATAAATGATAAAATTAAATGAACTAAATTAATTGAAATAAAATAAATAATGAAATAAATTGAATTAATGTAAACAGAATAAACAGAATCGATAAACAAAAACTAAGTACATAGGCCTCATATTGACCGAATTTTTCGATAACGAGATCGGACGCAATTCGGCCTTTTGGTAGATCATTGGCCCGAAAAATAAAAAAGAATCGAAATGAAAATTAAATAATAAAAGAAAAAATAATAAAATAAACAGCAAAAGTATAAAGACTAATTTTCTTTAAATAATAACTAGAAAAAAGAAAAAAAAACTGAATCTCTAATATGAACAAGAAAAGAAAAAAGTGGGTTTGGCCTGTCTCATTAACAACAACACTCATCAAAATAAAAAATTAAATAAAAAAACAATAACAGAGAAAGGGTGTGTTGATACTGTGTATGTGTGTGTATAGCAACCCAAGTCCAATGCAAAGCATAAATTAGTTTTCTTAAAAAAACAAAATCATAGAAAATAAACCCTTATAACGAAATATAAAAACACGGTTTAAGAAAAAGAACAGGGACTTTATTGTAAAAAACTCAGAACAAGAACTTGGAATCCACCCACACTCCGTTCAAATCGCGACTCAAAAACAGGAAAACGTCGGCGGAACCTCACAGATTTTGTCTCAGATTTCACGGTCTCTCACTCTCTGCGGCTTCTGATTCGAATTTCAGTTTTTTCACTCGATGTAGTTTACGGTGGTTGTCTCGTTTTGGCTTGCGGCTGTGAGCGGCAGATGATTTGATTTCTCGGATTCTGTGAGGTTTCGTTGCGATGAAGAAGGTTTATGAGATTCAAAAATGGCTTTTGGTTTTCTTTTATTGCATTCTTTTTTTTTTGTTTTAGTGGTTTATGAGCTTGGTTTGGATTGAAAAAAGATGGCGGTTTTATGCAGGAATGGTTTGGTTTTTGAAGGTCCTGATGTTGTTTACCAATTATGTTTATTAAGTGATATGAGAAAGGATTAGTTGTGACGATTTGTTGGAGGAAGGTTGGGATTTGGATTTTTACGGTTCTGTTTTGGTTTTCGGTGTTATTTCTGCAGGTTTTATTTATTTTTGTGGAACATTTGTGAAGCTTGGCTTTGGGGAAACTTTTTTTGCAGGGTGATTTTATGGCTCTCCAAGCTCCTCTATTCAATGAGAATGGTATTGTTTAAATAGAAATTCAAAAGGGTGTTTTGGGGAGTCTTGGGAGGAAAGATTAAAAGGAATATTCTTGAGATTGTGTTGATATTGTTATGAATGAGCTGTGCAGAAATCTGTTATGAAAATTGCAAGTTTGTGAGTGGAGTGGAAATTTTTTGTGTTGAAATTAGTGGGGTTGTGTGCTGAAAAATTCTGTGTTGTGAATAAAAATTAAAAAATGTGGGTACTATTGTGAAATGTGATAAGAAAACTGAAAACAGAGATTATGTAGAAAATTGAAAAAGGGTTTTGTTTGAAAATTAATATGGTGTTGTCGCTCCCGATAAATGAGGAATGGCCCAGATAAAGGTACAGACGCGAACGGTCGGCGAGAAGGACAATGAGAACACACAGTAGTGAACTCACTGGAGATGAATAGAGTCGCCAGCTAGGCATTTTTATCCCGGAGGAAAGGTAATGCTGCATAGACCTAGAAAGAGATGGATAAGACGGTTGCGAACCAGAGAGACTGAGAAAGGGGGTTGGTTACAACCTGGGAAGGTATTAGCACCCAGATTGTCCGCCGTACTCGACGGGATCCACGCTTGAAAGATTTGTGTTTTAAAGGGGTAGTGTCAGTGCAATTTGTGTGTAAAAGAGCTGGAAAACAAAATGTACAGGTGTCAGTGTAAGAGAGGAGTGAAGTATATAAGTGAAGTGTCAGTGTAAGAATGAGAATGAATTGCTCATGATAATGAGGCTAAGAGAAAGATGCTGGAAAGAGGGGGAATGGACAGAGACTTTTGTTCGATAACTGTTAAGTTATGCCTATGTATCCTCTCGTGCAATGAGGAAGTCAGAACACCGTAGTTCGACCCAAAGAGACTGAAAGATGAATTGACTTGTGAACTGCTTATTTGCCTATGCTCAAGTGTATGACCTGTCTGGCTCAGGTGCAAACTGTCTTGCATTAGACGGGAGAAGCAAGTTCTCGTTTGTGAGTGATTGTGATGAGGAAAGAATCCCGAAGGAGACGATTATTGTTTGTCTTTGGGTTTTCAGTCTTTTATTGCTTTTGAAAGTTTATCATAAGATAATGAGCTTAAGCCTAAACCAATGGGTTAGTAAACTCATCACATCCTCCCTCTGATTAGGGGTAATGAGAATACCTTAAGTGTGAAGTCAGATTCTCACACTTAATCACCTTTGATGTAGGATTAAGATCACTAACCTACTTGTGATTATTTAGATGTTTTTGGTGTTTTTGTTTAGTGTTAAGTAATGAGATTAAGCCATAATCAAGGATTAAACAGACTCATTACACCATCCTAATAGAAGGATAATAGATGAGAATGTTTAAGCTGAGGAAAGCTCCTCAACTTAATCCGTGATTAGGGATTAAACTCATGACAAAACAAGCCTTTATTAAGTGGATTTTAGTTAATGATATGATGATGAAGTGAGTTTTATGATTTGTAAGACAACTTGAGGGCGACTTGTCCATTAACACTAGGGTTAGTCCTTCTTAACCAATTAAGGAAGAATTAGAACCCTAATGCAAGGCCCAAGTTACAAGTGTGATGTCTTGATGATTATTAAGTGAGTTGGTTAAAGGAGTTTAAACACATTAAGGGTTTAACACTTAGGATTAAAGTTATACACTCCATCCTAATAGAAGGATGCAGGCATAAGCTTAATCACAAAGCCTTAAAGCCTTTAGGGTTTAGTCCCTGATTATGAGATGAGAAGAGAAAACTCAATGAGTTTAAACACATCTACTAACTATCCTAAACACGAATCCAGCACAAAATCATGTTTAAACTCAAACACAAACACGAATCGAAGCAAAGAAAATTTTAGGTCAAACTTTCAGAACACCATAACATGCTTATTTCTTGCTCATTTTCAAAAGTAAATAGATCCCAATGATCAGTGCAACATACCAAACAAGATTCTAACAAGAAAATAGAGTTCTGGAAAAAAAGTTCATGAAGCTACCTGAGGTTGAGCTTTCGATTCAGGTGCTTTCTGGCTGCTTCTTTGGCTCAAACAAGTCCCAATGATCCTCCTTAGAAGCTTTTGACCTTTGGTTGGAGTTTATATAGCCTCTAGAGAAAGTTGACAGAAACTCAGGCCAAGGGGATGTGAAATTCGTATTTGTGATATTGGAGGTTTCAAGCCAAAACAATGGTTGGTTTCTGATCAGTGAAATGAGTTGAGATGGTTTGTGAAGTTTTTCTTTGTGTTTGAGACTTGTGGAGAGAGATTCGAAGGTTTTTGCTCAAAGGAGTGAAAATGAGGATGCTGAGTTCTAGTGTCTTTCAGGCTTGTGTGTTGTGTGGTTTTGCTAGCATTTGATCCACATAAACAAATCTCATTGGTCAGATGATGTGACCTGCCCTTTATTGATTGGTATGGCTACTTTTGCAAATTGTCAACTTTGGTGTAAGAGAAGCATGGGTCAAGTTCTAGGCTAGTACAAGGGCTGTGGGCTGCGCAGCAGGGTGTGAGGGAGAGGTTAGGGTGGTTCAGCATTGTAGGCAGCAAGTGGATGGAAGTGTGATGATGGTTTTGCAACTTGCTCACTTTTGGTTCACATGGAAATATCTTGCTCCCAAGTTCATGAAACATGTGATCTTTTGGTTCAAATCTGATTTTTAGAACTTGTATGATGCTTGCATATTGGTTTGATATGAACTAGAAGTCACAAATGCCTTGGTACAAAGTTTTTGCAAGTTTCTCATTTGGTGCATATTTTGAAAATTATTGATTTTTGCCAACTTTGACACACCATAACTTTTGATTCAAAATGAATTAGGTCATGTTCTTGTACTTTTTGAAAAGGGAAAGATCTAATCTACAACTTTCATGACCAAAGTTTTTCCATTTGAAGCATTTTTGGATCAAAAAGTAAAGGTTGAAAAAGTTGCATAAAATGACATTTCATTAAAAGTCAACCATGCCCAAAAAAGTCAACTTTGCAAAAACTTGTAATTCTTGAATTTTGTGAACTTCAAACCTCTTCCATGATCAAATAAAGATCAAATACACTCAAAATGATGAAGATCACCCCTTGGTTGGGTCATTGGGGGCCTCAGATGCCCTGATTTTGCACTGACTTGTCTAGAAAGTCAACTCTTGATCAGATGACTTCCCCATGGAATTTCTTCATAAAAATTGATATGCATACTCCCTATACCATATAGAGGCCAATAGAAACAAGAATGACCAAAAAATTTGGAGTTATGGCCTCTGAAACCAAAACCCTAATTTTAGGTCATCTGTGCAGTTAAGCCTGGCTCTGCTTCCCTACCAATCCCAGTTCTTGTGATTCTCTGGCATTCTTGACTTTGAGAGGATGCAATATGATATTTGAACACACATGAACCCCTTTGAAGTGATTGATGGCCTTTGGAGTGGCCCAAGAAGCTCTTGGATTGCTCAGATCACAAACCCTAAATGCAGATGGCTTAGAATCTATGCAGTGAATCAAAAATGTAATATGAGATGGTATGATTGTGTTTATACATATGAAATGATCACAAGCCATGGTGTGAATGGGTGAGGGCAAATTTGGGGTGTTTACAGCTGCCCCTATTCAATCATGAGTTAGCTGTGCAGGACGCAAGCAACGGCTTGACAGGCAAACAAGATAACTTGTGGTTGAATATCAAAGACAGTCCACAATTTGCACTCACAAAATGAAGAAGAAAAGGGATATAGATTGTAAAAGGAAAATAAAGTATATTGTAAAGTATGGGCGACGGAGGACGACCGTCGAGCAGAGGACGACTGCTGGGTAAAGAGCAATGACGGGGACGGCCGACATGCTAGGGATAAAAGGTAAAGCCAAGACGGGGACGGCCGACTAGCTGGGAAAAATAAGATATTATGATGGGGACGGCCATCAAGTAAAGCTACAAGATTCTCTGGGGATCGAATGAAACATGACGGGGACGGCCACCAAGTTCATAAAGTAAAGTAACCGACGATGGGGACGGCCATCGGGCTAAAAAGAAAAGGGACCACGATGGGGACGGCCATCGGGTTAAAGAATGAATGAAATAAATAGATGATGAGGTACAGTCATCAAAGGTGAAGGACGATCACCTAGCAGGGGGCGGCTGCTCTGTTGGAGATAAGATGAGGGACGGTCATCTTAGGTGGAGGACGACCACCTGGCAGGGTACGGCTGCCGAAAATATCGCGACATAGGATGAATGCCGGATTGGGGTCAACGATGGGGACGGCCATCGGACGAGCATGATGGAGGACGACCATCAAGAGGTGGAGGACGACCACCTAGCAGGGGACGGCTGCTCTCAAGGTTTATCATGACATAGGACGAATGTCAGATAACCAAAAATCAACAATGGGGACGGCCATTGGATAAAGTGATGAAGGACGATCATCAAGAGGTGGAGGACGACCACCTAGCAGGGGACGGCTGCTAAAAAATTTATCATGACACAGGACGAGTGTCAGATAAAAGGAAAATTTGCCTCGCCGGGGAATAGTAAACACGGACGAGTGTTTATATCCAAGAAACAAAAGGTATAAGTGTTTAGAGGTTTGTGTATAGATTAAAGATGCGGACGAGCATCCTTAAGACAACGATACGGACGAGTATTGGGTAGAAACAAACTGACACGTGTTCAGAGATGATGATACGGACGGGCATCAACGGGTTAACAGAGAACACGGACGAGTGTTGAATCTGAAGGGACTCTTCTGGGGAATGGTAGACACAGGCGAGTATCTATATTCAAGAAGACAAGAGTATTTGACAAAGTGTATGGATTAAAGATGCGGACGAGCATCCTTAAGACTATGATACGGACGAGTATCATGTAGAAACAAACACTTGACGCATATTCTGAGATGATGGTACGGACGAGTACCAACTGGTTAACAAAGAACATGGACCAAAGCCGAATCTGTGGGGATATAAGTGGTATATACAAGATACAGACGAGTATCTGTATAAGTATGAGTGTGAATATTGTATAGATGAGTATTTTAACTGCTGGGGAGAGTGACACGGACGAGTGTCAAAAAGGAGAAAAGTATGGTATCTATAAGTATATGGGGTGTAAAAGTGTAGGCGACTGCGCTGGGGACATGACACGGACGGGTGTCAAGAAAATGTATATACAAGTATAGGTGAGTGCAAAGAGGATGTCTTTGGCTTTCTGCTGGACGGGTGTCAGGAAGTATCTGTAATACGGGTAGTCTTGTTTGTAAAGAGTGTTCAGGCGACTTTACCGGGGAAAGATGACACGGACGGGTGTCAAAAGGAGTATATACTGGTGTTTGTGAATTGTGAGGCAACTGCTTTTGCTGAGGAATCTGGGGGGATTTTTCTGTATATTGTTGATGAACGGTTATTATCCACAAGTGTTCGATTCACAACATGGCTTATGATTATGCTATATGTTTGATTTTTTCCGTAATGCTCCGTATTAGATGGAATGCTACGCTTTGTAGGTGAATATGATGCAAATGCTATGATTATGCAAAGACTACTAATCCGGGATTCGGATCCCGATGCTGTGAAGATCTCGGGTCGAGCTGTTTGACATGATCATCCCAGCTGGGAGTGAGATCATTGATAGATCTGATGAGATGCATCTACTTGGGGATATAGGTCACTGATGGACATATCCTTGTAATGAGGGACCCAGCTGGGGTTTGTAGAAGCTTTCGTCACTCTGTTGTGATTCCTTCATGCGTTGCTCTTCTGAACAGAAGCTGAGGACTCTGTGGGGAGATGGTTCCCTGACTTTTGTATTCTGCTGAGGAAGAACGACCGGCACCACGGCTGGGAGGATTGACAAGTGGCAACTTAGCTGGGGGAAGTTATCAGTGGCAACTCAGCTGGGGAGAAAGCACCTCGGGTGCTGAGAATGAGTGTTGATTTGTCAGCTTGCTGGGATGAAGCTTACATGCCCCAAGTTGTGCTTTGGATACCGGCAATCCTGCAAAGATAGAGAAACGCACAAGTGATCCCGAGGTATCCCTTACTGGATTCCGTCATAGGAGTTTAGTCACTCTTGAGAGTAAGTATATTCCCTGCAAGCATGTGCTATTATTATTATTTGAGGAAAAAACATCCGTACTTATGCAATTAGTTTTTTAGAGACATCAGACATTTTTTGCAAATAAAAATGTTCAAGACGAAACATGACTGCAAAAATCTGATTTTATTCAATTTATGTGCCCTGAATCGGCAAGATACAGTCAAAGAAACAAATCTCCTAAAATGAGGAGATTGTTACAAAATGAGAAACAAAAAGCTGGCAATGTTGTCGACGCTCCAAGAAGCTTCCATCTTGCTATGACTTGTATGACATTTGACGTTCTTCTCATCTTGCTTTCTGAAGTCGGCTGATTCTGAAAGAAGCTTGATCCTTTTGAAGCTTACCAAGTTGTAGGTGATACAGACGAATTCAGCATGCAGTTGTTCGCTTATTCCCTCATTTTGCATGGATCGCCCTTTCGGGTTTTCAATCCATCGGGATACCCATTTTTGCCTGAGCTGTCCAATGCGGCTTTTCAACCTCAGCGGGTGTACATTTTTTATTTATTTCCCTTATTTTTGCCCGAGTCTTTTATTCTGTTTTTGACTCGCCGGGATGCCCTATTTTTGCCTGGACTTACATTCTGTTTTTATGTCCAACGGGTCATTTTATGCGAAGTATTTTTTAACTGCATCTGAATTCACAGGGGACGGGAAGTCTTCACCGTCCATGGTGCTGAGCATCAGTGCTCCACCAGAAAAAACTTTCTTTACCACAAATGGTCCTTCATAATTCGGAGTCCACTTGCCCCTGTGATCTGTATGAGGAGGGAGGATTCTCTTCAGCACAAGATCTCCCACTTGGTACTCTCGGTGCCTGACTTTCTGATCGAAGGCTCTCTTCATTCTCTTCCGATATAACTGCCCATGACAGATTGCAGCCAATCTTTTCTCTTCAATCAGACTCAGTTGTTCGTATCGGGACCGGACCCACTCTGCTTCGTTCAGCTTAACATCCATCAGTACCCGTAGGGAGGGTAGTTCAACTTCAACTGGTAGGACTGCTTCCATACCATACACAAGTTGATACGGTGTTGCCCCAGTGGATGTTCTGATTGACGTGCGGTAGCCATGCAAGGCAAACGGTAGCATCTCATGCCAGTCTTTGTATGTAACTACCATCTTCTGCACAATCTTCTTGATATTCTTATTAGCTGCCTCAACAACGCCGTTCATCTTTGGCCTGTAAGGAGAAGAATTGTGGTGTTGGATCTTGAAGTCCCGGCATAATTCAGCCATCATCTTGTTGTTTAGATTGGAACCATTATCAGTAATGATTCGCTCGGGAACTCCGTATCGACAAATGATATCTCTCTTCAGAAATATGGCTACCACTTGCCTTGTAACATTTGCATATGAGGCTGCTTCAACCCACTTGGTAAAATAGTCAATGGCGACCAGGATGAATCTGTGGCCGTTTGAAGCAGTCGGTTCAATCTTGCCAATCATATCAATGCCCCACATAGCAAAGGGCCATGGTGAAGACATTATATTCAAAGGACTGGGAGGCACATGCACCTTATCCGCATAAATCTGGCATTTATGGCATTTTCTGGCGTAGGCACAACAATCTGCATCCATTGTGATCCAGTAATAACCTGATCTTAGCAATTTCTTAGCCATGGCATGCCCTCCCGCATGGGTACCAAAAGATCCTTCATGTACTTCATGCATTAACAGGTCTGCTTCTGTTCTACCAACGCATCTGAGGAGTACCATATCAAAGTTCCTTTTGTATAAAGACCCATCAGTGTTCAGAAAGAAACTACCAGCAAGCCTTCTCAAAGTCTTCTTATCATTGGAAGATGCCCCAGGTGGGTATGTTTGATCCTCCAAGAAGCATTTAACGTCATGGAACCAAGGCTTATCATCTTTGACAACTTCTGCTACGAACACATATGCTGGTTTATCAAGTCTGGACACTGAAATCTGAGGTACAAAGTTAGCAGCTTGAACTTTGATCATGGATGAAATGGTAGCCAGAGCATCTGCAAACTGATTCTCATCTCGAGGGATATACTCAAGCTTGACCGTTGTGAAGAAAGTCAATAACCTTCTCGTATAATCCCTGTAAGGTATCAGATGATCCTGGTGGGTGTACCATTTGCTGTTGGTTTGATTAACTACCAGAGCTGAATCTCCGAATACAGTCAATGTCTTGATCCTGAGGTCAATGGCTTCCTCAAGACCCATAATGCAAGCTTCGTATTCAGCTTCGTTGTTAGTGCAGTTGAAAGTGAGTTTTGCCGAGAAAGGCATGTGAACTCCTTTGGGTGTAATGAGTATTGCGCCAACATCGCGACCATTCATATTGACAGCCCCATCAAACATCATAGTCCATTCTTCCTCCGGGTCAGGCCCTTCAGTGTGAATAGGCTCTTCACGATATTTTGCTCTTATGAACATGATGTCTTCATCAGGGAAGTCAAACCTCATAGGCTGGTAGTCATCAATGGGTTGCTCTGCAAGATATTCAGACAATACACTGCCCTTGATGGCTTTCTGAGAGGTGTACTGGATATCATATTCTGTGAGAATCATTTGCCATCTTGCAACCCGTCCGGTAAGAGCTGGCTTCTCGAAAATGTACTTAACTGGGTCCATTTTGGATATCAATAAAGTAGTGTGGGTCAGCATATACTGTCTCAGTCGGCGAGCAGCCCACGCTAAAGCACAGCAAGTTTTCTCGAGCAGTGAATAACGTTGTTCACAGTCGGTAAACTTTTTGCTCAGGTAGTATATTGCGTACTCTTTTCGACCAGACTCGTCATGCTGGCCCAACACACACGCCATTGACTCTTCTAATACTGTCAAGTACATTATCAGAGGTCTTCCTTCAACTGGAGGCATAAGGATTGGAGGCTCTTGCAGGTATTCTTTGATCTTGTCAAAAGCCTTCTAGCAGTCTTCATTCCACCTGACCGTTTGTTCCTTTCTTAACAGCTTGAACAAGGGTTCACAGGTTGCTGTAAGGTGAGATATGAACCTTGAGATGTAGTTCAATCTACCTAGAAACCCTCGAACTTCTTTTTCAGACTTCGGCGCAGGCATTTCTTGAATGGCTTTGACTTTATCAGGGTCAACCTCAATCCCCTTCTCGCTTACGATAAATCCCAGCAGCTTACCCAATCGCACCCCGAATGTGCACTTGTTGGGGTTTAACTTCAATTGGTACTTCCTCAGACGCTTGAACAACTTCAGCAGATTTACCAGGTGGTCTTCTTCAGTGAGGGACTTGGCAATCATGTCATCCACATAACATTCGATTTCTTTATGGATCATATCGTGGAATAATGTTACCATAGCCCGTTGATATGTTGCACCAGCATTCTTCAGTCCGAATGGCATCACTTTGTAACAGAACGTGCCCCAGGGTGTGATAAAAGTTGTCTTCTCCATGTCTTCAGGTGACATCTTGATTTGGTTGTATCCTGAAAATCCATCCATGAAGGAGAATACCGAGAACTGAGCCGTGTTATCCACCAATACATCAATGTGAGGTAATGGGAAGTCATCTTTTGGGCTGGCTCTGTTCAGATCCCGGTAGTCAACACACATCCTTACCTTACCATCTTTCTTAGGCACAGGTACTATATTAGCAACCCACGGCGGATAGCTAGTTACAGCAAGGAACCCGGCGTCCCACTGCTTTTGTACCTCTTCCTTGATCTTCATTGCCATGTTTGGGCGAGTACGGCGCAGTTTCTGTTTAACCGGTGGGCATTCTTCTCTCAGAGGCAGCTTGTGCACAACAATATCGGTGTCCAACCCTGACATGTCTTGATAAGACCAAGCAAACACATCCACATATTCTTGAAGCAGATCAATCAGTTGTCTCTTCACTGAGTCTTGTAGGCAGGCCCCGATTTTAACTTCTTTCATGTCTTCATCTGTACCAAGATTAATTGTTTCGACTTCCTCCTGATGAGGAGTAATGACCTTTTCCTCTTGTCTCAACAACCTGGCTAGCTCTTCAGGAAGCTCATATTCTTCTTCAACCCCTTCATCAGCTTGATTGATTGGATTGTCAAAGTCATACGAAGTCATAGCTGTGCCGTTGTCGGTGCTATCTGGAAGGCACTCTCTGCAAGGGTTCAATTTGTTCATTTTAGTGATTGATTTTAATCTTGTTTAGAAAAGTGAAATAAAGTTGTCATTTTGAAAACATCGCCATTTATTTTTTTGTACAAAAAGAAAAATGGAAAAACAGTGAGCGGAAAAGAAAAAGACTCATTTGCAAAAAGATGTCTGATATTTCATTGATTAATCTTGTTGCACAAAAAGTACAGATGGCCCGATTACAAAATGAGTCTTGTCATCTTGGGCAAGATGCGAGACTTTGATGCATGCTATAAAAATACAGGAAATAATAATTACTCTGCATGAGTAACTCTTATAATTTCCTGGGAAGACCAGTTTGAGATACTGCTCCCCGGGATCCTTGGACGAATCCAACTTTCCAGGTTGCGTTCTTCTTCCAGCTCGTCTTCCAAATTGTTGATAGCATCAGGGGTGAGCATCCCCCCACTGACAAAATTGGGCTTCTTAGCAGCCTCTGTTTGATCTTCTTGAGTTGGTTTGTAACCCAACCCAAATCTATCTTCTTTCTTTTCCACCGGCAACAGTTTGCCCCAGCCTTGAGCGTTTCCTTCTTCCACCACCTTCCGGGCTTGTTGGTAGGATGTCATAGAGGTCCCAAGCACAGCAGAGGTTTCATTAACATTCAGGGCCTCAAACCCTTGGCTCATCGTCTCGTGGATCTCCCCATCCATCTCAATATACTTATAAGTAGCCAGATGGCTAATAAAAATATCCTCCTCTCCACAGATAGTAACGACTTGGCCTTCCCACTCAAATTTTAACTTCTGGTGAAGGGTAGACGTTACTGCGCCAGCGGCATGAATCCATGGTCTACCCAACAAACAGCTGTAGGCAGGCTGAATGTCCATCACGTAGAAGATCATTTTAAAAGTTTGTGGCCCAATCGTTACAGGCAGCTCAATTTCTCCCAGAACCGATCTCTTAGAACCATCAAAGGCTCTTACTACCAGGTTACTGGGACGCAATGCCAATCCTTCATACTCTAGCTTCACCAGGGCCTTTTTAGGTAGGACATTGAGGGATGATCCTGTGTCTACCAGCACATGGGAAAGGACTGCACCTTTACATTCCATGGTGATGTGCAAGGCTTTGTTATGGTTGCGGCCTTCCGTAGTCATATCAGTATTGGTGAACCCTAGCCCATTGCTAGCAGTAACATTTCCAACTACAGTTTCTAACTGATTGACGGTGATCTCTTCAGGCACGTAAGCTGCGTGCAGGACTTTGAGTAGTGCATTCCGATGGGCTTCGGAGCACATAAGCAATGACAGAATGGAGATCTTGGAAGGAGTCTGGTGAAGCTGATCCACTATTTTGTAATCACTCTTCTTGATGATTCTCATGAACTCATCAACTTCTTGATCAAAGGATGTTTTCAAAGTTTCCTTAATAGCTGGGTCTTCCTGCACCGGGCTCTTTCCTTTTGCCTTGGCAGCAGCTTCTGCTTCGGCAGTGGGTCTTTGAATTTGTGGAGCAAAGAGACGTCCGCTTCGAGTGAAGCCTCCGCCTCCTCCCACATTGTCTATTTGTGGTGCAGGTGTTGATGATTCAAGAGTGATTTTCTTTCCTTCGCAGTATACGTCAGAGCCGTAATGCCAAGGGATGGCATTACTGCTTTCATAAGGTACTGGTCCAGGCACTGTGACAGTGACTGGACTGATAGCAGCTGCAGAAGGGACTGTGATAGTCTGTGGATCATAATATATTGTGACTGGTGCTCGGATGGGAGTAGCACTTTCTGAGTTGTAGGCGGAGTTGTTTTCAGGATCATAATAAATCGTAACTGTTGAGACATCTTCATGGTTTGCTGCTGATGTTGTAGGAGACATTGTTGGGAGGATGGGTGTTGTTGTTGTAGGAGATTCAAAATGAAGTGGTGCTAAAGTTGTAGAAGGAATGTTTGCTGATATCTGGTCATTTGAAATGACAGATGAAACATTTGTTGATGAAGCTGAAGAGTTATCTGGAACAATGGTTGTTGCAGTTGTAGGAGGTTCTGGAACCGTTGTTAATGAGATTGCTGGATTGGTAGGAATTGACGTTGTAATCTGAAGCAGGCCACTCTGGATGAGGCCATCTATGCCATCCCTCAAGTTATCGCAACCATTCACTGAAATGTTGCAGTAAGCACACCCTAGCTCACATCCTGGGAACATTTGACATTCGAGGAGCTGAGCTTTGATCTCTACCAACGGTGTCCGAATCTGACCCACACTGGTTATCAAGTAAGACGGCTTGTCTTCTTCAATAGCATTGATTCTGGGACCTCCGTGGTGTGGCATAGGGTTTTTGTTAACATTTGGTGGTGGCGCGAAATTCAGAGCCTTAGAGTCTACCAGGTCTTGTACCTTCATGTGCAAAGCTCTGCACTTTTCTGTACTATGGCCCGGTGCATTTGAATGAAAAGCGCACCTGGCGTTGGAGTCATAATTTCTGGGTAGACTGTTGGGATCTGGAGGTGCCAATGTCCTTAGCTCAACCAGGTTGAGTTTCAGGAGTTGTGGCAGTAATGTTGCATAGGGCATAGGGATCGGATCGATCACCCTGTTGGCCTGAGAAGGTCTCTATTGGAATGGTCTCTGCTGATTGTTGTTGCTGGTGTTGCTGGTGTTGTAATTTCTCGGAGGATACTGAGTTTGTTGCTGGTACTGAGGTTGTTGCTGATAATTTTGTTGCGGTGGTTGATAAGCTGGTTGTGGATGAGCTGGAGCGGGAATGGTGACTGCTGCCACAGACCTATGAACATATTGGGGCTTGCCCCTGTTGGCATGAACAGCATTGGTCTCACCAGTTCTTCTCGGGCCTGCAAAAGGCTTTCTTGCATTACTGGATGAGCTTGCACCGTTGTCTGAGATCTTACCCATTTTCAATAGGCTTTCAATTCTCTCTCCGGCTATGACCACATCCGCAAAGCTGGTAGATGAGAAGGCAGCTAGCCTATCAATCTAAGTCCCCTGGAGGGTGTTCATGAACATATCAGCCATCTCCCTCTCTGACATAGGTGGCTGGACAGCAGCAGCAAGCTGTCTCCATCTTTGAGCGTACTCTCGGAAGCTCTCCCTGGATGACTGAGACATCCCCATTAGGAGGGTCCTGTTGGGTGCCATGTCTAAGTTATACTGATACTGTCTGATAAAGGCCTCTGCCAGGTCCTTCCAACACCTGATAGTTGATCTTGTCAGATGGGAGTACCATTCCCTCGATGCTCCAGTCAAGCTATCCTCAAAATAAAACATCCATAATTTTTCGTCCATGGTATAGGCCTTCAGCCTCCCGAGAAAAGATTGTAGATGGGTCCGGGGACAGGAAGTCCCATTATATTTCTCAAAGCATGGTGGCTTAAATTTGTGGGGGATCCTGACCCCGTCTACCAAGCCCATATCCATAACATCAAAACCCAAAGAGTTTTGAGACTCTAAGGATCTTAATTTCTCAGCTATCTCATCCAACCTTCTATCATAGGCCTCCTCCCCAGCTCCCATCACTGTGAACTGATCTTCCTGGGGGTCTTCTTGCAGTACCCTCCCTGCTGTGGCAGTCCCTTGTATATTGACAGGGATGTTGATCTCTGGATGTTGGTGGGGTCCAAAGACTGGGGGATTGACATGAGGTTGGACACTTTCATTGTTGCTTGTCCCAGCAGTCCCTGGCTGATGGTCTTCCTGGTTTCTCCCTTCTACCAGTGCTCTTAACCTCTCCTGACTTTGAGCCATATTGTTCATTACCTCCATAAACTGTGTCATTTGAGTCCTCATTTCCAACCTCTCGTTGGTCATTTGGTTCCTGACCTCTGTAAGGTCCTGCTGCATCTGATCCATCTGTATGCCCGGAAGGTTGTTACGGGTGGGATATCTATGTGGACGGTTGAGTGGAAACACACGTCGTCGAGCAATAATTCCTGAAATCACAACAGAGTTAGAAACAGCAACCAAACAAACCTACAAAACAAAACAAAAGGTTAGTATGCAATGCAGCGTGTCTATTTGTTCCCAAGGTATCCGGCTTGGTACTTGGTTTTGACCTTTCCAGACCCCTTGAAGAAGATGCTTGTGATGTTGCTTGAGGAAATCAGATGAAACAAACCAACACATATATTACAAAAAAGGGTAAATGATACACAGTTTGTTTACAATACAAGCCCTCCGAGGGGTCAAAAATACATCCTGAAGAAAAGTACATAAAAATGAAAACAACAACAAGCAAAAAGTCAAACACCAAGGCCAAATTCATCCTCCTGAACTTCCTTGAGAAGTGCTTCAGTCACAGGGTCAGCTGGACGCTCCGTAAGATTCCTGATGAGGAGATTCCTTGTAGCCACAGCTGCAGTTAGCTTCTTGTGCTGACTCTGGTCCTTTGACTTCTTCACTCCAGCTCTGATCTTCAACTCTGAGACCTCCCTCTGGGCTGCTGCCAGGGCTTCCTGTTGCTCTTTTGCATTAGCTTCCAGTTGCTCAATCTTATCCTGAGTCCTTTTGTCCTCCTGAGTACGGGCTTCGGTGATCCTGACCCACCTAGCCTGACTCTCCTTCAGATACAAATCAGTCCTGGCCTTCTGGAACTGAGCTTCCTTGCAGGCATTCTTCAAGATCTGTTCTCCAGCCCTAGACTTCTTAATGTAATCCTCAGACTTCTCAATTCTAGCCAAATGCTCCACCTTCAACTTTTCTAACCTCTCAATATCCAACCTACCATCACTCCTCTCCCAGAGGGTCTTCTGTAGAGCTTGAGTCAGCTTCTCATTTCTCTCTTTCAATTTCTCAAACTCCTCTAAGCTGACAGTTGCTGGAGGTGGTGCTATGGAAGGTCCAGGCATATCTTCAATAGTGAAAGGCATTCCAGAAATTTGAGCCCTGGCATGAGACCACTCATAGTACTGTGCTGATGCTACATTATTGCATCTTCCAAGGATGGTTACCCCCTTGGTCTGCACATTGTCCCAGGCCCAGGCTGCTTGCCTGACAACAGCCAGACTAGGCTTGATTTCAACATAAAGGGTCTCAGTCAGATCCTGTGTCCTAGGAGGATGGACCAATGCATAGCCCAGTTGTCTTTTGAAAAGCAGAGGGTTGTAATTGATGCAACCCTTCACTCCAATCAGAGGCACATTGGGAAATTGCCCACAACTTGTAATGATGTCTCTGCCTTTAGTACTCTGAGTACACCATCTGATGTCATCTGAGGTTAGAGCAATAAGCCTCCTAGCCCAGTTCTTCTGCTGGTGAGGGTTTAAGAATGCATCAGTCTTTGGCAAATGCTTGAGTAGCCAAGTATGGAACAAAGGTGCACAGCATCTCACTAATCTCCCCCTTTGCTTTTCATTCCTTTGATGAACTGAGTAATAAAGGTCTCCCAGTAAGGTAGACACTGGGTTTCTCAGGATGAAAAGATGGACTGCATTCTTGCTAACAAACCTAGGCTCATCTGCAAAAAGTATGATCCCATATATACTAAGGGCCAACAGAGCACAGACTGCCTTCCACTCCCCTAGGGAGGCCTTCAAACTAGCCTGAGAGGTCAAGAAATCCAGATGAAAACCAGAAATTCCAGCTTTAGATGTCAAATTCTGCCCAATCAGAACTGGTTCCAGATGTAATGCTTTTGCTATCTCCTCATTACTTGGGAAAGCCATCTCAGGGTTGAAGGGGATTTCACCCCTGATTGGTATTCCAACCAATGCTGAATACTCCTCCATCAAGGGTCCCAACTGAAAATTCTGAAATGTGAAGCACCTTAGAGGAGGATCATAGAACTGCAGGCAAGTATGTATCAGGCTTCTCTGTGAAGGGTCCAAATCCAATACCATATCAAGGATTCCTCCATAATGTTCTCTGAAGAGTGGTACATGGTCTGGAGTAATCAGGGTCTGAATCCTCCTGATGCTAGCTAGCTCAGGCTCAAAGAAGTGGTAGGAGATGTTACTTTTCTTAGGTGCCATGTTGCTGAAGACTGGGTGCTGATGATGATGACTGAGGACAACACTGAAGATGGGTCACTGATAGGCTGGGACTGAGGGTGCAAGTGACTGAAGCAAATGGCTGATAACTGAAGCAAGTGCTGATGAAGATAGGTCTATGCCGAAGAAAGGGTCAAAACCAAGCCAAAATGATAGGATGGATACCCTGAAAAACAAATAAACACATGTTAGAATGATGCAATGAAGATGTATGCAAATGATATGCAAGGGTTTGTGACTGAGCTGGATCTGATTAACTGCTCTGATATGAGTCCATATATGTTCAAGAAATCCAGATGGAGGTCTATAAGTCCAGTAACCAAGGTGGGGGACTCAAATAAAGAGCCACATGTCCAGGGTTTTAGAATCACAAGAACTGTTCCAACATGGAGTACTCTTAATCAAATCAAAGTAACAGGGTATGTTGAGGTCAAGGGTACCTGCAAACCTGTAAACAGCCTAACCCTCTCACAGGTGATGTTCTAGAACAAGGATCCTCAGACTTGGATCAGTTATGAGAAGTGTAAACACTTCTAACCCGGAGGTACAGTGTTTACAATAACCATAAAAGTTCCTCCTCTAATTCACCTCAGTTTCTGAAGGTCAATACTAAAGGTCATCCAGACTTAGCAGGCTTCCCAGATAGCCCTAGTACTGCAGGAAATCTGCAACACAGAGTTCTCAAGAAGAAACCCATATCTGAACCGTGTTTCATATTCCCGCACCAGACCGAGATGGAATGGGAAAGAATATGAACCACTCTAGCCTAGGTGTCACTCAGGTCCCAGGTATAGGACCTTATGTCTTAATGAATCACCCACCCACTAAAGCAAAACCAGATCCAGCCAGACAGCATGACAGTATGATATATGTAAAGCTATAAATAAAACAATAAACAACTGTACATGAAAAATAAATATACAAGCACAAATAGCACATAACACCCCAGTAAACACAAATCAATCAAGCGCTAGGAGGAACCCACAAAAAGAACCAGAAGCCCTGGTTGCAGTATAAGGCTCCCCAGCAGAGTCGCCAAGCTGTCGCTCCCGATAAATGGGGAATGGCCCAGATAAAGGTACAGACGTGAACGGTCGGCGAGAAGGACAATGAGAACACACAGTAGTGAACTCACTGGAGATGAATAGAGTCGCCAGCTAGGCATTTTTATCCCGGAGGAAAGGTAATGCTGCATAGACCTAGAAAGAGATGGATAAGACGGTTGCGAACCAGAGAGACTGAGAAAGGGGGTTGGTTACAACCTGGGAAGGTATTAGCACCCAGATTGTCCGCCGTACTCGACGGGATCCACGCTTGAAAGATTTGTGTTTTAAAGGGGTAGTGTTAGTGCAATTTGTGTGTAAAAGAGCTGGAAAACAAAATGTACAAGTGTCAGTGTAAGAGAGGAGTGAAGTATATAAGTGAAGTGTCAGTGTAAGAATGAGAATGAATTGCTCATGATAATGAGGCTAAGAGAAAGATGCTGGAAAGAGGGGGAATGGACAGAGACTTCTGTTCGATAACTGTTAAGTTATGCCTACGTATCCTCTCGTGCAATGAGGAAGTCAGAACACCGTAGTTCGACCCAAAGAGACTGAAAGATGAATTGACTTGTGAACTGCTTATTTGCCTATGCTCAAGTGTATGACCTGTCTGGCTCAGGTGCAAACTGTCTTGCATTAGACGGGAGAAGCAAGTTCTCGTTTGTGAGTGATTGTGATGAGGAAAGAATCCCGAAGGAGACGATTATTGTTTGTCTTTGGGTTTTCAGTCTTTTATTGCTTTTGAAAGTTTGTCATAAGATAATGAGCTTAAGCCTAAACCAATGGGTTAGTAAACTCATCACATCCTCCCTCTGATTAGGGGTAATGAGAATACCTTAAGTGTGAAGTCAGATTCTCACACTTAATCACCTTTGATGTAGGATTAAGATCACTAACCTACTTGTGATTATTTAGATGTTTTTGGTGTTTTTGTTTAGTGTTAAGTAATGAGATTAAGCCATAATCAAGGATTAAACAGACTCATTACACCATCCTAATAGAAGGATAATAGATGAGAATGTTTAAGCTGAGGAAAGCTCCTCAACTTAATCCGTGATTAGGGATTAAACTCATGACAAAACAAGCCTTTATTAAGTGGATTTTAGTTAATGATATGATGATGAAGTGAGTTTTATGATTTGTAAGACAACTTGAGGGGGACTTGTCCATTAACACTAGGGTTAGTCCTTCTTAACCAATTAAGGAAGAATTAGAACCCTAATGCAAGGCCCAAGTTACAAGTGTGATGTCTTGATGATTATTAAGTGAGTTGGTTAAAGGAGTTTAAACACATTAAGGGTTTAACACTTAGGATTAAAGTTATACACTCCATCCTAATAGAAGGATGCAGGCATAAGCTTAATCACAAAGCCTTAAAGCCTTTAGGGTTTAGTCCCTGATTATGAGATGAGAAGAGAAAACTCAATGAGACACAAAGGTAAAAACTAAGAGGGGGACTAATCAAAACCCTAATCATTGTCATGCTTGGTTGTTCCTAAGGTTTGTGAGGTTTACAAGAGAAATCTTCAATGGAACCACCAGGAAGCAGATGAAAGGAGCAAAGGGAAGCAAAGTAACTTGCTTCATTCAAGAAGTCAAGTCACTTGAAGAAAGAAAGTAAGAAGGAGGAGAATGATCAAGCTCAATCTCAAACACATATCAAAATGCAGCAAGGATGCATGAAAAGAGATGAAGAGAAGTTATGAGAAGTGAAGGCAAATTCACTTCTCAATGTCACTTACCACCTGAAAGGTTAGAAAAGAAATGCAATGCAATGCAAAATGGGATGGAATGGCAAGATGAGAAACAAATCCAGAAGCACATTCATGATGTTAATGATGCTATGAGATGCTACAAACATGAATCAAGACATGAATATGATCATACAAACTTATGGATGCAAATGAAGCAAGTTAGGAACCATGAACACACATGAAAAGTTATGAGATGCATATGGCATACAATATGGCAAATGCAAGATGCAATGATCAAACATGCTTTCAAAATGTCTTATGATGTTCAATGAATCAAATGGAGGCATGAAATGTCATGGCAAGTCATGTTATGCAAGCAAATGCAAGATGAATGCATATGGAAGCCCAAATTAGGGTTTATGAACAATACAACAAACAAAAACCAAAATCAGAAGCAAAAAACATTATAAAAAATTGAAAATGCATTCAAAGGACCCCTAATCCTATACTAACTCACTGCCCAAAGGAGAAGTTCCAACTCTTAACCAAATTCAAGTTATGATTTTCCTAAGTTTTCTAGGGTTTTAGGGTTCCTTAACAAGAAAATTACCAAACAAAGGGAAAATGAAAGATCAAATCAGGGCCATTTAATCTTACAAACTACATGCTAAACACAATGCAATGCAAAAAGAATCAAGGTCCAACTCTTCATGGATAGGCAGAAATGATTTTTTGAAGTTTGGATCAAAATAATGCATCAAAATGATTTTAATTCAATGAAAAATTCTCAAAATGCATCAAGATCAAAAAATAAATTTGGTTTGAAGGTTGGACAATGTTTCTAAATGTCTTAAAACATTTCATGAATTTTTTGGTGATTTTTAAATACCTAAAAGTATTTTTAATAAATTAATTTTCATTAATCAATTAAAAATAAACTTTTAAATATTTAAAAATACTTTTTTAATGCTAAAAATGAAAATAAAAATATTTTTGTGTTTTTAAAATTAATGAAACTCAGGATAAAAAATTTCATAATTTTTAAAGCATTTTTGCTATTTTAAATAAATTAAGGAAAACAAATGAAATAATATGAAAATTAAATGAATTTTAAACTGAAAAAGGAAAAGTAATCAAATCCTAGGGTTCAGATTCAAACAAGCCTGCGCGCGAATTGACCTGGCGTCAAATCCTACGGCCAAAATTCAAACTCAGCTAATTAATGTTTAAGCCCTAATCCTGACGTTAATGACCCTCAGGTGACCGGAACAGTGTTCCGGTCATCTTCTCCGTTCACCCCAAAAATCAATCTCTCTCTCCAGGCCATTTTAGGAGCTCTAACTCTCCAGAAATCATCTACTAACTATCCTAAACACGAATCCAGCACAAAATCATGTTTAAACTCAAACACAAACACGAATCGAAGCAAAGAAAATTTTAGGTCAAACTTTCAGAACACCATAACATGCTTATTTCTTGCTCATTTTCAAAAGTAAATAGATCCCAATGATCAGTGCAACATACCAAACAAGATTCTAACAAGAAAATAGAGTTCTGGAAAAAAAGTTCATGAAGCTACCTGAGGTTGAGCTTTCGATTCAGGTGCTTTCTGGCTGCTTCTTTGGCTCAAACAAGTCCCAATGATCCTCCTTAGAAGCTTTTGACCTTTGGTTGGAGTTTATATAGCCTCTAGAGAAAGTTGACAGAAACTCAGGCCAAGGGGATGTGAAATTCGTATTTGTGATATTGGAGGTTTCAAGCCAAAACAATGGTTGGTTTCTGATCAGTGAAATGAGTTGAGATGGTTTGTGAAGTTTTTCTTTGTGTTTGAGACTTGTGGAGAGAGATTCGAAGGTTTTTGCTCAAAGGAGTGAAAATGAGGATGCTGAGTTCTAGTGTCTTTCAGGCTTGTGTGTTGTGTGGTTTTGCTAGCATTTGATCCACATAAACAAATCTCATTGGTCAGATGATGTGACCTGCCCTTTATTGATTGGTATGGCTACTTTTGCAAATTGTCAACTTTGGTGTAAGAGAAGCATGGGTCAAGTTCTAGGCTATTACAAGGGCTGTGGGCTGCGCAGCAGGGTGTGAGGGAGAGGCTAGGGTGGTTCAGCATTGTAGGCAGCAAGTGGATGGAAGGGTGATGATGGTTTTGCAACTTGCTCACTTTTGGTTCACATGGAAATATCTTGCTCCCAAGTTCATGAAACATGTGATCTTTTGGTTCAAATCTGATTTTTAGAACTTGTATGATGCTTGCATATTGGTTTGATATGAACTAGAAGTCACAAATGCCTTGGTACAAAGTTTTTGCAAGTTTCTCATTTGGTGCATATTTTGAAAATTAGTGATTTTTGCCAACTTTGACACACCATAACTTTTGATTCAAAATGAATTAGGTCATGTTCTTGTACTTTTTGAAAAGGGAAAGATCTAATCTACAACTTTCATGACCAAAGTTTTTCCATTTGAAGCATTTTTGGATCAAAAAGTAAAGGTTGAAAAAGTTGCATAAAATGACATTTCATTAAAAGTCAACCATGCCCAAAAAAGTCAACTTTGCAAAAACTTGTAATTCTTGAATTTTGTGAACTTCAAACCTCTTCCATGATCAAATAAAGATCAAATACACTCAAAATGATGAAGATCACCCCTTGGTTGGGTCATTGGGGGCCTCAGATGCCCTGATTTTGCACTGACTTGTCTAGAAAGTCAACTCTTGATCAGATGACTTCCCCATGGAATTTCTTCATAAAAATTGATATGCATACTCCCTATACCATATAGAGGCCAATAGAAACAAGAATGACCAAAAAATTTGGAGTTATGGCCTCTGAAACCAAAACCCTAATTTTAGGTCATCTGTGCAGTTAAGTCTGGCTCTGCTTCCCTATCAATCCCAGTTCTTGTGATTCTCTGGCATTCTTGACTTTGAGAGGATGCAATATGATATTTGAACACACATGAACCCCTTTGAAGTGATTGATGGCCTTTGGAGTGGCCCAAGAAGCTCTTGGATTGCTCAGATCACAAACCCTAAATGCAGATGGCTTAGAATCTATGCAGTGAATCAAAAATGTAATATGAGATGGTATGATTGTGTTTATACATATGAAATGATCACAAGCCATGGTGTGAATGGGTGAGGGCAAATTTGGGGTGTTTACAGGTGTTAATAATAAAATATAATAATAATAATAATAATAATAATAATAATAATAATAATAATAATAATAATAATAATAATATGCAAATGAAAAAATAAAATAATAATAACAAAAGAAGTTATAAAGAGTTATAATAATAACAAGATATTTAAAATAAAAAAAAAGAGAGAGAGAGAGTTAGTAGTAATAATAACAAATTTTTGTGTTTTTTTGGAATAAATATAATAAGTGAGATAAAAGTGAAATAAAGTAGTAAAACTGATATTTTTTTTTTAAAATAAAAATAAATAAAAGAGACATTGATTTTTTTTGTAGATTTTTGTTACGATAAGAAAATGTGATAGGAATAGCTAAAAAAAGATAGTGATAAACGGACAAAAACGTCCACACAACACTGACTTTTAACATTGCGCACGCACGCGCCAACAAACTTAAATAAACTCCGATTTCGCACAAATCCTGAAGAATTGACATATTTTTTTTGGATTTTTTTTAATATAGGTAAAAACGAAAATAAAACAGTATGACAAAATTTGGGTATAATAGCATGTGTTGTGTTGGCAGAAAAATAAAGAAAGTGATAGAAAAAATAACTGTATGGAATTAATAATAATAATAATAATAATAAAAATAATAATAATAAAGAAAATAAGAAATAAAAACGACAAATAATAATGTCGCTAATGATAATAATAATAAAAAATTTACTTTATAATTTTGTGTATATGATGAAGAATAATAAAAATGGAAAATAAATAATGAAAAATGGAAAACAGGATAATAACAATAATAACAATAATATGTGATGAATTTTAAAAGTAATGGTTAAAATGGATTAAAAATGGATAGTAACTATTTAAAATAGTGAATAAAATAAAAGGGATTAGAATTTTTTTATTTTAAAAAGAAATAAATGCATTTTTTTTGGGATTTTTGGTAATTGATTTTTTTTGAATAAAATATAAAAAGATATTGAATATGGATGAAATTAGATCATGGACAAAATCGGATATAAAAATAAAATATAAACAAGTGACATATTTTGGATTTTTGAATATTTGTTAGAAAATAAAACGGTACATATTTTGGGATTTTTTAAAATATCTGTTAGACAGAAATAAAATAGTGCATATTTTTGGATTTTTGAATAATGGTTAGACAGTAAAATAAAAGGGTACAGGTAGGACAAATTTGGGGTATGACAGTTGCCCCTATCGAATTGGCTTAGACCGAGTAAGATGAACTGGCTCGCGTTCAAACTTTCAAAGTATAAGACAATTAGATACTAGTAGACTCCGAATTTGTCCGACAAAATAAAATGTATAAAAATAAAAGCTAACAATTAAAAACATGAAAGAACGGGTGACACAGCGGAGAAACAAGTTGATTGAAAGTAAATAAATCGATATCACTGTGATGCGTGTTTTTCGCAAGTGTACAAACATGTCAGAGTAATATAAAAGATTGTCGAATCCATAGAGACCAAGTGTCAATCTATCGTACCTGTTGTTATGGTGTGTATCTAAGGCAACTGAATATAAGGGTTTTAAGGAGTGCGCAATGGTAAATAAAATGGTAATTTTAAACAATAAACAAAGACAGGCTCGAATGTAATTCACGTAATCAATTGATAATATGGTACTTGTTAATAGAACTACTTAGGGGCAATGTTTTCCACTTTGAAAAGAACTAATTTAACAGGAACTGTCGCTTTCGCGTATTCAGAACCGAGTTGTACTCCCTAATCAACCCCTCCTATTGTCATGGATAAAAAGGTGCGTACTGCGTTAGAGTAGTAAACCTATTTTTAAGAAATATAGTATCTTAACTAAGTTGAAAAGTATTTTAACCTGGATTTCTTAGCAAAAAGAGGTTCTCACTAACCAGACTCTAAACTTCTAAACGCGTCCGAAAATCGTTTTAAAATCTCTTTTCTTTTTAATCTAAAAACTCCTAATGAACTAGACAAAGCGCTTTTGGCTGTTTTTGAAATAGTTAAAAACAATTACTTAAATTGAAAGATAAAATAGCCCTTAAGTGTTTCTACGAACAGTTGTACGGATTACTGGTTCAATTACGATCCTTACATTCTAACCTTTATGGATTTAGTTAGACATGGTAAAGTAAAAGTTCTTTTTATAATTTTTCATAAAATTAATTAGTGCGAATGCGGAAAGTAAATAAAAGTAGTGCGAGTGCGGAAATTAAATGAAAGTAGTGCTAGTGCGGGAAATAAAGGTATTTAAAGCGAGTGCAGAAAATAAACGAAAGTAGTGCGAGTGCGAGAAATAAATAAAGTAAAGCGAGTGCGGGAAATAAATAAAAGTAAAGCAATGCGGAAAATAAATAAAAGTAAAGCAAATGTGGAAAAATAAAATACGAACTGGAATTAAAATGGAGGCAGGATTAACTTCCTCCCAGAGTGCTCCAAAACTCGATCACACAGACGTGTACAGACTCGATCACTCGATTGCAGTAACACCCCGATGTGGAATGATAACTATTTTAAAACTAATATATGCCTAAGAGATTCTAAATTTGGATGATTGAAAACGAAAATCTAAGGTCCTATTTATAGGAAAACAAAAAGAAGGAAAAGACCAGGATGCCCCCTCCACTAAAAAGTGGAGGGAAAAGTTTTTTCCTTGTGGCGCCCGCCACAAGGCCATGGCGCCCGCCATGAGACTAGTGTGGAATGAGAGAGTGTGGATCGTGGGTCTTGGCAGTTGTGGAGTGGTCTTGATACGTGGCCACGTCATGGCAGACCCCATGGCGCTCGCCATGGTGGATGCCGTAAGTGTAAAAAGCTGAATTTCTTGGTTTTCGTCCGTTTCCACTCCTTTTTCGCTCCTTTTCTCGATTTAGGCCCCGATTACATAGAAAACCTGAAAACAAAGAAAAACAAAGTAATAACATAACAAAATAACAATAAAAACTAAGAACGCATGCGAAATCGGAGTCAGAAATATGGTGAATTTTAGTGTTATCACACCGCAAGGATGATAATGCGACCCCAGCACTCGAATTAGGTCAATATGGACGCTGAGTGACAGAAAATTAAATAATCGCTTACCACCGCAAGGATGATAATGCGACCCCAGCACTCGATGCTAGGTCGATGCTGAGTAACTGAAAATATAAATAAATGCTTACCACCGCAAGGATGATAATGCGACCCCAGCACTCGATGCTAGGTCGATGTTGAGTAACAGAAAATTAAATAATCACTTACCACCGCAAGGATGATAATGCGACCCAAAACTCGATGCTAGGTCGATGCTGAGTAACAGAAAATTAAATAATCGCTTACCACCACAAGGATGATAATGCGACCCCAGCACTCGATGCTAGGTCGATGCTGAGTAACAGAAAAAATTAAATAATCTGGAAGAGGAATATCCAACGGGGACATCCATTGAATAACACCTAGGAGAATCTTCGATCGACCTTGGATCCTGACTTCTGCTGGGGAAAGGCCTGGAATCTTGGGTTGATCCTGGATCCTGAATTATGCAATTATGCTTGTTTGTTTTTGAAATGGTATTCCATAATGATGGAGATACGATGCAAGTGTTTATGCACTGCTGAAAGTTAAAATGTTGGGAGTATGAAAAGTTGATTTATTTAGGTATGCATATGATGCACATGCTGTAAATGATTGATGTAAATGATGCGTAATGATGCATATGAGGTGATTGGAAAATGAAAGGTGCCAGCTTGGTGGACTTTTGGTTTGGTAGTTGCCAATGGTGTTTGGACTTTGGGTGGGTGGAGGGTTTGATTCCCCGACACTCGATCTTCAACGATGCATGGTTAGAAGATGGATCTGGATGCCCTAAATTTGGTCATTTGTTGGTGAGCGAAGTGACATAATTGGCACATGAAAATTGCTTTGCTTTGAATGGTTGCCAACGTCTGGAAAGATCTGCTTGTTCAGCTGGGGAATAGAGATAGGAAGATTTGCTCCTTGTTTGGTTGCCAACGTCTGGAAAGATCTGCTTGTTCAGCTGGGGAATAGAGATAGGAAGATTTGCTCCTTGTTTGGTTTCCCCTGCCTGTAGGGTATTTGAAATACATCTGGTGGGAAAGGTTTGAGATTGACCAAGACATGATCTGCCCCAGTATCTGGATTTGATAGGCGCTTTCCCTTGATTGAGATGATTGGAAGATAATTTGCCCCTAATTGGGCCATTGAAGATGATTTTGCCCCTGATTGCGTTGATTTCGAAGAAGTATTGATTCAAATTCCTCTTTTGATTGCCCCTTGTTGAGATTGCACTGATGTCAAACACTGATTTGCAATTAAATTGTTCATACACAAATGGTAGTGTTAATGCAGCGTTCATGTAAGTTTTGAAAAACTGTTTTATTTGAATGTTGTGAGAGTGTAACGAATGGACCGTTGTTACAAACGTGGTGATGATTTAGAAAGTGCGTAAAAGATGCAGCAAGAATAATGTGCAATCGAAATTGAAGATTAGCAAATATATGGGAGTCAGTTTACGCAACCTTGTTGGTAGCATGCTTTCAGAATAAACCTTGCCTCAATTAGGACTTTCGAGGGTTGTAACGTGGTCTAGTTAATGGTTTGAGAAATAAAGGATACAAGGCTCAAAGTTTGATTGGTACCCAACCCTTCTTCGTAGTGTTCTCCAATCCTACATTCAGTTAACTCTACACCTGCATTTGCTTTCGACATTGCAAGAGTGAAGATTAAGCTCTAAGGTTCACTCGAAAATGGCAGTCATCTTATTTTGCTGGTGACCATTTGATTTTTGATTTGGTGGTCACTGATATTTGCTTCGCTTTTGCTGAGGGTCTTGAGCTCCTCTTTTTGATTTGTTCTTTCTTTGGTTTCATTTTTCGACTAAGTCTCCCTTTGGGTGCTCAACTTAGCGGTTTTTTCTTTTCTATATTTTTTGTATTTTGTTGAATGTTGTGACTGCCAAATCATTTGTTGATGGTTCTCTGACGGGATGTCTCATCTTGCGATTTGAAGGTGTAGTCAGACTAACTGAACAACTACCCTGTCCCTGGTTAGATGTAAGGGTTTGTATCCGAAAGAAACTCCTACTTCTAGGCTCGAAGTGGTTGACTAGGGATTAACTCCTTGTATCTCCAGTGTTTGGGGATTTGAACAAATGCTTGTACATCATTGACGAGGTTTTATCTGAAAGCATACCGCAACAGTTATGGGTATTTCGTTTTTATCATCCTCCCTCAAATATTTGCTAAAGTGAAGTGAGGAAATATTTTTGTGATTTTTTTTTGCGATAAATGATAAATGATGAGCGAATGCGAATAGACTGATTCAAAACATGCATAAACATAATATTAACAAAACCAAGTACAAATGACAATGTTTAAAGCAAATAGTACTTAAACAAACAATACAAGAATAACAAGAATGCGAAAATGATAAATGGCGACGACTGCCTTGATTTGAGGAATGAACTTCTCTTGATTTGACTTGCTTCAAAGTTGGAGACTATTCAGCTCGATCTTCAATAACCCCTCAAAAGCTTTCACTTGCTGGCACCGTGTGGCGGCATTGGATTGTTCTGGACATTTGGATTTCTCGGAGTGAAGGTGAGATCCTTAGAGTCAATCATGTCTTGAACTTTGTGCTTGAACACTCTACAGTTCTCGATTGCATGACCTGGAGCACCCTTGTGATACTCACAGCGAGCATTGGCATCGTAATCTCGGGCGGTACCAGTTTGAGGTGTCATGTCCTTCAAAACAAGAGTTCCCTTTGCCATCAGCCCATTAAAGATTTCTCCATATGACATAGGCAGTGGATCAAAATTTCTTCCAGGCCTTCTTTGCTGATATGGTAGGCGCTGTTGAGGAGCGCATTGGCGTTGTTGACCAGGCTGTTGTGGATAAGCCAGTTGCTGGTATGGTCCAGGTGCATATTGAGCAGTTGCAACTAGATGATATGGACGTGGTTGATAAGCCATCTGAGGTGGAAATGGAGCTTGAATAGCTGGCTGGTAAGGCATTGGAGGAACTGGTTGATATGGCATAAGAGTGTATTGCGCAGCAGCAACATAGGGATACTGGTAGTAGGGGATTGAAGTAGGCGCACTCTGTTGAGGTTTCCCACTTGCAGTAGAAATTGCATTTGTTTCGCCCTTTTTGTACCCGTTGAAAGGATTCTTGACATTGGCTTGGCTGCTAGAACCTCCTTGGATTTTTCCACTTTTCAGACCTTCCTCAATTCTTTCTTCGACGATTACCATGTCTGAAAATCCAGAAGATACACTGTTGATCAGCTTCTCGTAGTATTGCCCCTGTAAGGTACCCATGAAGATGTCAATCAATTCACGGTCAACCAATGGCGGATGCACTCTGGCAGCTAACTCCCTCCAGCGTTGGGCGTACTCCTTAAAGGACTCGTTCTCCTTTTGAGTCATACTCTGAAGTTGAGTACGGTTCGGAGCTAAGTCAGTGTCGTACTTGTATTGCTTTTTGAATGCATCAGATAAATCAAGCCAAGTACGCACCTTATTACGCTCAAGTTGCATGTACCATTCTAGAGATGCTCCAGACAGGCTGTCCTGGAAGCAATGGATCATGAGTTTTTCGTCTTTGGCATGAGCAGCCATTTTTCTGCAATACATCCTCAAATGGAGTTCAGGACAACTGAGGCCTTTGTACTTCTCGAATTCTGGCAGTTTGAACTTAGCAAGGATCACAACATCTGGAACTAAGCACATGTCTGAGGCACTCAGAGAGGTTGAGTTGTGTCCTTCCATGATTCGGAGTTTTTCAGCTAACTCCCGACACATCTTCATAGCTTCGGATTCTTAGACAGCATGGGGGTTGATGATTGGAACAGCAATATGCATCTCATACTCAACTTGATGATCCTCTTCAGCATGAGGAAATTGGACTTGAGTTGGAATAGGTTGAGCTTGAGGAATAGCACCAACAGTAACACCAGAAGTAGGTATTGGTTGGGAAGTGACCTCCTCAACAGCAGGAGTGAAGCCTGGAGGCAAACCATAGACCAAAGGATTTGGAACTGGAACTGAAGGCATTGCACGCGAGGTAGATCCTTGCACTTGAGCATTGTTCGTTGCGGCAGCAGCTTCGCGACGTTCTTCCATTCTAGCCAAAGCTTGTATGGTCTTATAAATGTGGTCAATCTTGTTCTTGACTGAGTCAATCTCTTCCCTTATAGTAGCTTGCTCTTCTTGAATCACGTCCATTAGTCTTCTAGTGTTGGCTCGAGTTAGGTATGGGCGTCTAGCACGATACGGGCGTCGGGAAACCAGCTTGATTTACTGAAGATGGAGGAACATGAAATGAGTTCTCGACTTTGGAATGAAATGCAATATGAACAAATAATGCAAATGAGATGATATGCCATGTCAGAATCCAGGATCGTAAGATCAGGGTCTCATGAGTCCAAGGCACAGATGGATGATACTCTGATCAGGAACTCACCGGATAGACTCTAAGGTTTTAGGGACCCAAAAGTTATCAATCCATATGGTTGTTCATCACACACGCCATAAGCATGACGGTTGATTGACTTCCCCATATGAATCTATTTTGGGTGAGATCTTCGTATCGACAACCCACGAGAGAAAATTTTCTCGGGAGCCCATGCTACGCAATCATCGACACAAGGTTTAAACAAAGGCCTCAGAGTTATGGACATTGCTCAAATGTTTGATGCACATGTCAGCTCTTGACAATCAATCAACTCCATTGAGAATGTCTATTCTGAGTGAGGTCTTCGTATTGACAACCCACGAAAGCAAATTTTTCGGGAGCCAATACTACACGACCGTCAATCGATGTTTTAACCAAAAGGTTCTAAAGGTCCTCAGAGTTGATGACCCTAATGAAAACAACTGAGCACACACGCCAAGAACTTGACGGTCGTCAATATTTTCATTAGAATCTACTCCAAGTGAGGTTTTTGTATCGACAACCCACGAGAGTGGTTCCCTCGGGAGCCCATACTACCCAACCTCGCTAACTTATGTTTGTACTCGCAAGCCCGGGTATCGAGCCTTTCCCTCAAGTTCTTTTGCAATCAAAGTATCGATCCAAATTATAGTACCAAGGATCCACAAGATATATAATATGGAATGCGATAGAAAACGATAAAAATAAACAAGCAAGATATAAAAGCAAACATCCAAACAAGCGTGGAAACCTAGACTAGGCTTGACTCGCATAGGGGTGAACCATTCCCCAGAGGAGTCGCCAGCTGTCGCACCCCGAAATATACGACCTCATGCGATCCGAAGAGACGAAGCCGCGCGCTGGACAGACTGAAGAGTCGCCACCTAATTCTATTTATTCTCGGAGAGGGAAAGGGAAGATATAGATAAAACCCGGGAAGAGAGAGATAAGGACAAAGGTCTCGCAACCATTGCCTGGGTTCGGAAGTCGGTTATGCAAGGGGAAGGTATTAGCACCCCCTACATCCATCGTACTCGATGGGAACCATCTAAGTTGTCACGCGCGAAGGGATGTCTATGCTTAAACGAATTACTTGCTAGAGAGAAATGAGTTGAATTATAAGTTAGATTGATCCTAGGTGCTCGGCAAGGATTGAGATCCTTGTGCCTACGTACTCCCGCGTGCAATGCGAAAGTCAGAGCCTCGTAGTTCGGCCTACTACAATTGATGGTTTTTGATTTTATTACCTTTCTTAGATGAAAGGGTTTAGGAGTTGAAATGCACTAAAGACTATGGATAGTTTATTCCGTCCAACAAGACGAGCGTCTTGCGTCGAAATAATCGGAGCGAGTAACGAGAGCTCATTATCCTCCTTTCTACCGCTTAAGGCTCGTGGCATACAATTTCTTCTCGTATTATTAATGTGTTTTATTTCCTAAGACTGCTTGACGTTGGATCAAGGGTTTGGATCTAATCGAAACATTTTTGGTTTTTTGAGGTTTATGGGTGAATGCAAATGGAGTTTTATTTTGTGGTTTATTAGCGAGGCACAATGCGCTCGGCTCGCAAGGTGAAGTGGATCCTAATAAACGAAACGATAACTGAAAAATTAAGTTCGAGTGTGTGAGAGTGCAACCACTTGGCGTTGGACCAAGGGTTCGCGAACGAAATAACGATTGACAAAATGCGGAAAATAAAATCCGTACATAAAATGGGGAAGGGATACAAAATAAATTACAGGGGATTGCGAGAAATAAATGGTTTCATTGTAGTTTTCCCAAGAGGAAGCGTGTGTGCAGTGTTTTCGAACTGTTCGGAGGCGTTCGGCCTTTTTTATTCAAATGCAATTGTTCGGAGGCGTTGGACCTTTTTGGATGCGTCGAAATTTGGTTCGTTAACTACCTTAGAATCGATTCAAAGTTAGAATCATTCTACGAGGAGTTGAACAATATTTTTGAAGTGCAGAAATAAATAAATGGATTTAAATCGGATGGTCTCATCATTAATCGAGATGTCGAGTCGGCTCGCGACGAATCTCAAGATTAATTCGATGTTCATCGACCATAAAAAAG